>VZRS01000490.1:0-179315 GCA_013398055.1 Ifrita kowaldi | reverse complement strand
CGGGCCACGCCCCGCCGGCGTGACCGCTCCGACCCGCCGCCCTCCCAACCACGCGCTACGCCGGCTCTCTGCTTTACATATCCGGTCCCACCCCTTCCTCCCCCTCCTCCAATAGCGCGGCAAAACCCGGCCCTCATTTACATGCGAGGCCCCGCCCCTTCCCCGCGGCTGCCGGGCCCGGTGCATTGTGTAAGACCCCCTTGCGCGCAGTGCGCATGCGCCGTCTCCCCGCCCCGCCGCCAATATTTGCATACACGCCCCGCCCCTGCCGAGGCCCCGCCCCCCTGGCCGCATGGCGGCTCTGTGGGGCGGTGTTTCCGCCGCCTCCCCGCGGTACCCCCACAGTGACACCCCGCACCCCGCCGGGCCTCGCAGCCCCTGCGCGGGACGGGCTCAGCGGCCCTCGGGGCTTCCCCTGAAGTCCCGCCGCGCCAGACCCCTCCGCAGGCACCGGATCATAGGCAATTTGAGCATTTCCAAGTGAGAGGAGGCGAGCGGGGTGTGCGCACCTGTCCCACCGAGCCCCGGTTACCGGTCTCTGTTATCTGTGTGGCTGACCCCTTGCTATCAATCTGTACGCCACCGCACCAGGCTGGAGTGCAGAGGCTGCAGGAACCGCGGGGAGATGATAAAGGTGATGCTAAGGGAGGATGCAGATCAGGCAGGTTTGGACTCTCTTGACTCGTTTAAGTCAAGGACAGCACTGGTGCGTTGCATATGAGAGCACTAGAAAGGGATCAGCCCGCAAGGTTTTACTTCTGGCATAAGCAGGCTCTTTAATTTCTTTCTCCTACAAGGAAATGGAGGGTAAGAGGGGGCCAAAGCTTTATTTTCTTCTAGCTAGTGTGATAATGAAGCACGTGCCTGCCTATAAAAACACCCCTCCTTCCCCAATCCGAACCTGGAGACATTTATTTCTGTTCCGCAGCAGCTCTTATAAACGGGTTTTCTTGTCGGTGTACTAAATGGCAGGTTTAGTATGCATGGCTGGTACGTGTCTCACAGGACTGCCTCCAGTCTTCTTGGAGCTTCCATCCTCTGCTGCAACACAGACTGTACCTTTCCTCAGCTTCTTTACACAACCAGAGCTTTGATTTGACACTAAAATAACCTGGCGCTGCCAGGCTATCTGAAGAGATACATCAAAATGTAAGCAGTGACAGCAGCCACCTATTTGCACTGCATATTTATATCCTGCAAAGGGAAAACTCTGTCACTTTCTTACCGTCTTCAGAAGAGGATCTGAGGACTTCCTTTTTTTACCGAGAGCAGGCAAATATTTCTGGCTCTGGAGCTGTTTATTATGCAAACTGCTTTAGTCACTGTTAGATTTTTAAATACAAACATAATGAAAGGGCTGTTTCAGACACCGGGAAGAGGTATGTGCCCCTGGCTCAGAAGAATGAGGCAGGCTTTGCTCTGGGTTTGAGCCCCTCCTTGCTGCCATCCAGGTCTGCAGGGGCTGTGTCTTTTGGGACAGCCTGGGAGCGGGCTGGCACCTCCTGCTTCCAACATTAGCAATTCCTAAAAGCTCTTGCTTTGAAGCAGCAATTTCACTTTAAATCTCACATCTTTGTCTCCCCGAGAAGCCCTGCTCGGGTGGCTGTGCCTGCCACAAGAAAGGGACCTGCCACCACCTCTCCAGCACGCTGCAGCTGCAGCCAGCCCTGTGCAGGGGAAGGCAGCACAACCCCTTCCAGCAGCTGCCACCTTCGCAGGCGTTTGCAAGCACGCCTGCTTGCAAAGCAGAGCCCCCGAAACCGGCACACGAGAGGCTCAGCGCTGTGCTGCCTGCAGGAGCCTGCTGACCGCCGGCTGGGAGAGCTCCGAAGGAACTGGGAGCTTCCCAGTTTGGTACCTCGGGTCCTGACAGCGACCGCTCCCATGGCAGCAGTGCCAGAGCCATCAGTGACAAGCAAAACCTCGTGCTCTGCTGTCACCCACCGCTCATACCACGGGGGAAACCTGCAGCTGAGACAGCCGTGCTGGAGCCAGAGCGAGCTGTCTCTCCCGGGAATCGGTTCCCATCTGCTACACGGAGTCTCCTTCTCTGGAGCTGTTCGAAACCCGCCTGGACACAATCCTGTGCAACCTGCTGTAGGTGAGCCTGCTTTAGCAGTGGGCTGGGCTAGGTGTTCTCCAGAGGTGCCTCCCAAACCCAGCCATTCTGTATGATCCGTTTTGTCCCCAGTCTTCCACAGGGTTATCCTGGAGCCTGCAGGGAGCCCCTGCTCTGCTGTTAGAACGCAAGAGGCAGGGAAATATACAGCTTGTTCAAAACACATTAAACCGTAACACCTGTTTGGCCCCATCTGTTGCAATGAGCTGTATGATAAAAAAAACCTTCTGATCTCCAAACCTATAACCTGGAGCACCAGCGTCCAGGAGGCTGAACCTCCCTCATCCCCTTCCACGCTGGCATTCCTTGGGACACGGGATGCTCTCCCAAAAAAAGAGGAACGCTTGTACAGGACACACCACTGTACAGCCCAGGGAAGTGGTATGGCCCCAAGCCTGCCTGAGTTGGAGAAGCATTTGGACAATGCTCTCAAGCACATGGGATTCTTGGGGTTGTCCTGCGCAGGAGCTAGACACGGTGATCCTTGTGGGTCCCTTCCAGCTCGGGAGAGTCTGTGATTCTCACCAGCCCTTTCCACGGTGGAGGCTGGCAGTGAAGGGGTTAACATGCTTGGATCTGCTTCCCTGGCGAGGCTGTGCACACCCCGTCAAGATAAATGGGGGAAGTTCACACCTCTGAGTGCTGTGGTCTCTCTCCAGGGCTCCCTGGGACCAGTACATCACCATCGGGTTAATGTAGCCTAGGTGATTGCCTGCAAAAAGAAACAGCTGGAAACTATGTGTTTAAATTAAATCATAAATCATCCAGAATATAAAACCAGTAGAAAAGCCTCCAGTTCTTGATCCTCGTGAATTGTGAGATTTGATTTATCTGGTGCACTCGGGGCTTCATTCTCTGCTCAGGGTGCATGTTTTAGGAGAGATGGGTGGGTGCTGTTTTCCTGGCCAGCTTTGCAGTCCTGTGTCGGGATGGGATCCTACACCTTGCTCCAGCCTGAGTCCCCACTCTTGTGCACGGACCAACATAAGAAAAGAAACCTCGACATCCAAATCCCTAAACCCTCCACAGCCCTCTTCCCAAGCCTTGCTTTTAGCCTCATCTACATTGTGTTCCTTCAGTTAATTCTCCTTTATATTTAACTTGATTATATGAGGCATTTCAAGTTTGAAAGCAAAACAGAATTGGTAATTAAATACGCTCATATCTTGGTATTTTTGATTACAAGATCAAAAGTTCAGCCCTTAGAGCTTATTTCGGAGTGCAGAAGGAAGAGCACAACATTGCCAACTCATTTAATTTTATTAGCAGTCCCACAGATCCAAGTTCACTTGTTTAGTTTTCCTTTATATAATTTTGTAAAAGTCTCTACTTTTGTCAGAGGCAGCAGCCAGTTTCTAGTGTTTATGTTTTAGGAGAAAAAACAAGGAACAAAACCCCTCCATCTGAATATGAAACAAGTGCATTCTGCTTGTGAAGACATAACTAAGAACCAGTTACAAAACATATTTAAACCCAGAAATCTAATTTTTAAAAGCCTCTAATGATTTTTTTTAGTCTCAGCTCATTTGTAAGAGCTATTGTTTGGATACTTCTATCACTAGTCTACATTTTTTTCACAGCCAGAGACCTGCCTGATGTGCAGGATTCCCAGCTGGCGTCATCCTGTAAACCTGCTGTCTCTAGAACCAAGTGACACTGGTACAAAATAGGAACAGTCAGATACACGACTCCCCACTCATTTTTCATTAGCATGACCTGCTCAAAACACTCATACCTATTATGTACTGTCGGATGCATTGAAACTAAATTATCTCAGTGCTCTGAAAGAATCCACTTTAATAAACTGCAGCAATTATTCACAGTTTTATATGTAAGACAAGGGAGCAAATTAAGCAGAACCAGCAGATATGATTGTAAGTGGGAGCTTTCAAAGGTCAGTCTTAATTACTGAGTTTCACCTGGGATGGGAGAAGCTTGCAGAAGTCCTGGGAAATTACTAGTTAGAAAACAATAGCTGATATCACTTGAACTTTATTATGTCCTCATTTGCCTTGGTTCAGGGAGCCAGCAGTGGTAGAGAGGTTGGTGTAATGGAAAAGAGAACGTTCAGATCATAATCTAAAGAGCACGTACCTGGATTTTCAGCTGACAGTCCCAAGCACATACACATGCAGATCTGCTGCCATGGTTTGTGGCTGCTGCATGGCCAGTGTGTAACACCAAATGCAGTCAGGCACACGCATCCCTCTGTGCCTCATTGCCTTCCTGCTCCCAGCAAATAAAAGTGACTCTCCTGCTTGAGAAAACAATGAGAAACGCATAAACACCACCTTGCTTCAGCCTCCTAGTTCCTGGCCTCCTGATTTTGCCGTGCAGAGCAGTCAGTGCCCTGTATTTGGAGATTACCCCACTCCGGGGCTCCCGGCAGCAGAGCGTGGGCGCTTTGGGAGCCCCAGAGCACGTGAGAAAAGCCACCCTTGCGTAACGTGGCAGGCGTGGGAGGCAATGGGATGGCTCTTTTAGAGCATTCACATGTTGCAAATACAGCTGAGATAAGGAGCCATTTCATATAAACTGTGCCCCTGGAATGAATTTCTCATGAATTTAGGCTAGCTGGTTTCATTTTTATCACCCGCAGTTGATTTCAGTGGCTGTTTCTCACAATGTGACATAATTCTGTGATGCAGATTCCTGACATTGCAAGGAAAGGATGCAAGCATTTCTATTCACATCAGAACTGCTATTAAAAAATACCCAGAGTTAAATTTGGTGCCCACAATTAATAAATGGCTCTCCTTCGCAGTACAACGAGATAGTATTTCCCCTGTCTCCAGTGTTTTCCATCCAAAGAAGAGAAGAATCCCCATTTTGGGAAAGAAACTGCTCACTTGGAGCGTTTCCATTTCTGGAGTTGCACCACGTGGAGAATGCTGGGCCCAACTCCAGGAGATCCGAGCAGCCTAAACCCATCCAAAATCCACAGGAGCTCTGATACTCGTCACTCCAAGTGCCAGGCCAGACGTATCCCGGAGACTGGCCCTACTGAACCCGGGAGCACTTCAGAAAAGGAGCCTTTAAAGACTTTGCTCAAGTCAGTGGCAAGCACTGAAAATTCAGCAGAGGCTCTTGGCACGGCTTCCCTGTGACGTGCCAGTGTGCCATCGCCCTCCTGCCCCATGCCAAAAACCGGCTTTTAGCTGGAGGGCTTTGAGACAGCCTAAACTCAGCCTAGCCTGGAAAATTCAGTGGAAGAGAGCCCCCAAAATGTGGGGAACTGCCCCTAAGATGGCTTGCCCTGCAGGTTGGAGAGGAGTCTGGCTAAACGTGGGTGCATTCCGACTTGAAAGGTCGAATGAGGTGTGAACTGCTCACACCTTAGTCAGGGGGTGACATGTGGCCCCATTAATGACTTTATTAGCTTTGGTGGCCCCATGCAAGCGGGAAGGAGAGCCCTGTGCTCGCAGGACTTCAAGGGCTGCTCGATTCCTGCCCTGGCACAGTTTTTTCTTGGTGTCTGTGCTCACGGAGCTGCTGCTTTCACGCGGCAGGGATGGCCCCAGGGGTGCCGTGCCCTGCTTGGTGCACCCGGCTGTCTCGGGAATCCCATCCTGCACCCCGTCCAGCACAGTCCTTGGACAGCCATAAAGGCACTGGCAGCTCTTCCCCGAGTTCCTCAGCTCTCTTCTGCAGCTCTTCCCAGGCTCTGGATAGACCTGGTCCCCTCTTGACACAAAAAGGAAATAAACCAGAAGGTCTTTTGCGAGTTGACACTTGGTAAAGGTGAGAGAGAGACCAGCCCTGCTTTTGGGGCTGCAAATCTCCTAATCTAAGGAGGGTCTGCTATAGGTTACCCTGTTTTTAGGCTCTCTGTGCTTCAACTCATCATCTGGCAGATGAGGCTCATGGTTCCTCCCTACCAGTGTGAGTGACAGGGTGAGAAATGCAGGTGTGGGATGAGAAATGCAGGTGTGGGATCCTCTGTTGATTGGGTGAGAGCGATCCAAAGGAGTGGGGACATTTCCAGGTCTGAGCTAATCAGCCTGATTAATATTGCCATTACTGAGCAGATGTAGCTCAAGGTGGGGTCTGTTAAGGACCATCCTCTCCCCGGAGGTGGATTAGCTCTTAGCACCCCCTCCCAAGCCATCAAACTGTGCCTGGGTCCAGCCTGGGTGCAAATCCTTGGCTTAATAGCAGGATGCAGCGAGCCATTGGCAGAGGCAAGTGCAGAACATGTCAGGGCTGATCATTGAGGGCAGGATTGCTGTGGCTCAACCCACAGAGCAAACCCACGAGCCAGCAGCGCCTGCACCCCTGGGTGCCAACCGTGAATGCCGTGTCACAGCTGGATGCAGTGTCCACAGGCAGTGTCACAACAGGGTGGAGAGGGTTTGGAGGGATGTTCGTGTCTAAGCCTGGTGCTGTCCTGCTGTCAGGCTAAGGCTGCTGGCTCTGAAAATCCCATGATCAAATTTGTACAGCTGATAGCTCTGTTTAAAAATGGCCATATCACTGGTTTGAAATGTAGTTTTCATGGTTTTTGCTGGAACATAAATCTTTCCTAAAATAACTTGCAATGTTAGTATTGTATCAGAGCTACAAAAGCAAAAGCGTGAACCCTTGATTAGGAAATCCACCAAAACCTCAAGTGGAAATAACTACTTTAATGTAATTTTGTCAAGGAGGAAGTAATGAAGATACTTCACAAGGAAACAATAATCAATCTCAAATAATGAATGAAAATAATGATGGAACTGATTTTTAAAATAATGAGGTTTTTGGCATGCCTTTTTTCCTTTATTTTTAAAAGAGGGTTGTTTTCTTCACTGGAATTTAGATTTTAAACTCTCTAAACCCTTCTGGAACATTAAGAAGTATTTCCATGTCCTACAGAGCTCTTGATAAAATGTGAGATGAATATTGTCAAGGCCAAGGATTTCATACCTCCTTTCAAAAATCCCTATCCTATAAATAGTCAGACTAGATTTAAAATAAGAAATGTAACTTTCTGTTTAAATTCTTCACACTGATGTCTTGAAGGTGCTTTTTATTATCATTTATTAAGATGAGGTGGAATAGAAACATAGACCTGATCTGCTCAATATAACTGCACTGATTTAACACAGCAGCAAATCAGTTTAATTAGATCAGTGATTAGACCTTATTTGAGCACTCCTCCATGCTGAGGGAAGCTTACCCTGCTGGTGAGTTACATCTTTGGGTCAGAGAAACAAACTGCTGGCTTCATAATAATAACAACAGTAATAACAACAACGATTTTCCTTTAATACAGATTTTTTTTCGTGATGAAGCCAGAGAATGGGGCAGGTAAGTGGTGAGGAGGGAAGCTGCAATCACCCCCTGTGTCAGGATATGGGTGGGATAAACTTCTTATGGTGGTAACCTCTAAACCCTGTTCAACGTGTCCATGTCTGGTTGGGCGAGATGGTGCAAGGCAAAACACACAAACCATAACTAGCAGAAGGATTGTCCAGCAGATGTAGTCTTGGGTCCGTGCCATCTCTGTCTGAACCGACATTTGTGTCAGTACAGAGAGAAACAGGCAGAAATCATCCCTGCTTTAGAGCGCTCACGTGCTGGGGAGACAGCACAGAGATGTGGATAAGCAGCTATCCAAAATGATGTTTAACCTAATCTAAGGCCTCTGTCCGACGCTGATGGGGATACTTATCTTTTGCTACTGTTCCCAGAACAACAGGAGCTCTGTGCAAGCAGCCCCTGGTGTCTGCTTGGAAAAGTGCTGGTCTGGGCACACACACAGGCAGCTGGCAGCAGGATCAGCCCTTCTCAAGACAGGGAGCTTTTCTTAGTGTGTCTGAGGGTTTCTTGCATGCAGCCCCAAGACCTCCTGGCAGCAGGCTGTGACACAGAGAGCAGATGACTTCCTAAGGCTTTTATCAGGGTTGTGCACCTCTGAATTCATCACGGAGATACGTGAGTATTAACTCTAGGTAATAAAGTAAGGGTGTGCAGATGCAGTTATAAAGAGAGGCTTAGCCAGCCCTAATTTGAAATACAGGCTTAAATATCTTTCTGTAGGGCTGGTGTAAGCAGCGTGTTTGTAGGAAAGCAGCCTGGTGGCAAAGCAAAGCATAGCTCGTTTCACAGCCCAGCCATGTGCATGTGAAGAAGCCTTAAAAAATAAATAAAAGTAACAAGGAGCCCATGGGAAAGTGTCTCTTCAGAGCCTGGAGCTGGAGTGAGAAGACAGCAGTAGTGGTTTTGTCCAGCTCTTAGTCTCCCTGAGTTCCTGCTGCCATTGACTGGGGCTCATATTTCCCTCCAGGGACACGGGAGAGGCTCCACGAGCCCACTGTGGCTGCTGCAGCCAGGCTCTGTGGCTCCGAGGGGAGCAGCCAGCAGGGAGATCATGGGTGAGACAGGAGAAGGAAGAAAGGTTCTGGAGAGGATGGAGATGCAACTGCTGTCTGTTTGCATCAAGTGAGAACTCATCCAGGTGGGACCAGCTCCTTCCTCACGTCAGCTCTGGTTGCTGCCACTCTCCTTTCCTCTTCCAAGACCCGCCAGATGCAGCAGGAGGAAGAGAATTGGAGATGGGGCTGTACAGCTGTCAAATGCCACAGAGCAGCAATTTCCATTCATTCTGCCTGTGAAGACCACAGCCCCTGCCGTGCTGGGAACTGGTTTTTGATGATCATACTTGGGGCAATCAAGATGCAGAAGAAATAAATGCAAATACACTGGGCCAGCTGCTGGCACAACGCTGAGCCAAAGCCACTCTGAAAGCAGCAAGAAAGGTTAGTTAGGGTTCACAGAGCTCCAGGAAGGGTCCCAAGCCAGACATACAGAGGGGAGGGGACACATGGCACCAGAGCAGCTACTCACTTCCAGTGTGGTCTGGAATCATAGGGCAGAATCCTGGCTCCTGGGAAGCTAAGGATGCTGAGCATCAACTCCAGCAGAAAATGTCTGAGGTGTAAGAGAGCTCAGTGCCTGAGTGACTGGATCCTGATGAGCCCTGACCTGGCTCAGAGAGGTGCTGGAAGGGTTTTCCCAGGAGTATGGGCAGAGCTCTTGGGCACACAAGGTGATGGGCAGGAGAACAAGCTGTCACTGTCAGGTTTACTCGATGTGCCTCGAGCGTGTGGTGCTGCCGAGGGCTTTGCCAGCTCCATGCCTTCGTTTTGCATGGAGCGTGTTGAAATCAGCCATCCTTCATCTGTGTTGTGTTAGCAGCTGGTAAAAGCACAGAGCGCTGAGCGTGGCCATGCAGAGGGGCTGCAGGCCAGCTGCTTGCATTGCCTGCCTGCCTGAGGTCCCAGTGTTGCAGTGGGGATGCCTCTCTCCCAGGAAAGCCCTCGGATGGCTGGAGGTTCCAGCGCAGCCTAGGAGAGGGAAGCAGCACCAGCACAGCCTGTGCTGCTGCGCCAGGACGTGAGGACTTGGGAGCTGTTTCCCGTGCAGTGGTGCCAGCTGGCAACTTGGCACAGGCAGCTCACGAGTTATAATCCAAAATAGTCCCCAGCAAGTGGGCATGGGGCCAGGCTGGGGCTGGGAGGGGAGCGTGGCACTGTGCCCTCCATGGGATGCGGGCTGTGCACCCCAAAGCTCTGCCATCCTCGTTCTGTGCTGCTCCTGATATCAGGGAAATCCCGCTGTGCCTCCTCCCTGGAGCGAGACACCCCGGGCTGGCAGGGCCCACTGTCACCAGAGCAGGGCACTCATTCACAAATCCAGCACTGGCTGGGATGGGGCTTAGGGGAGGAGCTGGGAATGGAGCAGGGAACAGGGACTGCTTTGTTGGGATGGAGCTGGCGTGGAGAGCATGTGTGCATGGATGGAGGAGGGCGAAGAGGATCGATGGCTTTGTGGTTGAAAGCTCGTGGTCAGCTGCTGCTTACTCTGCTCGTGGCATGGCTCAGCCCCATCCGTGGCTCCCAGCAGCACCCTGAGCCCCTGCCTCGGGTCAGCACTCCCCAGCCTCCGCCCTGCTCCTCCCAGAGCAGGCCTGGCAGAAGGGCTCACAGAAGGGAACGGTGTTTGGAAAACCCCCTTATGCCAGCACACAGCACAAGCCACAGAGACTGCAGGCTCTTTTGGCTGCTTGCTTGCTTGAGGTTCCTCCTCAGGGCCTCGGTTTCCCCAGCTGCAAAAGGGAACGGGTGATGCTAGCTCCTTGAAGTGCTGCAGAGGGAAAATCTTGCAGGAAAAGCTGGCAAGGACAGGAGCTGCCATCACCATTGCTGGCCCTGGGGAAGGGTGGGGATGGATGCTGAGCAAGGTGAGAGGGTCCCAGCTGGTACAGAGAGGCAGCCCTGAGCTTGGCAGCAGCTCCTGGGTGTTTATGGGGGCTGGGCAGACGGTGGGGCAAGTGCTGCCAGTGCCCACGGCAATCAGGCAGTGCCCACAGCTCCTCCGAGGATCTAATCCACATCACACACGGTGCTGTGACACCTGCAAGGTGTGAGTGGAGTAACTGGGGCCTGTGCAGCTCCTGGGTGCAGCATCTGGCCCAGACATTCCAGCATCATCCCCTTCCCCACTGACATGGGCCAGGTAACTGTCACTGCATCAAGGATGGACTCCAGGATCTTCCCAAACCCCGCCACATCACCACTGTACTCTGCCTCTCTGCCTCACCCTGCTCTGCTCACACCTCTCCAGCAGCCCTGGAGTTACTCCTGATTTACACCTCATCTGGCCTCATTTTTTTTCTCCTTCGTACCAAATTGCTGGCGCGTGTCTGAGATCCAATTATTTTCATGACCGTTATAAAAACTAATAAACTTCAGCCAAGCCTCTGGAAGCCCCATTGCTGTGTTTGTGCATCTGTATGGTCACCAGGGCAGGAAGAACTAGAGCTGTCAGCACATCCAGGCCCATACAGACACCCCTGGGGCAGTCAGACATGGTCACAGTGCTTAAGACCGTGTGCTGCAACTGCTTGATAGGTAACTTAAATATAATGAGGTTGATCAGCACCAACCCAAATTGCTGTGAGCAAGAGAACAGAGGGGAAGGGCTCTGGGAAGGGTTTTCTGCTTCAGCCAGAGAAGAATTACTGCTGGCCCCTGAGCATGAATCTACATCTGTGAGTGAGAAGGTGCTTTTGCCTTTTCAGTTTGGTCTATTCCTGTTTCATGTACCAGTGTCAGCGTGACTGTGTCCCATCACACCCCTGTCCTTAGGCAGGGATGGGGACATGGCCCTGGGAACAGCTGATGGTCACAGCCACCGACAAAGGCAGGAGATGCCCCAAATACAAGTGCAGCGGGTTGGAAATCTCCTGAGCCCTCAGTTCCATGACCTTTGGGGCATCCAGTCTCCGATTAGCATGGGCTTTGTGCTGCAAGGGGCTTTGCTGGGTCCTAGTGCTGCTGCCCAGTGGAGGCCCCCGAGCCTGGCTGTCTCCCCCTGCCATGGGGCAAGTGCTGCCCTTCCATCGCTGCTGGAGCAGCTCCTTCGTGCCGTGGATGGCACCACGAGCTGGCTCAGCCACGAGTGATGTGCGCTCACAGGTCCTGCCCTCCATCCTCCAACCACCCATGCAGATCCCATGGTGGCACTACACACTACAAAGTGAATTTTCAGGGCAGCATCTTGAAATGGGCAGCTCAGGTTTGTTTCCGAATTGCTGTGCACGGCTTCCTCACTTGAATTGGGGTAGCGGGCTATGCGAGGGGGCAGTGGCTCTGGAGAGTAGAAATCTCGAGGTTTTATTACACTGGTGAGGCTGTCTGTCCTCATAGCTCCAAGTGCCCTGACCATCTCTCCCTGCTTCATGCCGAGGTAAATGACAGGAAAAGTCACAGGACAAGGGAGAGGCTGGAAGACTGTGTGGCTGGGGCTGTGGGTGGGGCACAAGGCTGAGCTGCATCGAATTCTCTGCCCTGATGCATTAACTCCTTTTCTGCTGCTCTCTGCTGCATCCTTCTGTGGCAGGGTTGCAGATCTGATCTGCCCTGTTAGCAGCTCCATCACAGCCTCCAGCCTTGGGAACCAGCAATAAGGAGCAACAGCAAATCATTCGCGTGTCTCAGGTCTCCCCTGGTAATTAAAGAGCCCTGCAGATGAGCAGGTTTGTGTTGTCCCATGTGTGCCTGCTGAAATCTTCCACTGCTTGCCAGCAGAGGAACCTGTCTCGTCAGTGCTTGCAGCTGACAGCAGCTGCTTGGGTTTTCATGTTTTCAGTCTGGTCGTTTTTAGAATTCAAAAGTTGCAGCCCATTTAATTTTTTTGCGTTTCATTCATCTCGGAGGCTGAAAATAGCCTGTGCAGTTTCAGATCCTTTTTTTGTTCTTCTTTGTTTTTTAAATCATTGGTTTCATTCTCAGACAATCTCTTTGCTGCAAAAAATTAATAAAATAAATGTGTCTTCAGATTAAGAGATTTGTCTTAATTAAAAAGCTACAGGTAGAATGGCCCAAATAAGTGTCACTTCCACATGCCCTGTGACCATAAATCCTGCCTATGTTCCTTGGCTGCCAGATTCTCCCACAGGTAGCCAAACTGATCCTGAGTGATCAATATCAAAGGGCTTATTTTTACAATTCAGAAATGGATTAGCGGTTGTGCTTCTGAATTTCCAGAAAACTCACCACAGGACCAGAGAGTGGGGCTGTGCACTTGGGGGGTTCCTTGTGCACGGGATGAAGGCAGCCCTGTGGCTCTGGGCTCACACCAGCCCAAACCACTACACCCCTGTCCCCTCTCCCCAGGACACACACAAACTGCTCGAAGTATCTAACTACAAATGAAAACTGAGTAATGCTGTGATTTCAGATTAAAATGCACACATCTGTGTGCATTTGAGCAAAGGCCACAAAACACAGCAGCAAACACCCAGCACTGATGTCTTGGAAGGGAAGGAAAAGGAAAGCAAAGCAGCTGTGCCTGTTAATGCAGGAAGAGTGAAGGGATGCCATCGGATATTGGAGGTGAACAGCAACTGTTAGGACTGACTGAAACTTAAATTGCCAGAAATCTTTCTTGCTGGGCCTACTCCACAAGAATTTCCCATCCTGGGACTGCAGTGCATTACACCTGGAAATCCAAAGCCCCCTGGTGCCCAGCGAGGTTCAGGGGCTCTCTGCAGGGCTCTGCTGAGCTCTCAGGTGCTGGGGTGGTTATTAGTCACACCACACAGAGCTGCTGTCACCCTTCCCTTTGCATGCCTGAGGTGGGATTAACATCTGGCAAGTGCCACACCCAGACTGTCTGGTCAGCCCCAGCTCCTCACCCTGCTCCTCAGCCTGTGACTGAGTCCTTGTCCACTTGGGCTGGGGGAATGAAAATAGAGATTCACAGCTCTGCTGCCAGTCAGGCAGAGGGGATGGCTTCAAGCCTTCATTTGGATTTGGTTACAGCAGCAACAAAGTTATAACAGGAACTGATATTTTTATTCTTTTCATTTGCATTTGAAATGTCACTCTGGGGACTTCACTATTATTGTTACTGCAAATGCGTGCCTTGATTTTTGCAGTCCTGACCGTGCTGCACACACGGATACTGGGACTGATCTCCTGCCCTGCAGAGACCAGCCATCCAAATTTCACTGCCAGGAAGAAACTAATTGGAACGGGAGGCAAGCAGAAATGAAATGGGCTGGGAGAGAAGCAGACACTCTTCACCTGCTTCTGCACTCCTGTCCACTTTGGCAAACTGATAAAATCAGCTTGGCAACAATAAAGTTCCTCCTGACCATTGTGATTTATTTATGATTAATTCCTTCATAGCCCCAAGCAGAAGTTTATATTTTAAAGATATTTTTGTTGCTAGTAATTTTGGAGTGGCACCCATGGGAGGGCTGAAATGGCTGGGACCCTCTCTCTTTAGGTGCTCTACAAACATGGGACAGGAGCTGTATTGCAGCTGTACCCCAGAGGAGCTGAATGTGGAGCTAAATCCTGTTTTTATCCAGAAGACCTCACCAGGCCCCCTGCACCCAAAACCTTTATTGCAGCAGCAAGGGAGTCTCATGTGAGCAACACGTGTGGCCAGAGTAGGTGCAGTTATTCTTACACATGAAAGGAGTCTGGGTCCTGGAAAGGAACCCTTGGATTTTTTCCCAGTGCAATGTGCTTGTAGGAGAATAACAAACAGAAGATCACAGGGGGCTTTGTCAGGTCACGCACCATCTGGTCTCTCATTCTTGGCTCCAGCAAGACTGAAGGGCTTGTCTCAGCTCATCATCACTCCTGGAAATGGTTAGCATATGTGAGGGCTCTTGGCAGTCCCTGGTGCTGGCCAGGGACAAACAGGGCTTTGGGAGGAAACTGAGGTGAGCTGGCCTCCTCTGACCCTCCTGGTTACACCTGAAATATTTGGCTGCTCAGATCTATGCTCAGCTCACCAAACTGAGCTGGAGTCCATCTCGCTGTCTCAGGTGATGCTGTGATGTGGAGGACTTGTGCTGGTGAGGCAGCAAGAAGACAAGAACCTGTTGCACCGCGTGGTTGTGACCACCAGACCAGGAGCTGCTCTCTCCACTCTTCTTGCCCAGGCCTTGCCCCATTGCATTGCTCTGCATCCAGCTGTTGATGCCATCTGTGTCACCCTGCCAGCAGGGTTGTCCCTCTCCTGGGCAAACCTACTTGGCTCCCTCAGGCTTTGGTGCTGCCAGAACTCTCTCAGCTGTGCTGTGACAAGCAACAGAGACCTGCTGCCGGAAGGGGCTGGGATCTGCAGTGGTGCTTTTATTTCAGACGTTCGCATTCTTTCCTCCTAGAAAACACTCCAGCTCTTCCTTCTCAGCAGGGGAAAAAAAAGGCTGCAGGAAAGGATCTGGAACATGCTAATAACTGCACCCGCCTCTCGGGGCACATATCAATCTTCCCACGATGTTCCCATGGAGATGACCCAATCCTCCTTCTCTTCCAGAGCTCTTTAACCTGCTACACAGGCAAGGAAAGTTTGTTAAAACCAGATCTCTGAAAATCCAGCAGAAGTTCTTTTGGGAAGGGAGATGAAGGGACTTGAGCTGCAGCACCCTCTGCTTCACCCCAGAGGAGCAAAGCAGTGCCCAGCAGGGATTTCAGCCCCTTGGAAGGAAGGGAAAGATCAAAGCAGGGGGAACACCCGTCTGATGCCTGAGGTGACCCGGGGAAGTCATGGGCTGACCCACACCCATGTTTACCCCGGCCTGATATTGCTGTCTGCCCAGCTGCTTCCCTGCGGGCTCTGGAGTGAAAGGGAATGATTCTGGAGGGCCTGCTACTCTAGCCTTGGGAGAAAACATCATGCAAAAGTCATGGCTACGTCTGCTGAGGGGCTGATAACTAGCCACCAACTCTGCTCATGGCTAGAATAGGCCATGTGCTAGCTCATAAGCCTATGTGAGAGGAATGAGAGAAAAATGTAGCTCTTGGACCTTTACTCAATGAATTCCTCACTTTTTCAAGTCACCTTGGAAACTTTAGGGAAAAAAAGAGGCTTGGACTACACTAGCACAGACTCCTAGTGATCACAATGTGCAGCTGGAGTTGCAGTGTAAGAGAACTCTCTTTTTAAACATGACTGACTGGCCTATTTCTTCCCAGTTGCTGATGGATGCACCCTGTCACTGATAAAAGTTTTAGGAAGAACCCCTAAACCCACAGAAACTGCAGTTCTTACACAACCCGGGGACCCTGAGAGCTGCTACAGAAATGGACCAAATTCCTGGATGAGCCAGGTCAGAGCTGAGCAATCACAGTGACAAATTTAATGATCATATCCTGCATCAAGGCGAAACCTGTCAGTGCCAATGTGGCAATCCCATGGAGATAATACAGCCATGGGTATCCAAATGAACTCTGGAGCGCTTTCCAAGTACAGCTGGGTGAGGGGCTGGGCAGGGAGCAGAGGAGAGTGGAGACACCATGGAAAGGGCTCTTTGGGTCTATCTATGAGACCCGACATCTCCAAGGGCCAGATCTGCCATGGCTTTCCCATGGGAGCCTCTTCCCACACATTCAGTGCACTGTGCCCCCTGCTTTGATCTTTGCCTCCTCCCCTAAATCTGCCAGCTGGTGACTCTGCCATAACTTCCGTGCACAGGCTGAAACCCTTCTGGGTTTAAAAAAAAAAAGGGTGCAAAACTATCCTCTCTATCACCCCAGGCCCCTGACAACACCATCATTCTCCTTAAGTGTGTGCTAAATATGCTATATAAAAATAAAATGTATCTTTTCTGATGACACAGAATCCTAGTCTTAAAATGTAATTTATGAGGGAGGCGGAAATTGCCGATAGCCAGCATTACTTCTGCTAACTCATGAGAAAAAGACTTTGTTTTGAGATCTTGCCTATGGTGTTATTGGCAGTGATTATTCTTGTGAAAAGCTCACCAAGTTTACCCAAAGCCCCTTGCAGACATCCCTGGGGTCACCATTTCACAGAGGGCACTGCCAGCTTCCCCGCAGTGTTTGGTATATTGGGGTTTGGGCCACAGGTGGACTGAGTTGGGCTAATGCTGTTTTCCCTTTTCTCCAGCAGAGATTGGATGGGACTCCAGGTTTACTCCAGACCCACCTGAAGTTCAGCTGTTGGGATCAAAAGCCAGCATGGACACAGGCACATTTAGCAGGACTTTTTTCACACACTTCTCCCCCCACCCCAGCAAAGAGCTGAGTGTTAAGAGAGGGTGGGATTTAGCTTTAAAAATAATGAATTTTCATCACATAAGAGGATATTTCCAGAGTTTAATGAATCGGATATTGAAATCTTATAGGAGGGGCTCTGAACGCCTGACACTTCCTTTTTCCTGTGAAAACCATCACCCTAGGATCAGCTCAAGCCATCCCTGCTCTGTTCCCGCATTAACCAAATCCGCCACCCCTGTAGCCATGAGCCCCATCATTACAGGTACGTTTGTCCAAAATGCAGAGCTGGGATGTACCGGATGGGTGTCATTAAGCAGTGGGTCACAGCAGAGGCTATCGCCCTGCGTGCCAGGACACTCCCGTGCCACAGGCACCGCCACACGGCAGGTTGCACCCTTCCCTGCGCCGCGGTGAAAACCAGCAACAGGGAGAACCAGACAGAGAGCAAGAGGAAAGCCATGCCGTGGCCAGGACTCTCCACTTGCTGGTCTCTCTGCTGGCCGAGGAGGGACACGGGAGAAGTCCCTGAGCAGACGGAGAGAGCCCCAGCAGCGCTGGCTTGTGGGGAAAGCAGGAGTGAGAGCTGCGAGCTCCATCGTGTGGCACGGACTGTGCCGGCGGTGTGCTCTGTACACAGCGCTGTGCTGAGCTTCCCCTGCTGCACATCCCACACTGCTGCACATCCCACACTGCTGCACATCCCACACACTGCTCATCTCCCACTGCTGCACATCCCACACACTGCATATCCCACACTGCTGCACATCCCCCACACTGCACATCTGTCACTGCTGCACATCCCACACACTGCTCATCTCCCACTGCTACACAGCTCTCACTGCTGCCCATCCCACACCACTGTACATCCCACTGCTGAGGGACTGCACACACAAAGCTGCTGTAAGGGCTGCAGGCTGCCACGCAGGCTGAGCTGTGCCCTGCTATAGGGGCTGCCATGACCAGCAGCGGTGTTTTTTGGCATCCTATCACCAGCACACATTCACCCGTCCACACGGTAGTGCCAGGCACCAGGGGAGTGCTTGCCCCACCTTTAACCACCGGAAGCACTGTACAGGAGTCAAACAGACCCACACTCCCTGGAAAGGCCAGTTCTTTGGCTTCTCGTGGGCATGGCTGCTCTGGGCCAGTCTGGCAGCACCCTCTGTGCCACCACCACTGCTGGCTCGTGTGCCTGGTCACTTCCATCGCCATAAATCAGACCTGAGCAAAATGCTCTGGCCGGTTTTACAGAAAAAGTAACTAAAGCCTTTGTAAGCCTCTGCAAGAGGAGCGCTGTACCCACATGATGGCCTCTGTCTCCTTTCCTGGGGTGCTTTGGCCACCCTCTCCCTGCAGCCTCACTGCCTTGTGCTCCAGCTCAGGCCATTCCTTCGTTTTAAGCAAAAAGTTTCATACCAGTGTCGCCCTTCACCAGGATTTGGCGAGGTGCTGGTGATAGACCAAGAATATCTTACAATGCACAATTCTGGAGTTAAATCTTGGTGCACAAATTACCAGAGAAAAGAGAAGGGAGGTTTTGGTTTGTTACCTGATGCTAGAAAAGAGCCCCAAACTGAGATCAAACCTGAGGCACAACAGCACCTCCTGATCCTGAGCCTCTTGGGTGTGTCAGAGACCACGGAACATCCCAGACGCCTGTGTGCATCCGAGGGCGTGCACAGCAACTCCGTCTCTGCCTCAGTTTCCCCACAGGACAGCGAGGAGCCCCGTGCTGCCCTGCAGCTGGCGATGCTTTGGTACCCAGCAGTGGGAAACCCAAGCGTGAGGCTCAGTGTAGTGAAACTTTTTTTCTCTGGAATCGAGATTTATGGCTCAGCTCCGGGATGCTGCAGGGAAGGAGAACGGGATGCGGCTGCAGGCTCCCAGAAGGTGGCACTCGTGGTCTGCAGAACGAGCTGCACTTTCTTGAAGATGGCTACGGCGAGGGAACCCATAAATAGCACTGGACAGGCTGTCAGGCGGCCTGATTTAAGCACCAGAAATAGTGAAACTGTGGAGGTTTCTCAAAAATTAATTTTTCTAAAATGGGAGAAAGATGAAGCCAAGCCATTTTTTACCTGCTTCCCTTGCAAGCCGCTTCCCCAAGGGGACATCAAATTTAACTCCTTTGCGGCTGCCCCAGCAGCGTCCAGGGGACCTTTGGTGCTGGATCCCGCCTGTCCTGTCACTGCATGTGGCGGCTGTCACACTGCTGGGGCACCCACACCTTCCCCACCTCACTGCTGTCTACAGGGCAGAGCGTGCTGGTGCTGCAGCCACGGGATGGGGCAGGCAGCAAAGTTTCCATCCATTGTTGTCATTTACATGGGATATTAGGAAAAAATTCTACGCTGGAAGGGTGGTCAGTGTTGGAACAGGCTGCCCAGGAAAGGGGTAGAGTCGCTGCCCCTGGAAGGGTTCCAAAAGGGTGTGGATGGGGTGCCTGGGGGCATGGGTTAGTGATGGGCTTGGCAGTTCTGGGTTAATGCCTCAACTCGGTGATCTTAGAGGTCTTTTCCAACCTTAATGATTCACTGATCAGGGCAGGGCTAATTTAGGAAGAAGACGCGATTACCATCCCCCTCCCTCTCAATTTTAGATCTGCAGGTCCTTAGTCTCGTTTACACATCAGCTCTAGAGACACACTTCAGCTTTCAGTTTAAGCATAAATACTGGGCTCCTGTTCTTCCTCACGCTGACAGCTTGGGCACAGATTTACTGAGAAGTCTACAAGGTGATCTCTCTCCTCGCACACAACAGGAAGCACCTACCCCAAAACTCCCAGGATTTCTTTAGCTCCTGCTCTGTTACATTCAGACTCTTTTCTCCTGAGATCTTCCTTGAGTCCTACAGAGCCAAGTCCCTTGGTGGGAGGGGATTAACTTGGCTCTGCACAGTCATGTCCTGTCAGTGAAAGTGTCCCTGAGGACCACGTGTGCCTGTAAACAGGCAAAGGTGGCTCATCCTAAACCCTGCAAGCCCTGGCAGGGCAGGGGAGGTGGGCAGCCTCAAGGACAGGTGACCTGCAGCCTGGTTACAAGGCAGCTCCATGCCAAAAGGCAGAACAAGCATTGCATTGTATTTCCCACTGCTCCAGGCCTTGAGGATGGTGATGGGTTTGAGGTGCCAAGCCCCTCACAGGGCACAGATGTGCTCAAGCCACTGGGACAGGCTGTTGCAATGCATGAATTGAGGTACAGGCTGGTGGGGATGCCTGGAGCCTCTGGTGTAGGAGGGATGATGTGGATTAAACACCAAGAGAGGAAGACCTGTTCCAAGGATCAGAGCAGAAAAATTTGACCTCTCCCTCTTAAGAACCAGCAAAATGGTCATTGTGAGCTCACAGCATTGATGGAGACATGGGAGGGATGTACCCAGCCCTGCCACGCTGGGCCAGGCCAGCTCTGCCTGCAGGGGCATCCTCTCCCCTCCAGCTCTGGGACAGGCAGCCAGGAAAGGAACAGGAGAACAAACAAAACTGCCTCTCTCCTCCTGCCACCCAAACCCACTCAGTGTAAATTATGCCCTAATTATTGAGCACCGACTGTCCCCTATAAATTATGGATCTGTCACTGGGTGTTCCCTCAGGAGGTGCTCGGTAATTTTTGCAGTGCCTCTGCAGCTGCAATCCTGTCTGGGCCCATCAGCCCTGCAAAAGGATTCTCAAAAAAGGGTTTTATTTTGTTTTGCATCTTTTCCTGCTTTTCTTTTAAACAACTATTAATTGTGTAATAATTCAACAATTACTTGCTGCTGGTTTGGGTGTTCCCTCTTGGCTATGGATCCCGTTGTTAATGCACCAATCACACCCACATCCCCCCAGTTGCCTCCACTCCTGTAGCCTGGGATGGTGTTATTGTTTGGCCTCCTGTACTCCAGGATGGTGCTCAGCCACTGCTGCTCTGTGCCAGAAGTGCAAGCTGTAGTCAAAAAGCAGAGACATATTATTGGGGTGGGAAAAGAGAGGTTTGAGATTTTACAGACCATGCCCAAACAGAGAATAAGATCCTCTACCAAAGAACATTTGTGCTCCACCTAATATTGTCAGAGTAGTAGAGCAAGGAGGTCTGGACAAGTCAGCAAAGTCAATAACAGGGCTGGGAGCAAAGTACCAGCATGATGGGAAAATAGCCATTATATACTGCATTTACATGGGGTTCTTAATTACCGATATCAATCAGTACAAAAATAAAATTAATATGATCTATAGCCATGTAAAACCAAGAGACAAGGGAGTCCAGACCCAGAATATTCACTATGGACTTAGGCCAGTGATGGATAAAGAAGATGAAAAAAGCTTCTTTAAGGTAATAGAATATTATTATTGCTAAGATAAATTGTATTTTTGGAAAAGATCATGAGAAAGAATGGACTCTAAATGCATTTTTGGGCAGACATCAAGGTGGAGAAGTTGAGGATGGTTCTGGTCCAAGCCCAGCAGGTTGGAAACTGGATTGAGTATATTTGAGTTCAGTGCACAGGGGCAGGATGAGGGCCACCCCTGCACCCAGAGCCACCCTGGCTTTGCTCAGTTTATCCTCTGGTGCCTCAACCTTCCTGATGCAGGATGCAACTGGACTTCACCCCATCCTTGGATACTAAAGGAAAAAGCTGGGACTGCCTCTGCCTGAATTGAGGCTGAGTAGAGCTGCGGTCTGCCAGAGCAGACTTGATGCCCCAGCACCTGCACCCCAGCAGGAGAATAAGGATGTGCAAGAGAAAAAAGGGAAAACAAGGATTCCTGCTGCACCCTTGTGATCCAGCACAGAAAGCATGGCCCAGCCACGGTGCTTTAGAGAATCTCTGCCTTTTTTGTAGTTGCTATTCAAGCAGAAAGGAGTCTTAGAAGTTTAAGGCTGCGATTCGCAGAGAAAAATGACATTGAAGCTGAGCAGCCCTAGGGTCTCCTATATTGCTCTTTAATGCAAGTGTGAAAATGCCAGTTGATTCTGTAGGATTTCTTAGGGAAAGACCCCAAAATACGCAGCCAGTCCAGTCCCTGCAGAGCTGCTTTGGCAGTGCCATCACCTCAGTGACACTTCCATAGCACCCTCTCCTCTGCAGGGAGAGGGGATTGCACAGAGCTTCTCAGCTGCACAGCCTGGCAAGGCAGCACCGAGCTGTCCGATGTGTCATTTGAGACTCTGCTTTCTCCTTGAGATTACACGATTACTGGGTGTAATTGTTTAATAGAGTCACATCATCGTCCTCCCGTGCGAGGCAAGGGAACTGACCACATCTCTTTGTCAAGGCAGAAATCCTGGGAGTCTAGATTAGCCAATTACCATAACCTACAAGTGTTGTGCAAGGTACTTTTGATGGATGAAACTGATTTAGGGGCCTGATAACTTGTCACTTCAAAACAAACAAAAATTTCCATTGTATGGTAGCTGGAGAAGTTCTGATTTTTGTCAGCTCCCCACCTCGGTTTTAAAATCACAGTGGAACCTTTTTTTCTTGCATTTGTGGTTGCTTCTTACTCTGCAGAGCTCAACCCTGAACACCACCCTGCTGCTCAGTCTCAGGGTGCTGTGAGGTCTGGTGAGAGCAGATGTCTGTGGAAAAAAAACCAGCCAATCTGGGAGTGTTTCTCCTGATCTGGATTACGTGGCTGAGACATTTGTGCGATGTCCAGTGCTGAAAGCATGAGAAATGGACTGGTTTCCTCGAGGTGCAATTTCAGGACTGTTCCTGACAAACGAAGCCATCTGCTTACCTTAATCAAGGCATCTTGTTATGGGCTGGTCCTAGCAGTGAGTATTAAACATACTGTACTGTGGCATTATTTATGACTTGCACTGACACCGCATCACTCTGTTATCCATACTTAGAGAAAAAGACCCACTGTAAGTATAATTAGTTAATAAATCACCATGAGTGATAAACAGAATGATGGATGCAGGTTTCAGTTGATCACTTTTTTATTAAGGAGAGATAAATCAGCATCATATTGTTGCTGTAAACCTTTCAAATTGGTCAAAAATCTTGCAATGCTGAAATGCAGCAGGGAGGTGATTAACGTGTCAATTGTGCAGCAACAAATTGCACCTGATAATTGATATCAATCAATCCTTTTAATTTCTCTCCGATGTAATGGGTGTTATACATCATCCTGCTCTCCTGCCTCTTCACCATGGCTTTTGCAACCTTTCCTCCACACCCAGGCACCTTTGCAGGCATCTCCTCCAGCCTCAGCCCATCTCCTGTGCCTGGCTGCTGCAGCTCCTGCAAAGCCTTTCAGCCTTCCACTAACCCTGCATTGCTCTTGGTTTTCTGGGCTCTGACCCCACCTGATATAAGAAAAGGCCAACACAGCCCCCACACAACCTTCTGGTTTTATTTTTGCTAATAACATCACTCTGTCAGAGCTACAAGCCTCACTAATAAAGGCTGGGTAAAACTTCAAAAGGCGGAGGCTGGGGAGAAGTGGTGGTAACAGATTAAGTTGGGCCCTGCCATCCATCCAGGCATTCACCCCAGCTTGAATCAAAGTCTAGCAGCTTTGACCTGTTTTACGTAAAAAGATGAGAAATTGCCAATAAGGGGGCAACTTCCCTTCCTCCCAAGGAACAGACAGGTCAGGAATAGGGGGGAAGCACTGCAGCTCTCAGAGGAAGGGGCTGAAAGAGAGATGCAGTGAAACCTTTGGATTTGCACAAGCTTTTTTGGTCTCTTGGCGATTAGCCACCACTTTAAAAAGTAAATTGTTATTTCCTTGAGGCAGGGCTCACAGCTCTGATTGGTGTTTTCAATACACCAGAGGAGAAAACCCAGAATTTAACCCATTTTCCTGCACATAATGGCCAGGAAGAATTATCTACAGAGATCGAGACCCCTCTGCAGTTGTTGCATCCCTGGCATCAGGGAAAGGGCTTTCTCGTGCATCACTTACTGGAGGATTTGGCCACACCAGTGTCTCCTGTTGCTACAGCCTGTGCTCATTCAAAGCAAGGGGGGGGGGAACAGGAGACAGCTCAGAGACCTTCCCTGGGTGCCTGGGATCAGACACCACAGGGACAGGGCTTGCACCAAGGATGCCGCTCTAGCCCACAGCTCCAATTAGACAGAGGTTTGATGCCCTTTACCGAATCAAGCAGTTTCTAGTGCAAAATTCTGCCTGCAGCTCCATGCAGAGGTGGGAAAAAAGTGCTTAGGAATTAGTTTCAGCTACAGTCTTGCCAGACTCACACAGGCAAGCTTACTTGGAAGCAGGCTGAGAGCTTGGCCTGTGCTGCAGGTTCCAAGGAGTCAGACGTGCAGCAGGCAGGAGCTGTGTGCTTTGCCAGCTGGAGAGAGCTGTGCAAGGACCCAGCTATATTTAGCCAGCAGTGAAATATGTGCCTTTCTGCCCTGCTCCCAGGGGAGTCTGCTACTTCCTCCATAAGACCACAGCACCTTTTATAGCCCATGTGCTTGCATGGCACAGTCCAGCTAATAGGCAGGACGTAATTGGAAGCAATCATTTTTCTCTTTACAACGTGGCCATACGTTCACAGGTCATTCGTGGTGTTCAAAGCCCTCGGTGCCACACGTACAACAATTCCACTGGAACTACCAGGCACATTAATGCCCTGGATTTCACCTGCCCACTGGACAAAAACAAAAGCTGAGCAGCTCTTACAATGGAGTTGGTGGGGAACGGGGCTTGGCCTCGAGTCACAAGTGGATCTTCAGGGCTGTAATCACCAGATCATGTCCTCAGCTGGTGGGTGTCCACATGGCCCCATGGGAGTGATGGAGCAACTTCAGCTTCCACAGGTGGAGGGGAGGGGTGGCATCTCCCACTCTCACAAAAGCCTCTTCTCCCACCCTATCCACATTCAGCCTGGCTCTGGCTGTCCTGCCTCTTTCTGTTCCATCATGGTCTCCCCTCAGCATACATTGTATCTGTCAGGTCTCATATCCCCATGACATAGCATCCCCTCATATTATACTTGCCACAATGCAGGGAAGATGAATATTGCCCCATAAATGCCTCTTAAGTTAATGTGAAACTGCATCTTGCTACATCATGTATTCAACAAGCCATCATTTTCCTCATAAATTTTGAGGAGCATTTTACCTTTTTGAAACGATTGGCTTGTGCGTCCGGCCGGGAAATAATCACAGCCCATGGCCTGGGCTGGCTGCAGGGGCTGTAAATCATCCTGGGGCTGAGCAGCTGTCCTGCCCTCCCCTCTCAAGCACCCGAGTGCTGCTGATGGGCTTTATGGCATCAGCTCAGCACCAGTGACCCTGCTCAACTGCCAGCCCTTAAATCAGCCCCAGACAGGTGTCACTCCGTGTGGAGAAGAGCCTCACTTTTTCCTTGGGATGGAAAAAGAAGATTTCTGATGCTGCAGCATTGATCCACTCACAGCAATCAGCACTCAGGTGCACATTAGACACTAACAGCCTATTACTTTTTATTTTACTGGGTTATTTCTGACACTTCCCCTTCTGCAGTGCTGAACCACTCAATTTCTGAATACTCACCAGATTTTCCATTTTGTCATAAGCCCGTGGAGCCCAGAGACCTTCCTGCAGCCCACAGTCACACTCCAAGCTTCAAATTGTGCTACCCTTTTTCAGTGGGCAGGGACCAAAAGGGAGGACCTCTTACATAGGATGCTCAGCTTGAAGGAGATTTGAATTTGCTCACAGGACAGGGACCACTGACCATTTTAACTGCTCTGTGTAGGAAGCACCACAAGCTACAGAGAGGCCCAACCACAAGAATAGACTTGTCTTATTAAAATTAAGCAGATGATCTGCTCACTCTGGTATTGTTCAGGACTGAACAGAGACCAGGGAAGCAAAAGCAGCCAATCCCCCCTCCCAGCTCACACCAGACCCTTTTTTTCTGGTAGCCACTGTGACCTTTAAACCACAATTGTGGGCTGAGCACTGCAGCAAATGAGTTTCCAGGCCTCCCTTGGCAGCCATTCCCTTTGACAAAATTCATCATGCACTTTGGCCTGAACAGCTCATTCCAGCATTTGGTTTTGGGGAGGCTCGTCAGGAATGACACCGGATAATGCCCACTGTATATGCCTGGGGTACACTCAGATACACCTCAGTATCAAATCCCTTCTTTTTCCATGCACAGCTTTTGCTGCCAGAGGAAGCCCAGCTAAAGCCAAGTGATAGCAGTTTAAATGCTGTTTTCATCACATTTGTCCTACTTGATGAAAGATTCCCCTCTCCCTAAGCAGGGTCAGACTCGCCCTGGAGCCGGACATGCCCGTGGTCTTCCGGCAGCAGCTCCCAGTGAAGCCCACCCTGCCCTGGCTGCTGTGCTCATGCCATGTTTTCCCTGGACAGCTGAACTGCCTGGAGCCTTCCTTGGAAAAGGAAATGAATTTCCTCCCAGCCGCCACTTCTCTGCAGAATTGCCTTTTGGGAAGCTTCAATAACACCAATTCCCTCCTGCATTCAAGTACCCCTGAACGAATGACCCTGCTAGTGGTGCAGTTTTTCCCTGCGCCCGCCTCCCCCCGTCTCTCTCTCCCCCAACTTTGATTTGATCAGGCCAAATCTGAAATGATGTGTGAAAGTAATGATATTTTGTAATTAAATCTCTGGTGATGGCGCCTCTAATTTGTGGTACATGCATTGTTCATAAGGAAAAAGGCATCAATTCATTTTCTGACTGGCTACTCCAGGGACTCGTAATTAGACCCAGTTCATCTCTTGCTGCCTTGCATATTAAAGAGCTACTGAAATGCAAAGGGAATTTGGGAAAGGGCTTTTTTTTTTTTTTAAAAAAAAACCCTTCTAATAATGTTAGCTCAATTAGAAACACTCAGGAATTTAAAAAAAAAGGGGAAAAAAAAAAAAAGAAAGTTCTGGATCATCCAGAAAATAGAGGCAAAATTTTGAGCAAGTAGACTGGGGCAGGGCCTCCACTAACCTGCTGCCAAGACCAGGGACCAGTTTTACCTATTCCCTGAGAAACTGTGGTGTTCTCAGTATTATTCATAAAAGAAAAACATGTGGCAGTATGTGTCACAGAATCCTGTCTTCAGATGTTGCTCTTCTGCTCTGCCTCCACAATAAAAGGGAGAAAACTTTGATTTTCTGCCATTTGAAGAGAAACATGAAGGAAACAGTACAGCATTGTGGAAAGGGAAACAAGGCAGCAGAGACAAAGGTTATTTTGTAGGGTCACTGCTATAACTGTGTATTTACATAGCACATTGTTGTACGTTCACAGAATTTGCTGGGAATATTTTAATCAAGTCTCAGATGGAAAATGCTTGGTTCTATCATAGTTACCAAATAACACAGTGAAAGCAAATTCAGTGGATACTTGCTGTAATGAGCAACAGCCCCCAAAGATTCCCTGAGCTTCCCACTTGCAGCAGCATGAGAAACTACATTCCCATCCCACAAGGATTTTAAGAGAACAAATTCCCTCCCTCAACTAGTACAAAGTTGAAGTCTCAAAAGCACTTATGTCCTGGTTACCCAGCAAAAAAAGTCACTGGGGTCAGAAGAGTTTGGGTTTGACCTTTTTAACACTTTAAATGAATCAATCCTGTCAGTGTTTGCTTCCCAATGAGAAGTCGCTTCAATATGAGAGTCAAACACAGATGCTGAAACCAAACACTGACATTTGTAAAACTCTTTTCTGCCTTTGCATTCACTCCTCAAGAAAAATAAAAGATTCCAGAAAAAGATGCACATCTGGGGAATCTGTTTCCCGACAAAGCAGCAGCTTTTGAGATCCCTTCCCAAAGGTGTCTCTGGGCCCTATAGCAATGTCGGCAATTTCTTGCCCACTGTGGATGATGGGCTGTTTTGGCAGCACCAGCTGCAGCAGATCCCTTCTGCTGGTGGCCATTCAATCCATGCAGATGAGGCATTATAACAACTATTTCAGGCCCCAAACCTCCTTGTCACCCCAACAGCCACCCTTTGGGTCTCCTGGTGCACCCAGACACAGGCTATTAATCAGAGCAGCACTCCCGGCCCAGCACAGGGGACTAAAAACAGCTCCAGCTCAAAGTGGGGGATCTGTGCTCATCCTCAGAGTTTCACAGGAGACACATTTATTGTTCCAACACCAACAAAACCTTGGGTGGAGGGATGGGAAGGGGCAGCTGCAGGTGTACCTAAAGGGGGGTTTCACTGCACATCCAACTCTGAAATGTTCCCTGCCAAAATGAGCCCAGGGAAAGGAGCAAGTGATGAAGAAGCAGGTGAGGAACCTGCAGGAGTTAGGATCCTCTCTGTCAAGAGCAGCCAGGCTGGCACACACACAGCACGGACACCAGCCAGGAGCACTAAGTCTGGATATTTCCTGTGGGAGCTTTCTGGGTGCAGTTAAAATGCTGCACTTTCTGCTCATAGAAAAAAGTGACGGAAAAGCAGCAAAGAGGTTTCACCTGGGAATGCACCCTGACCCTTCAGCTGGGTGCTGCAGAGATGAGCAAATATCTTAACAAAAGCCACGCACTTCTAAAGAGAGCTATTTTCAGTTAATTCCTCTGCTTTTATGGGGAGTCCCAGCATCTGGCAGAGCCTCCCAGGCCTGTGCCATGCTGAGTTCAGCTTCTCTGGCTGGGCAATCCTGCTTTTTCAAAGGAAGCTGCAAAGACCCTGCTTCATGGCAGGGCAAAGCAGCCCCAGGCTGGGAATCCTCCTCCCCTACCCATCCCAACCCCACACTCATCCCCAGCCAGGGCCATGCTCAGGGTTTGCTCTGTGCCAGGCCACAGCTATAATTTCCAACAGGGAAAGGTATCAACATCTCAAAACAGTTTAATTATTCTGAGAATGCTTAGCTATTAGCAAAGACAAGAGAGCTCAGGGCTATTTTTCAGCATTAATTTTCCATTTGAAATGAATTCCTTTTGGTTACACTTTTTAAATGTTTCTTTTAATTAGACGCAATTACTTCAGAAGAATTGCTTTTATTTCTAAGCCTGAGATCTCAATGATAAAGCTGTTAACTGGCTGAGCTGAATGCTGTGTATGGCTCATTTAGCTGGTACACTAAAGTATATTGAACTAGGAAATTATACAGTGAATCAGCTATTAATTCATTTTATGATCCTTTCACTCTAACATCCTGAATGAGATCTTTGGGGGAAATTTAGTCACAATACATATAATTGTTCAACTATATATATGCCACTGGTTTACTGCTCTGAGGTTACAGGCGCTGCAGAGATAATCGGAGTGAGCTGTGCAAACAGCATTGACTCCTGACTCTGGTGCTGCAGGGAGCATCCTCGGAGCAGGGGGGCCCTGCAGCTGGGAGAAGCAAAGCACAAGCCATGGACACATCTCCTGGCCAGAGCTGGGAAAAATAAACCTGAAATTCTGCTGTTTGACAGTCTGCACACCAGCGCTGCCAAAGGAAAAGCTGGGCTTTCCTTTCTGGGCCCAGTTGTGTTATCACAATGTTTGGGGCAGGCAGGAGCTGCTGGGGACAGCCAAGGGTGGTTCATGTGGTGCTGGCTGAACTTCAAACCTCTGAAAACCACCTAAAAACTGCCAGTGAGGTTTTCTCCAAGGGTTCTGTCCCTTGGAGAAAATCACTACATTCCCTCAGACCACGTAGTACTTGAATCACAACTTGTACCTTCCAAACTTGGTTGGATTTGGGGTTGAAGAAGGAGCTTCTGCAGTACCAGCTGGTTCTGCATGGGCAGGACCAGCCCTGGTATGAAAAAACACCAATGCAACACTGGATCCCCTTCCTGTGTGACCATGGCAGCACCTCAGCCTGCAGCTTTGCCCCTCATTTAGGTGTCTGTGTGCCTGACTCTGCTGTGTGGGGCAAAAGATGTCACAGTGGCAGCACACATATCCCACCAGGGAGCAGGAGACAGGCTGTGACCCTTCACCAGCTCCTTAGAGCCTGCCTGGGAAATCCAGGCCTGGGCTGAGCCCTTTTGGCTTAGTCTAAAATCTTACCCATGTCACTGCTGGATTTCAGGCCATTGATAGTCTGTAATGCTGATTTAAACTCATCCTCACAGCTTAAGAGGTTATTAAAAAAGTCTGGTGGCCTAAAAAAAAAAAAAAAAAAAAAAAAATTNGGCCATTGATAGTCTGTAATGCTGATTTAAACTCATCCTCACAGCTTAAGAGGTTATTAAAAAAGTCTGGTGGCTTAAAAAAAAAAAAAAAAGAAAGATTTGTGTTTCAATTTCCAGGAATTTTCCTGAGGGGAACACCTAAATTCCATCCCCATCCCACAATCAGTGTGGGAGCCCAGCAAGAGCCCCATGTCCCAAAAGGGATTTTCCAGCAGATCAAAAGCCCTTCTAGCATTGCAGCAGGGCTTTGGATGAGTGTTAAGCAGTTGTACATAGTGCAGAGTCACCATATGGATATCTTTGTAATTGAAAATGTAATGTAGACCTTGGCATCCAGGGTTGTCTTCTGGAGAAATCATTGTGGAAATGTCATATAATTAATGAATTGCATCAGCTATCAGGGAAAAAGACATTTTAACCATGGGATCATGGGACTTTATTACTGTAGATGGACTAAATCTGTATCTTCCAGCATAGATCAGTCCTGACAAAAGTCTGAGGTTGCCAGCTGGCCAGGTTTGTTATTACTAACTTAACTCTCTTATTATTTTAATGAAGTTCAACTGATGCTGCGTAGAAGCCAATTTCTCTAAATGCTGCCAATAAATTAAAATAAAGATGTTGTGTGTGAAGATTGGCAGGTGTCTCCCTGCAGATTTTACCAAGCTTCCAAGCAGAGCCCCCACTTCAGCAAAAGCTGTGGCCAAATGCTGCCTGTGGAAAGCAGCAAGGCAATGGAGCTTGGAGCAATTAGCAAAATGGTAATTAGTGCCAGCTCAGCACCTACCAGCGGGGGTATGCAGAGAGAGGGTCCCTTTGGACCACTGGGATGCAGGTCTAGGGTTTGCAGAAGGGGCTTTGGGCTGGTGCTACCGCCTCTGTGGGGACATGGGATGAGTCTCCTGCCCTGGGACTTTGGCCACATCAGTGTGGAGGTGACCATACCCAAACCTGCACTGTGGCCATGGCCAGGTTCTGTATGAAATGCAGGATTCAGCAAAACCCCACTCCCTGAGGGATGGATCCCCTTGTGACTACACCCCACGAGTGCCTGTGAGCCAGGGCAGAGAAGGGCTCTGGAGCTGGGAGAGAGCCAGGCTGCAGCCGGAAGCAATGCAGCTTGTGTTTCCTCCGGCAGGAGGGAAAGCAGCCGAGGTTTGCTCGGTCTGGGGAGTCAGTGGCAAAGTGCCACTGCCACAGCCTGCATGGGAGGAAGTTGTTGGGTGAGGGCTCGCTGCAATCCGGGCTTTCCCAAGCACAGAGCTCTTGCTCTTCAAAGCACCTACAAGAGGTCAGAGCACTCACACATCCTCCTGGATTAATCCTGCTGGATTTGGAGAAGAGCAGCCATCCATCCTCCCTCCTCAGCAGGGGAACAGCCCAGATCCTCAGGTGGGAGCCACATTGTCCTGCCCACACAGCTGTGACACCCAGGTGTCCCCAGGTCATCTTTGCTGACCTGTCTTGCAGTTCCAAAAGACTTGGTGCTCAGCTGTTCAAAAGTGTTTGCTTAATCCACACAGGGTTAGTATCCAAAAATGTACTGTCCAGGAAGCTACCAGAACTACCAGGGTTATAACAAAACTATGCATTAGTATAAATTGCTTCAGTTAATTACCCATATAAATTCATACTAATGCGGTACCCTTAATTATATTTATCAATTAACAAAGCAGCTTTCTAGCATTGCCATTTTCCATGTTTTCATACATTTAGTTGGCGACAAATTTCAGTGAAATTCTTTGAAAATTCAGAAAGGCACCTCTGCTCAAGCACTCCTGCCACTTCCAGGAATCCATCCCAGGCTGGGTAGTTATCCCTAAGCTTTTTGCTTTGCACTTTTGTTACATTTGCACTTACCAATTCAAGCTTATTTTGGCAACTGATACCACTTGAAAAGTGCTGTCCTACTTAAAAAAAATGAAGTTACCTGAATTTTGCACAACTTTGCAGCTGAACAGGCCCCATCCACCTCTGGTGTGACAAAGTCTTTGGCTACTGAACCCCATAGTTGTCACCACAGGCATGTCCATCTTATCACCCTTTTCATAAGACAGAAGGGGTGGGAAAGGTTTCACTGCTTCAGCTGGAAGCTCAGCCTGCACTGTGCCTTCCCTGCAGAATTGTCCGAGCCCTGCCCGGCCTGTACCTGCCAAGGACACACTCATGGGGATGCTCAGATCATTCAGACAAAACACATTTTCCCCTTAGACCACAGCTGCAAGTTGAGTCAGCCTGGACCAGCCCTTTAGGCTCTGCTCCAGCATCCCAGCTGGAGCTGCACACAGGCACTTGTGCTCTCACAGCTCACACAGTCTATTTGTGATGTCCCCTTTTCCCTCCTCTGCCTCCAGCAGTCCAGACTTCATCTCCATTGGCACCTTCCTGCTGATTCATGGTGCTGCTTGACTTCATATCAAGCAGAGGATGGATATCTCTTTATCAAGAGAAATAAACCTCTCTCCAAAGGGGAAGGTGAACAGCCTATTGAAACACACAGCCCCGCTCTCCTTCCTCGTATTGCTGCTGCCCAGAAACATACAGCAACAAACGATATGATTCAGTAAAGTTATTGAGTGCCAGGCCTTCACATTTGTCTTCCAGTGACTCTTAAGTCTTCCTTTTCTCTATTGAGTTCCATCTCATTGACTTCCTATAAACACTAATACAGAGCCACAGACCTGCAGACATGCCTGGAATACAACCCACACCTCACAGACACTGCCAGAGCCTGGGCTGGGCTCAGAAAGTCCAGACTAATGCGATGCAACTACTACAGTACTCAAAACCATGAGTCTCCTCTGTACCTCAAACAAAGCCAAGCTTATTTTCTGTTTGTCTACTTTTCATCTGGGAAATTCAGGAACTTGTTCTGCTTTTTGGGATTTTTCCTTTTTTTTTTTTTTGCCTCAAACAGAAGCCAATATTCACATGTACTCTCTCAAACCCCCAATTTTTTTTCTTTTGGAGAAAACCACTTCCTGCCCCACATGGGCCCAGACAATGAAACCACCAAGCACGACAACTCACTGCATGACACGGAAATGCTGTTAATGCTAAACCAGGCTCAGAATTCAAAGCGTGCCTCTAATTAATCACCAGTTACCCGGCATCATTGGGCAGCATCTTCCATCTTGTTTCCCACACAATGGGCTTCCTCCCCTTTTGTAGTCACACACGTTCCTCTTCCTCCTGGGCTTGGTGACTTCCAGCCTCCTCACCCACTCTCCTGCCATCCCACCCTCCCATCCATCCGTCCTGTTGAAATATTAACCCAGGGTGGTGAATGGCTTTGCTGACTGGTACATAAACAAGCGTCATGTAGCTACCGGTCTGCCACAGCACCAGCCCTGTTTACATCTGAATGTTATCCCCCCTCAGAGATTGCTGGGACAGCAGGGAAATGGACAGACAGAACTGCCAAGGAAGAGGAGCAAAATTAAGAATAGGAGCTGAAGGAAAGCTGAGGGGAGGAAATGGCCATGGGCAGCCTGCCTCCAGCAGCCCACCCTGCTACTGCATTTACTGCCCCGTCATTTTTGCTGGATGAAACATCATTATTGGCTCCTCTTCCCATGTTCCCTACAAACTACTGCCCCCCCACCAGCTGTGCTCCCTTGAGTATGTCAGACAGGGGCTATTATACTTTAGTATTTATTCTACCCACAACTGCTGCTGCTGGGCTCTGGTGCAGGTCTTTCACAGGGAGGACTTTAAAAGCTGCTCTGTTGGACTGGTTTGCTCTCTGGGTCTGTGCAGTGCACATACCAAGAGAATAAATCCTCTGCCTCCTTCAGACAAGACCCAGCCCTTGTGCCACTCGTAGGCTGGATTTTTTAGCAAGTTTAATCACAGTTCTCAGCCTTCTTTGGGATCTGATTAGGAAGTGGCAGCCAGGCTGGTCATGGCAGAGGTGAAGCTCTGAGTTTGTCTGTGATCCAAACCTGCCTGGAGGTTTACTGTGGATCCTGATCCCTGGCTGGCAGCAGGGACAGCCAGCTCACTCCAAAGCCTTGTGCTTCCCAAATGCAGCCTTGCAGACTTGAGCACAGGTGGGCACGGACCTCCCCATGAGCACGAGCACTTTCTTAACCCAGCACTGAGGGAAACAGCAGCCTGGCAGGGAAGCAGCGCTGCTACCTGTGATTTTTCACACCTTCACAACCTACACCAGGCTCCCACACTCTCCTCTACTTTCCAGCCACTCTTTGTGGGATAAAGCAGAGAATGTGATAAAACATCTGATGATGCAGGTGGCACCATCTGCTCCCTCACCAGCTGCTGCTACCACTTAACCATGTTTCTCTATGAAATATCAGAAAACCAAGGTGACCACATAAGAAGCAGCTTTTAGGATGGTCCCAGCACAGGAGAGAGCACTTGTCTTGTTAGCAAGTCCTGAACTTGCCACAGCCACCAATTGTCATTCCTTTCCTGTAAGCCAGGTGAGGTTCAGGAGTGACATAAAACCTGACACCAGTGGAATCTAACCAGTTCCCAGAGTGTCCAGTGCATCTCTACCCACAAATTTATTGCAGAGCTGCACACCAGCTCTCCAATATAAATCACGAGACTGCAATGCACAGGCTGGAGTGACCACACTGAGGAGCACTTCAGCTTCTGTTCCATGAGTACCCTGAGGAGAGAGATCAGGCCTATTCTCCATGCAGGCTCTGTCAGATTGGTGCGTGGTGTCTGGGCACACAGCCTGCTCAGAGTGATGCACTCACCAGCCAGCTCTGCTCCCTCTGCAGCCACCAGCTAAACCTAGCAGAGTGTGTGCAGAAGTGCCTGCAGTGCTTTGGTTGTGCAGACTACAGCTGTGATTATGTTCCTGGAGAAGAGGATTCAACCCCATTCTCTAAACCATGTTCGTTTCCCATCTTTCCTGTCTGTATCCAGGGAGTTGCTCAGAGTAACCCAGGTAGCACCTAAGGGGAAGTGCCAACACAGCCCATGGTCCCCTTCAGGAGTGTTAAGACACCTTTTTATTTTATTCAGGGTCACATCCTTTACTCTTGTATGAAAAATACATAGCCAACCCCCTTCAGAAAGCATCCTTAGGTGCTGCAGGGACAGTTCTACATGAAGCTCTTGGTGATGTTGTCCTTCTGCAGAAACACGTGTGAAGCAAGTGAGCCATACTTTACCCATCACCTGAATTTGTCATTCCTGTGGAGTCCAGTTGGAGTCAGACTCCACTGCTAAAGACCAAGAAATTGAAAACTGAAAGAAAGTAGCAAAAAGCTGCTAAAATGAACAGCAAACCAAAGTCTTAAAATTTAGGGGTCCAGTGACATAACTGCACGGTTTCTAAGCATAAAAAAGATGGTGGTACTATGGTATCCAAGGTACCCTCAAGTGCAGAAACTGAAACAGGTCTTGGACTTTTCCTGCTGCCTGTATATCCAGGATATTTCATATCAAGGCACGAACAGTTGAAATAGTGATCAATCATTATTCACGTAAGACATTGATGCTATCATGTATCATTTGGTGGTTATTTCAAATATGTCTGGTCTTAAGGGCAGACACCATAATTTCTCAATAGAACAGCAGTGGCTGGACCCTGACAGCCCATCAAGACAGAGTCATGTGCTTTCCTCTGTTAAAAGGAAGGAAGCTGGTGTGTATCTTCCCCTCCTTATTTGCAATTTTTCTTTCCTTTAAAACCGCCTGGCTTTGATCCCACCTGTGCCAGCATCTCTATTTTGCTGACTCCTCTCCAGATGTGCTGGAAAGGGAGGCCGAACTGCAAAGAGCACTCACAGTTAAGTTTGCTCAAACTTGTCAACCATATTTTAACCACACAAGCATCTACCAAACCCAAACTACACTCTGTTAATGCAGCCCACTCAAAATCAGAATAGAAAGACATCTTTGAGTCTATCAGAGTGTAAAGCTGATTTATGTCAATTTACAGAGCCTTGCAACTTTTGATTATTGGTTACAAACACCAGTGCTTCAAAGTCTGCTGTAAGGACACAAACACAATTCAAACTCATTACATCTCACCAGTGCTCCTTCCACAGCTGTGGCAAGCAGAAGTTGCTTATAGAACATAAAGTTAGCAATCCTTCCAGACTCCAGCTCTGCAACTCAGGGACTCCTCCCTGAGCCAGAAAGGATCATTTTGTTTAATGGACATGTCTGGCCATTTCTTCTGTGCATTTGTCTAATTGCATTTGGAAGCTTCCTAAGTGGCCACTGTGGTTACAGAGCCGAGCTGGGATGAGCTCCGCCAGCCCCAACTCAGTCCTTGCAGGGAGGCAGCACCCCACACATCATCCCCCCAACAGGCAGGGGCTGGGGACATGCCTGGAACCTTCAGGTCACCTACTGCAGGTCAAGAGGATGCCAGAGCTGCCAGGTCTAGCACAGGAATTGCTTTGCAAGAGCAGTGTGGTGCTTGGAAAAAACATTCCACCCGCTGGGATTGGAAACGCTGCTCCCCAACAGTTAATCCTGCCCTCCTCACCAGCTCTGCGATTCAGGGTGAGGACAGATCAACGGACAGCACGTTTTATCTTCCCTTTAACAAACAGCCCAACCAAAGGTAAAAGATCAGTTACATCCCTAGGCTGCAAAAAGTTGCCTTCATTTTAAAACAAAGGCACAAAGTTGTGAGTAACTGCTGAATTTTTACATTCAAAGGCTTTTCTTTGGGAGGTAAAGTGCAACCAGATAGAAGTGAACAACCAGACAAATGCCTTTCCTTCTCCCCTCACTGCCAGGCTGTCCGCTGGCAGAGTGACTAGCAGGAGCTCTGCCTGTCCTGGTACCACTAGTCCCAATTTTAGGGAGGCAACTTGAAATGGTAGTTTTTAAAAACTCCTATTCCACTCAAACAAGGGGCAGAGGATGTAGCAGAGTCCATGTGCTCAGGGAGACGAAGGTCTCAGCCCACCCTTTGGTAGTGTCAAAAGCCCCAGCTCTGAGCCAGCACAGAGCAGAGCGCTGGGACAAGCACAGGGCTGAACTGCTGCAGCCACAAATCCCCATCCTGCTCCTCCAGCACCAGGCCAGGCTCCCAGCCCCACCAGCCATCCATGCCCAGGTGCACTCTTCCAGCCCCTTGGATTGCTCAGGCAGGGGCTTATTGCTCCCCAATATCCAGCTGAGCCCCTCCAGAGCAGGGCTGATGAGGAGGCACCAAATACCCCAAAGGCAGAGCCCGTCAAGATGAGATAAGAAAACCTTGTCTGCCCGGTTAGAGTGTCTTCCTGCAGACCAGCACGACCCCAAGGCTCAGTTACATTTGAAAGATGTGCCTTTGGCATCAAAACACCTTTAGGGTCTACCTAACAACCACTTTCCATGAGGAAGGAGACTCATTCCACAGGGGTGCTAATCATCTTCCCAGGAGGGGAGCAGAGGCTGGATGGCACCTGGGTTTACCACCTTTTGCAAACAGCTGCCAAATTCATCACTCGGGAGTTTGCTTGTGATGTATTATTTAAAAATATCTAGAAAATACATTATAGATGCAGGATCTTTTCTTTGCCAGTTCATTTTAATGTTATTGATTTTTCTTTAAATCACTTATTTTGATTTTGCTCTGAAGCATTTAGTCTTTGGGCAAAGGAACCAAAAGCAGCTTCTCAATTTACGGCCGCAATTTTTGCTTTGGCAATTCATAGTCTGAACAACCCCTGCCTTTTGTCTGCACCAGTAAAAGCAATTTTTACATGCAAAAATTCCAGGGAATTTTTAGAAATGCTTTTAGAAATTGTCCCTTACATGTCCCATACATTGATCAATCCTTCCCTTTTTTGGAGTTTGATTGTGAATTCACCTTATGTATAAAGATTATGGAGGAACCTTGTTAACAATGGGCTTTCCTTCTCTCTTGAAACATTAGCAAGTTATTTAATGGCTTATTGTATTTTCCCTTTTATTCACTAGAACACTATTGAATTTTCTAATGCTAGCACCCAAGCACTTAGAGCTGCACACAGAAGAGCCTATGCCCTAACCATGACTCATTTCTCCTCCTGGAAGACAGTTTTGGCAGGTAACAAGATGCTTTAATCAAAAGGCCTGGTGACAAAGTGAATTAGCACCTCTGAAAAGCTAGGGCAAAACAAATACTTATGAAAGCCAACAAAAACTTAATATTCAATGCAGCCAGATTGTGCAGTTGCCCATTACAGGACTGCAGAAGTGACTAGTTTTAAACAAACCATCCCTCTCTTCACATGTTCCTGGCTCTCCCAATCTTTGAGGTATTTGCAGTCTTTTTCTGTCTGTCTTAAGAGTTTTAGCTTCACCAGGGCCGAAGGAAAAGAAGCTTTAAGCTTAAAAGAACTTCTAGTTCACCCTCTGAGAAAAAGACGAGTGTTGCAAGTGCCTCTGCATTTGCTTCCTATGCTGGAGAAGGCAGATACCCTCCTGCTGTGGTACTGCAAGGATAGCCTGCAGCATCTTTGCTCTGCACTGAAGTTTCTCTAAAACCACTTGGAGATCTGTGCCCCAAAACCCAGCACTGAAAACACCACCTTGACCAGACCACCAACCTTGGGGTGCCCAAGTCACACTAACAGCTCTGGAGGCTCAGGCATTGCCAGCAGCCTCTCAGCTGCTTTGCTTTGTCTGAAGCTCCTTCCCTTCCCCTCGCAGCAGGATGCTCAGGGATCAGCCTGTGCAAAGCTGTGGTTTGCTGACAGCTGCACTGGGAGTTTCCTTGGTTGCAGCTTTGGGCAGCTCTTTGCAGAAGTTAGCAACACGTGGCTGCTCCACCAGCCAGCAGCCTCCTCCAACGCCTTCCTCAGAGCATCTCTCCCCCATTCCTGTCTTCTGGATGTGAAGACCCAGGGTGAGCTGCCTGAAAACTCTGGCTTCTTGCTCCTGCTTGCCATGGTCACACCCACACCAGGCAGTGTTGCACTTCCCTGTGCCCACCAGCCTCCCCCTGCACAGGGATGCCCGTAGTGAGCAGCACCAGTGCAGGAGGTTTTCCAGCCATGGCAAGGGAAGGGAACAGGCCATGGGGGTCTGAGCAGAGCGATCAGGGTCCAACCCCTGCTCTTTCCAGCTGTAGCTCTTTGAGTACCAGGCTAATTAATGCCAGGAATGGTCCCTTCAAGAAACACACCCCATCCTTGTTCTCTGCATTGAGTGATGCTCTCAGGGGGAAGTGGGCTTCATTCCTGGGAGTGCCTTTCCCCTACAATTTTTGCTGTGTCAAGCTGAGCTGGCATAACCTAACCCAACCAGGTAACACTGCTGCACACCATGTACCATGACACACATCTCAGAATGGTCTCTGCTAGACTGAGCCTTGATGATCCCTGCTGTGATATCCCCTCCTAGCATCCTCCCCTGACTGAGCACAAAGCTTCATGGCTCATCTGTTTTGACTGGGGAGTTAAACTGCAAGGCCAGCAGTGATGCAACAGCCCCGCCATTGTCCAGACACCCGTGCTCTCTCTTCCCCCTCTCCCCAAATAGCACCTCCTTCCCACTGCCCTGCCCACACAGCGCCTCTGGCCCTGTTGTTCCTCACATGTGCACTCCAAGCATCTCCATCCTGCCTGTTCAGTGATTAACTCCTGGAGCTGCAGTTGTTAGAGCTGGGAGTTACTGCTGTCCTGTAGTAAATAACCAGGAGGCGAGGAAAATGCTTTTAGTCATCAGCTTAAGAGAAATGCTCATCTCTCAAGACTGGATAAAATGTTGTCAGCTTAAAAACAAAAGGCCAGCGGATACTGCCCAAAGATTAGGAAGGTCCAGGAATCAAACTGAGCCCTGGAAAAAGAGCCCTGCTATGGTCATTCAAAACTCCAGTTTGTGGGGCTAACACCACCTACACTCAGCATCATGCCTTGGGACACGCCCTCATGGTCTGAAAATCCCATGAAAATCAATTCCCAGCACAGGGAAGCTAAGTGGCAATTTCTACTGGTGTTGCTTAGCCAAATTTCTGGCAAGGGCAGGCTCTTGCTGCTGCCAAGTGTATTGCACTGCCGGCATAATTTACTCACAGTGGTGGGGCTGAATGGGGGCTTGAGCACCCCTCCAGCATCCCTGTGCCACGGGGTTTGCTGCAGGGAGCCCTGATGCTCCCGCAGCACTAACCTTAGCCCAGGAGCCTCAGATAGCTTCTCCCAGGTACAAATCATCCTCTGACACCTCACGTCCTCTCCCCAATCCCACGATTTTGTTCCAGACCTGGGAAACAGTGAAAAGCAATCAAACATTTCAGAGTCAGAAAAGGTGTCTGCAGTGGATGTAAATTTTCAGAGTTGCTGGATCTCTTGCTTCATAAGAACCAGCTCACCCATCTTAACCTGATTCACTCTCCCACTCCTATCCCTGATAATCTAGAGCTCTTGCCTCTCCAAGCCTCCAGAGAAAAGAGTTAGACAAGACTTCAGATTTGTCCCTGGAGATAAGCTCCAGGAACATTTTTTAATTCCTAGAGCACTTTGCAAAACAGCATGAGTGTTGTACTGCAATTACATTGGAGGCACTGGAATGAAAGGGTGAGGAGGTTTGGGTACTTGGGAAAGTTAAAATGTTATTTCAGTCTCGTGCATGGGGTATTAAGCCAGTTCTGGTGAAGGCAGTGCACTCACAGAGCACTGCCACAGTACAGGAACACTTTCAGTCCCAGGGCAGACGTGCTTCTTCAGCCAGGGCTCTGCTGCAGTGCGCTCAGCATCCCTTCTGCCAGGGGTAAGCAGAGCTGTTACCTACTACAGGCTGCTCCTGGAGACAGCACCAACCCCTTTCCACAGCTCCACGCAGTGGGGACACACTTCTACCAGCCCACAGAGTGTCCCTGGCTTCTGTGCAAGAGGCCAAAACCAGACCTGAGAGATGGGGAGGAACCACCCCCTCCCCAGTAAAACTCGTTGCCAGCTAAATTGCCAAGTGCTCATCTCCCCTGTATCCCAGTGCCCACCTCCCTGCAGCAGCTGCCCTGGGAAGCCTCCCAGCAGTGGGGCACTGTACTCCACTGGCATGCCTGCCCAGGCCAGGGCACTGCTCCAGTCAATGGTCAGTGGGAGCTGCAGGGATCCTCTGCCTCTGGGAAAATATATTCAAGCTAAAAGCAACCTCAAAAACACATGTTTAACCTGAACTCTTATCTTTTATCCCTTTAAATATCCAAGCGGCCACTTTTGCAAGCCTGAAGCCTGGACTCCAGCTACATTTATTTCCCTCTTTCATCCCAGCTGCAGCTCCTCAGAATTTATCTCTATGGTTAACTTCCCCTTTCATAATATTAGCACAGTTGAAGCACTTGCTTTCCTGTTGCAGGCAGTGATTATATAGCAAATTAACCACAAGCTGTTCAGTCCAAGTCCAGCAGTTGGAAAGATGCTCCTCTGAGTAATGGTTTGTGTAGTTGATGCTTTCATCTGTAATTTGCATTTGTAATAAATGCAGGAATAAAAAATGGGGGCTATATTTTAAAGAATAGCCTGGTATGGCAGGGGCAGGCAGGCGAGCTAATAGGGAGGGAGAGTCCTTGGGGGTTTGAGGGCTGCATCCCAGGGCACCACATTCCCCTGCACAGGGAGGGGAAACACACACACACTCCTCCTGTGCAGATCATGGGCTGCCTGCCCAGGTGGGTTTTACACAAGGAGAAGGGGCACAAGAAATTACAGAAGTGCTTGCATTGCTTGCACTAACAATGGCCCCCCAGCAGTTCCCAACACCAGGCAGACTGGTTTGCACACCCCCAGTGATGCAGGGGCTGGGAGCCCAGCTGACATCCTGCATGCCCTGTGGCCTCCCTGCTCATGATGGGGACACAACATCCCCTCTGCAGACCCATGCAGGCTGCGTCCATCCTGCTGAGTAGCAGGGGAACATCTGAGCCAGCTTTGCCAGGCTCCAGCCTGTGAGAAGGGGATCACTTCAAGGGTATGAAGCTCAGCTGGGACAAGTTGACTTCAACCAAGGAACAAAACCCTCAAGCCGCAGGTCAATCACCGCATTGCCTTGACAAGGCTGCCCAGCAGAGCTGCCACCTCACCACACACCCAGGGACACTCAAGCACAGTGATGTTTAACCAGAGGCCAAGGTGAGCATAAAGCTAAAACACTGGGCAAGTGGTGATGCCTGGAAACAGGAATGCTGCACCAGTGTCCTGACAAAGGGGCAGTATAGGAAGGAGGAGAGAATCTCCAGAGCGCCCTGCTGAGCCACCAAGGTGCCACATCACTTGTGAGGCCCTGGAAAGGCATTTGGAGGAGGAAGGCTCTTCTGTGACAGCACTGATCCTGTCTTTGCCTCTCCTCTGCCCCTCAGTTACTGTTTATCATTCCTTCGATCCCAGTTTCTGAAGTGTAAACCAGGTCACAGTTCCTGTCCAGCCCGGAGAAGCTCACCAGGACGTGAATAAACACCTGTGCTGTGACTCCTGCCACCAAAGCAGCCACACAGCCCCATCCCCTGCATCCCTCCGTCCCTTCCAGAGCTTTGGAGAGCATCTGCTCTCTAAAGGTTATCCCAAACAGTGGGGCTCAGCCCGCACACGCTGGCTTGGTGTTCTCTGTCTGTATTTACCACTCAGCACAGGGCACAGCCGGTGCCTGTGCCCCTGCCCCAGGGGACTGAGCTGTGCCAGCTGGGGAGGGGGGGTCCCTGAGAGGTGACAGCGGTCACAGCATCACACCAGAACCTCCTGGGACACGCTCCTGTTTACCTCACCCCTAAATCCCGGGCTTTGGGACACAGACCCACAGTTCCTGGAGACTGAGGGAGAACAGCAGACAGCAGATTACATCCTCCTCCCCACGGACAGCAGCAGCCAGGCAGCCACAAGTGGTTTCCCATCCCCAGGTGTGCTCTGTCCACGCAGGTGAACATACACAGCCCTGGGGCTGCTGCAGGGGACTGTTCCCACTGCTCAGGACATGCCACTCCTGCTCATTTGCTGAGCTGGCCCAAGGGAAGCATCTCTGCTTCCTAGAGAGGACACCAGAGTGAAGGCAAGGTGTCTGCCTGTGACTTGTTCCACAAAAAAAGGCCTATGCTTAATTAAATAAGAAGGACAGACCAGAAGAGCCAGTTTCTTAATAAGATTTGGTAATATAATTATTTGCTACAATTAGTAACCAACTGAAAAGGTTCCTTGCTAATACTTTGGAGGAGCCCAGCATTTTAAAATTGACTTGTGTGATGTCAGGGACCAATGTTATCTTTGCTTCCATGCAGCAGCGAGCACATTTTTCAGCACTATACTGTAGTTATTACTTAAAAAAAAAAATCACACACACATGCTGTGAAGCTACTGAAAAAATATATCAGCCTTCCTAGACTGACAACCCCAGGCCACACTGCACAGGACTTGAGCCTCCCTTGTAAAACAAAATTCTCTTCATACAGTGACACTGAAGTTCAGCCAGCACTGGCACATGTTCTGCCCTCTCCCCACACCCAGCTGCAGCAGGGCAGTTTGCAATGCTGAAACAGCTCATCATTCTGATCCCCTCCATGGCCAAAGACACTAATCCCCAGGTCTGAAGATTCCTACAGCTTCTAAGACTTTCATCTGATCTGATGTGAACTGAGCTGGGACAGGCAGAGCCCTCCAGCTGCAGGGAATCAAGAGCAAAGCAGGTATTTGTGGGCAGGTAGGAGCCACAGCCTCCTGCACTGGGAAACAGGGGCTCTTCATGTTTCAGTTCTCCACCAAGTATCACAGATAGCATTCCTTCCTCCTGCTCTGCAGCTTTGTGAGGCCTCGTGCTGGGGAGCTCCTGCTTTGCCTGTGGCCTCAACAAGTCAGAGGGCACTGACTAGAAAGGAGGTACCTGTGCAGGGGGACAGGAGGGACATGGGAAGGGACCTGTCCTGAGAGGCCTCTGGGGGCACCCCTAAAAGAATAAAGGTAAGAGATGGATGAACAGCATATGCACAGGAGGGAAGTTAACACACATTGCACAGAGGGGAGAGGGGGAAAAAGAAGATTGAATCTTCCTGGAGACCAGTGAGATTCTATAAACATAATCAAAATGTAATAGAAACTTTTTGGAAATGCTGTTAGAAGGATAAAGCATCAATCTTCATGGAACTCCACTCAACAGGCTTTCTCCAGCTAATCAATCACGGTCAAGACATGGGCCGTCCCATCTGTCTGTGCAAGGGACCAGGAGGAGATTGTTAAGTGCCTGGGCTGGAGCTACCAGCTCAGTACCAGGCAATTCATCATGCAGCAAGGCAAGGGGGGAGAAGGGAGAGAAGGAAAATAATGTATAACACTAATAAAGTTTCTCCCCCCTCCTTCATTCCCAGCCAATTTTTAGTGAAGGAGCCCAATCCAGAGTGGTTGTCAGTGGGGAGGTGGGAAGGGGGAGATGCACTGGGGAGGACTCTGGGTAGGAGATGCACTCCAGTAAACAGAGACACAGCCATCATCTGCACAGCAGCCCCTGGGCACAGCCCACACTGCCACCCTGGCTGTTGGCAGCTGCACAGGAGCCACTCTGTGCCCCACCAGCAGGGCTGGTGTGCCCTGCCCCTGGAGCTGGGGAGGACACCACAGGGACAGTGGGGCTGGGCACACACAGAGGAGGGCCCAGGGCAGCCTCACCAGCTGGTGCTGGGAGAAGATGCCAAGCCTCTGCGTGCAGCCAGCATGTATTTTTCCCTAAATGCTGCCATAGCATTGGTGGGGGGGACCTGAAAGTGGGATAAAGAGGAGTTGAAGGACTTGCAGCCTGTCCCACCTGCAGCAGAGGGGTTTTCATGTCATACCAACGTGTGCATGCACAGGGTGGGGACTGGCAGTGCCCACAGGGAGCCCTGCGCTTCACTCAGATCCCCGCTGGCTTTGAGCTGTTATCCCAGTCCTCCCTGTGCACCAGTCCCTTCCTTCCCCAGCTGCTCACCAGTCTCCCTGGTGCTCACCCACCCTGTCCAGAGGACACTGGCAGCCAGGAGCAGGTGCCTGACCCCAAGGGCCCCAATCCACATGTGCATGAACAGGTACCAGCTCCCCTGCTACACACACCCTGCAACGATACAGCACAGCATCATTCCCTTCCTATCTACATTCCTCCTTTTAAACCTTGAGGATTTCTCCCTTCCACTGGGTTTTTTTTAAGACAAAAAGCATTTTGCAGCATAGTTTGCCAGAGCTGGTGATTTTATGTACCACTAAAAGAACCACATACAGCCCAGGCTTGAAACACTCCATGCTACCCTTCTCATCAGTCCTCAAAGAACTTGACAGAACTCCCCTCACATTTACAAACAGGTAGAAAACCATCACAGGCTTTGCCTCAAGGACTCCTTTGACCTCACTGCAGACTCAAGCCCAGCTCTCTGCCATTTCCAGTCCTTACCCTACCACCTGAGCTGCCCTGTCATGCATCTGAACACAGTACTGAGTTCTGCATAAAGGGCTTTTTCTTCCTCATTTTTATCCACAGATATTCTTCCCACTAGAGTTTTGACCAACTTTTGTAGAAATTCTTGCATATTCAGTCCCAGCTGAATGGGGAACCAGCAAAATATGCTCCCATCAACTTCTTAGAATAAAAGGCCATTTGAAATACAAACCCAATAGAAATTTATGCCCTAAACATTTTTTTTCTTGCTCTAAATTTAATCAAGTGAATTGCCTGGGCTCTACAGGTGAAATTCAAAGAGTGACAATAAGTAGGTGAGAGATTTATTTTCTCAGAATATTTATTCTTCCAGAGCTATGATGACCCCACACCTTCCAGTAAATATCTGAATTCTTCCTTTCCTTCATGGATAAAAATAGATGCCACATAAGCATGGAGCAACACAGCATTTTAGCCTCTACTGTAAGTGTAAATATCATAACAAATTAAGTAGAACCATTTAGCAAATAATGTTGGCATCCCTGAAAGTGAAGTTGCTTCATGTTTAACTCTTACAGGCTGCTCTGTGACCAGTGTCAGGAGGACTTTGTTTAACCATTACAATGGATTTCCTTCTGGTGCTAGTCCCATCAGGTGACACTATCTGTCCTCTTCTGTCAAAGTTCACTTCTCCCCTTTCCACTCCCCTACAATAAAAATGCCAGGCCAAAATTTTCCTGGGGTTCACTACCATGGGAAGACAGTACAAAACTCTGCCCAGGCTACAGAGAAATTATAAACAGCTCAAAAACTTGAAGTTGCTTAAAACTTACCAGTCTATCAGTTATTAGGGACTTAAAGCATTAACACATGGTTTGTGGCACCTCACCTACTATTAGGTGTGCTTTTAAGCACAGGTAACCACTTAATTCTTGTGTCCTAAGGTGCTTGTAACCAGAGGCAGTAATTTATTAACCCTGTACTGCCAGAGTCTGAACAGAAGGCACAGCTCAGCAAAAACCAAGCTAGGGAGGCCACCAACCCATGAAGGAGGGCCACTATTCTTTAGTGAATTTAAGTCACATTCCCTCCCAACTCTCAGAATGAAATTTTAGAAGAGCTGCCACCATCAGGTCCTGCATCAGCACAAGGCAAGGGTCATTGCTTGAGCCAGACCTCTCAGAGAGCAACAAGCCTAGAGACTTCCTTCCCTGGCTCCAAAAGCCAGGCACAAGCCTCTGAGAAAGCAAACAGCTAGCATGGCCACAGCTGTGCCCAAATGTCCTTCCCATTTTCCTTTTTCCTCCTTCCAGACAACAGGAGAAGGCACCTCATGCCAGAGAAACCAGAGGGGACACACAGCCCTCACACCCCTTCAGAGCACAGCATCCCCCAAACACTGTACCTCTCCTGAAGATCTGTCCTTCCTCCAGCTGCTCCCCAAGGCAAACCAGCTCCTCCTGCTCGTCTAACTCCTTTATATACCACCCCATCCTTTGTTCACCTGGAAGGGGTTGCAAACCCGCTGCCATCCTGGGAGAACTGGGAGCAGCAGCTGTGGGGTGTGGGGGTGTCTGCAGGAGCTCTCCCCAGCTCAGCTGAGCACAGTTCTGGCCTGACATGGCCAATTTAGGTGGCAGCATTAGGAACAGATTTCCTGCACAAAAGCTCTTCTTTAGTTGATTTGCCCTTATTTCCAAACCACAACCTCCCTCCCTAATTACCGTGAATGTAAATGACCTCTGGTGTAAGGTTTATTATAACGATAATTGAGCTGTGGATTTTTAATAACAACCTCCTGGATTTTCCACTTGATTTCCTGATTTGCTTTATATTTCCAGGAACACATATAAGGGTCTGAGACTTCACCAGGCTGTTTGTATCTGACCATGACCTTCACTGGTTCTTCAGGCCAGAGTGTTTTAAATTGTTGGATGCCTCAAGCCTTTGGGTTTTCAAGGGGTTCTAGGGATTTTGGCTGTGTGACATGGCTTCCATGTACTTGCTGTGGGATGGGGATAGCTGAATCCCATTGTCAAACACAGGCATTCTACTTTTCATCTCGGCTGAAGTGCAGATCCCATTCTGGTGGAAGGAGGGAATGCATCCAAACAGTGACATGGCATAACAGGGAAGCAGCTCAGTATTGAGAGCCAGGCATCTTATTGCCTCAGAGAAAGCTGGGAGAAGAAAATACATTGTGTAAACTGCTGGAAGAACTTAAGTACTCAAAGCAGTGGAGAGAGTGGATCTCCATGCAGAGGACTTGGCTCCAGAAGGAAACTTGCAAGACGAGAGAGGGAGATCCACTGTTGCCAGTCCAAGCCATACCCATGCAGAGACAGGAAGCTGAAGACTTGTCCTGTTTTTTCAAGAACATAAACAGCAAACAAAATCCCATCTTGTTTAAAGATTATTCAGTTTCAATGGGAGGTTGTGTTTTTACGTTATTGCTAATAAAGCACACCAATAATTAATAAATGTTAACTAGTCCCCAGGGCTTTCCTTTTTTCACATGTTTATTTTTGTGTTATAAATGACATCCATTTTCCACAACTCACTAAGCTGGTGGATGGGGAAAAGAATCCAAAAGAAGAGCCATAATCCTCAAGGGGAAGAGCAAGCTGTTGTTCCAATCAAGATGTATCCTGACAAGTCAAGTTGTTGAAACCCATTAATTAGCACTTTTGGAAACAGTTGCAAAGTTAATTATTCTTCTCTGAGATGAAAGAAAGCTAATTTCTGGCATTTGCTTTGACAGCGACATGCGCTAACATTTTTAGAGCTGACATCCCTCAAGATAAATGATGCTCTGAAGTGTGCGTGCAAACATTTTGACTGGGAGCTACTGTGGCGAGCTGACGGCACTGGCACCTCTTACTGCAAATATTTTGCATCTGTTGGGATTGTGATCAAAGTTTGGAGGCTGAGAGGAGGGTGAGGAAACTTTTTCAACTTCAGGGAGGCTGTGGAAGACTGGCTTTGGATGGGAGGCAACAACATTGCGCAGGCAGCACAATCTATTCTATCTAGATAACTCCAAAAGGGAATGTAAAGCTTTCTAGCCAGCTGTGCTGACAAAAAGAAATCCATTTTTATACTATTGGAATTGCCCTGCTGAAGGATCATCTTCTCTTCATGGGTTGGTAGCAGCAGATGAAACAGAAGATCTCTAAAATGAAGTTCTCTCTTGGTATGATCAGGTGTCAGTATCAGCTCATGTGAATTTGAAAAGGCAAGATTTGGGTTGTGGAAACTCAGCAAAACTCTTCTGCCAAACCCCAATGTTCTCACTGGGAAGAACATCAGTGTGGTTTGGGATTTAGTCCTAAAAGCCCTTTTGCAATTTTGGAAGCTGCCTTGATCACGTCCTGCATGTACAAGGGTAGTGAGGGGAAGGGTTTATCTGTAAATATAAGTTATTCAAGCTTCCTCTTAAGAATGCATTTCGATCCAGGATTGCACCACTCCAATAAAATTCAAGTATATGCCTGAACCCTTGCCTTCCTCTTGCAATTTTTAGGGTGTCACAGATCCTCCTTTTTTCACTTCAGGCCTTTGCATCACTGGCATGACTCCATGATGGATCCAGGTTGAATTCCAGGACCCTGGTTTATCAGTTTCAGTTTCTGTCCTCATCTCTGGAAGTCTGAAGGGTCAGTGTGAGATGAGTGAGGACAATGCCTAAAGTGCAGGGACTGTTTTACACCGAAGCTGCATTGCCAGGAGAACACACTAAACCAGAGCTGCTCTTTGCAGAACCCCAGGCTGACAAGCAGGACAGCTGAGCATCTGATCTGAGAAGGTCAAAATCTTGCTGGTGGGCTTCAGAAGACCCTGCTCCTCTGAGCCATGCCTGGTTTGGGGACACCCTGGGCTGGGCTGGCAGGGGAGGATGATCTCTGCTCCATCCCCTCCACTGTGCTCAGCTCAAAGCACTTCAGAGCAATCTTCCTCTAACAGACAACCCTTAATAAATTATCAGCCCAGTGTATCATCTGGGGGCCAAGCCACCACCCTAGCAACCTGTTGCTCCTTTGATAAGATTCTTCAGAAATAATAAATGCAGGCAGGTACATGAAGAGAGGAAATTGGTGGTAGAAAAAGTATTTCATTTGCTTTTCAATCAGCATGTGGGGGAAAAAAATCGAGCTCAGAAGGTGATCTAAAGGACTCCTTAGTTGTTATGCAATTCACACACAGCAGGGCAATCAAGAATGTGGAAACACCGGGTTCAGAGGGCTCGATCCAACGTGGGAGGCAAACACTACCTTTTCCTTCAGGGAGCCAAAAAAATGACATGTGCTAGCATGCGAGTCCTTGCAGACAGGCTCTCCATGCTGGAGCCGTTCAGTAAGGACAAGAGGGGAGAAAAAGGAAAATAAATAAATTAAATAAAAAGATTGCTTGGGAGCAGCTCTCTGCGTTGTGAGGAGCAGGGAGGTGGCAGTCCTGAGCTGAGGCTCGTCCTCCGGCACATCCACGCGCTGCTCTTTTCATATTCCTCCGTCGTACAGAGCACTTCTTGCTGCACAAATTGCAGGGATTATTTTCTCTTAACTGCTAATGGATTTAGAGACTGTAACTGGGGGTCGTGCTTGGTAATTTAGTGCCCTAGGGGAAGGTACCTGTATGGGAGATGAACTTTTTTCTGCAGGCACACAGAGTTATGGCAGGAATAGAGGCAAAAGGGGAGATCACTTGCCAGTTCCCCACTTTTCTGTGCTGTGGAAGGTTTAGAGCTTTGAAGCATTTTTAAGTCAATGTAAGCAAGAAAAGATTTTTCATTTTTCACTAAATCAACCATATTCCATTTCCTTTTGCAACATTTGTGATAATACCAGGGTTCACTTAACAGCTGTAGGAGAAAAGATATCACTCCATAAAAAAATCAGAAAAATCAAAGATTAAAACCATTTGCTAATTATGGCTGGTGCTGTGCTGAGTTATGCCCTGAAATTATAACTTTTAAACCCTCTGCCTGATAATTTGCCCCATTTGTTTAAGTATGATTTCAATCAGGATATTTATCAGCCTTGCATGAGGGCATTAGCAGTTGATTTATTTAGCAATGCATGTATTTATTTACATTTTAGCTTCCAAGTGAATCATTCTTCTGACTTTGCTGTCAAAGGTTAAACAGTTTGATCCATTCTGGGGCAGACACAAAACATGGAATAAACAAGAACAGGGAAAGTGCAGGCCATGAAAGGCAGGATTAACTCTGAGTTTACACCCCTAGCAGGCAACACTCACTCTGTGTTGCAAAACCAGTCTGTACAGTAATGCAATTTTTGTACCCCCACATAAGCAAATTACGTATTGTAATTCTTGTGGCAGAGTGAGAAAAGAAAATACGTGTGAAATTCGGGTGGGAAACCAAAGGTAAGAGAAGGAAACAGTGGTGGGAAGCCCTTGGGAATGTGAAGTCGGGTCCAGAACATGGAAAGAAAATAAACCCACTTTCAGATATAGTGTGATTATTTATATTCTCAGGCCTCTGAAGCCCATGTCCCGGTGTCTGGAGAGCAGTGTTGGGATTTCTGCACACGTTTTGGGCCGTGAGGAGCCGTGTTGGGCCGGCAGCAGCGAGTGCTGACAGGCAGCACGTGCTCGGCCGCCTCCGTCCCCGCCACGACGCAGCAGCACCTGGGAGCACCCGGCACGGAGACGCCTCCTGCTCACACCAGCACATTTCAACTGGCTGTTCAGCTCCGTGCTGTCCTCTCCCCAGGTGAGATGCAACAGGGATTTTGTTTAAAAGATGACAGAGCCCATTTAAGATTCCCTATGAAAGTGGGGAAGCTGGAGGAGGTTGAACTCCTGAGTGCAATGTGGGGAAGCACCTCCACGGTGTCGTCAGCCCTCCCCTGCTCGCTCAGGGATCTTTCTCTCTCTTCAAATGACAGAGCAGGGAGAGGGCAGCTGACATCCAAGGACAACATGGACATCAAAGGACCATGTTCCCATTGCTTTCTCCTCCATTTGGTGCTGTCCTGGGGTCCCTGATGTGTCTGCGTGTTTGTGGTGGGGGATATCGGAGGGCAAAGGCGTGAGTCAAGGTGCTGAGGGTCAACTCTGCTGAGCAGCTTGAAGCCAGCTCTGATGAATTCGATGATCTTAGAGTTCTTTTCCAACCTTAATGATCCTGTGACAACTCCACTGTCTCCAAATCTTAGCTTGGTGACAACAGGGCTCCTACAGATTTTGGCTGCAAACTAGTTTGGGAAAGTGGATGGGTGCTCTCCGTAAGAGAAGTGGGAATCAAACTGGAGCTGTGCAGGCAGGAGCGGAGAATGAGACTCCTGAGCACTGCTGTATCATGATGATAATGGTTCCCTTTGGGAATACATCAAGGTCTATTTATCAATGTTTGCTGAGCACTTTGGGATCCTTGAACAAGGTGCACTGAGGCTTGTGATAAATGGCCTTCCTCACACTGGGATGTGGTTTCAAACACGTTCCTGTTCTGAAGTTCTAGAAATAAACCTCAATATTTTGTTAATTTGGGATAGAGTTTTTACTTTATATATGCATATATTTCTCAATATAGTTGCAGTAATTAACTATTAGCTAACGTGTATATCTTTTTTCTCTCTAATTTATTTCTAATTAACATAGATAAAGGATTGTATTCCTTATTAGTGCAGATGGTTACTTATTTCTACTTGTATAATTACAGTCATGTCCTGGCTTTGATCTGGATCCTGCTCTGTTGGATAAAAGGTGAAGAGGTAAAACACAGAGAAACACAAGTCCCTCTCACCGATCTCCTGTGCACAGAACTCAGTGCTTTGGAGTGACAGTTTCTCTGTTAAAATCACCTTATTGCAGGGTATGTGACTGAGCAGAACCTGTTCTTATTGCAGAATCACAGAATGCTTTGGGCTGGGAGGGACCTTAAACCTCCTCTGGTTCCAATTCCTTGCCATGGACAGGGACACCTTCCACTAGCCCAGACGTGGTCACTGCAGCTCATCCTCTTTGGCTGTTGGGGATGTTGAAATCAGCCTATATGTGCCAAGAAAGTGAGGATTCTTTGGGCCCGGCTCCTCCAGGCATTTATCAGCCCATCTGGGCAGGTACAAGGATCAAGCCTTGCCCAGAAGGGATTGTGAATTATTTCTTAGGAAGGCTGTTTCGATCCCCTGAGGAGCGCAGTCACTTCTCCGTGTTGGGGCACGAGCCCAGCTGCAGGGATGAGCTCTAGACACTGATGGGGGGCAGCCAGGCAGCTCCACATCCTTCTCCCTCCCTCAGATCCACAGGGAGGAGTGAGGGGGAAGCAGCCACAATTGGCAGCTGATGAAAAAATTCTGAACCGGCAAAATTACCCAAGGAATCTGGAGTGGCCACATGCATGATACTGGGCTGGGAACCTGATAGTAGCATCAACGGGCTGATTTCATCAGACACAATGGGTGCACCGAGGTGTAAATCAGGAAAAACCTCACCAATATGAAGGGGAAATCAGTACCAGCTAACACAGGAATTGACCTGCTGAGTGATGGACATTCCTCGCTTTTGGTCCTCTCTTTAAAGATCATTTTGCATTATATTGCAACTCTTTTCACAAGGGAGAAAAGAAAAGGCCTCCCTGATTTTCTTGAAGGGACTCTGAGATAAAGACTGATCACATTACTCAGTAATTGGACCTTCATATCTATAATTGCATTGATTTCTCCTAAGTTTCAGGCATTGACTCTGGTGAGTGAGAGAGCATTGCAGCAGGGCATGGCTGCCAAGAATCCTCCTGCATTTGGGAGGTGTCAGGCTGGGAGGCTCACCACAGTTTGGTAACTGGCATTGCAAATTGCTTTATGAACAGTTTAATGCATTTAAGAGGGTAATAATTTCAGATCCTACCATACAATTTGTTGCAGTGGTGCAGAAGCGTATCTAAAAACTTCCAGGGTGAAGGGAGGCAGGAGAGGGAGGGCAAAGAAGAAAGGAAAGCAGAGGGAGGGAGTCATTGCAAGGGGGTGGAAAACCTAATTGTTTTAATCATGCTTGATATTACACTGTGAAATTATAATTAACTTAAGAAGTCAGTCAAAACCAGTTAATAACTGCGGTGCAACGTGGCTGATTTGAAGTGCTACACGGAGGGGAGAGGAGCCGACGGCAGCAAAGCTGCTGGGCTTGACCCTTGCAAGCTGAAGCAGTGCAAGGGCCCCCCAGGCAGCTCTGCAGAGGCTCTGCACAAGCAGGAGCCAGCACACACAGCACCAGCAAAGCTGGTAGCACGAGTGCTTAGTCCCTCCAACACTCCTGATGGTGGACTGGGAAGCCCTCTCCAAAGGAGGATCATCAGCAAGCTCCCCAGCACATGGGTAGGAGAAACTGAGGCAGTGAGAGAGAAAATGATTTATGACATGTCAGCAGACCACTTCCAGAGCCAGGGAAAGAGAGGGCAGCTGACAGGAGGAAGGATCAGGCCTGACTTTCAGCCTGTACTGATATGGTACTTAAGCAGGAGCCTCTGGAGAGTACTCAGTTTGTTCTTTAAACATCCCCTTCCTTTTGCTCATAGGAGGGTAAATCTTTTCCAGCAAGCCTGTTGCAGTCAGAAGAAATGCAGCCCTTAAAATGATTTGCACATATGGGCAAATATCAATCTTCTTCAGCCATGCAGCTTTAATAAAATGTCTGGGAATATGGATAGGTGGGCACAGAGTTAGAGCTGTGCAGTCTTCTTGTATATTGCCTGTATGCCGTGTGTGTACAGGTGTACCAAGGGTTAATGAGCAAGCCAGCTGGGATAACAAGAGTGTCCTGATGGTATTAATATCCCAAAATACATATATAGATGTGAACCCTGCGGGAGGCTGATAGTGATAAGGGCAGTGACACTGCAGCCAGCTACGAGGACCATAGCAGAAATATTTGTGACAGGGAAGACGCGCCCAGGGAAGCTCTGTGTGTGTGTGCCAGACATTGCTGTCACTGGCTGCTGTAGCAGGGCAGCAGCACTGATATTTACAGTCTGGAGGATATATTGGGAGAGCTGGGTGGTGGCTGGATATCAGCATGGACAGAAAAACAGGAGAGGGAGGAATCAGAGCGGAGTGTGGGAACAGGACTGAAATCCCTTCTTAGGAGATGTATGTTGAATGTCTGCAGCTGATTTATGGGGAGCTTTTACCATGTAGTGCTGTGGAGGAGGGGGAGATGTCCTGAAATGGGATCAACACTCCAAGTTCTGGGTATTTCCTGCAGCTAGGTTGGGTGAAGCACAGTACGCAGGGAGCTGGGCGTGCTGTGAGTGTCCCCATCCCCTCAGATGAGTGCTTTGGCCAGGGATGGGCATCAGAGCAGCACAGCTGGGGGCAGGACAGTGTCCTGCCAGGCCTGCTCCTTACAGTGAGCTCATAGGGAGGGGATGAGGAGCTTGTGACTATAACGTGCAAATATAGCACCTACACAAGCTCATGGTGCTCTGGGTGGATGCTCAGGTCAATTTTCCTCATATTGGACTTCAATGCCTCTCCTGGAGGTGCAGCCCTGAGGGAGTTGAGTGACTGGCCAGGCTGGGCTGAGCTGGCTTGGTGCTCACCAGGCACCCGAAACCCATCTTTGCCATTAATCTCAAACCCGAGAATAGACAATTTGTTCACAGGATTTTCTTGGTGACAACCAGCCCATGCTCCCATCCATTCCTCTATGACCAGTGTACCTGGTTTAGGGGCTCCAAGACCTTTGCAGTCATGGGACCAGCCTCAGCAGAGCAGTCCTGCAGCAGGGCTGGGAGACTGACAAAACCAGCCAATTCTGGATGAAGCAGGGACAATTCCATGGCCAAAGCAGCTGGCCCTGATTTTACCAGCTGTGGCTCCTGCTCTGGAGTACCCATGGAGTGAAAGCACTCTCTGACAGGTGGGGAAGCGTCCTCAGACTGTGTTGAGAGCTGGGCAGGTTCTGTCTCCCTGGAACACCTACAACACGTTTTGGCCTTGCTGCTCAGCTGCTGGAGAGGGGTGGAGTGGATTGGTTTGTGTTGTGTGTTCATTGTCACCTTTGGAAAATATTACAAACTATATCAACTTAGAACATACCAACAAAAGAAACTTTCTTGGGAGACATCTGTCTGTCCACCTCCATCCTACAATTGCTTTGGTTAGGAACTACTGGTAGGATGACCTGACTGAAATCAAAAGCCCTAAAAACATTAAAGGGTTTCTTCCTCACCCTCTCCTTTTTTTTTTTTTTTTTTTTTTTATTTTATTCACCATCAGTATTTCTGTGACAACTCAGCCCCAGCAGCCCCAGGGGACAGGACAGAGAGACGAGGAGTGGAAGTGCCCTTTGACTACGCGGACATTAAACGTTGGCTAACAACCGAGAGACACCGTGAGACTGGAGAGGGGGGAAAGTTAAAAAGAAAGAAAGAAGAGCTTTTCAATATGAGCATTCATGTAGTTTTGACAGGAGCAATTTATCACGGCTATGAAAGGCGGCTCTGCCTCCAGCGCTGAAAGACAGCCTGGTTAAACTTTTACCTGCCCCTCTGAAAAGGGAGCTGTGCCGCAGCCGGGAGGGGACTGCTCCCTGCTCCGGTGATGCATCTGTCTGTGGGGCTGGGGGAGGGAAGGGAAGTGCTTCCCAAACAGCTCGTGCCCATCTGTTCTGCACGGAAAGAAGCCCTGACAAGGAAGGGGGAGGGAGCGTGTGAGCCAGCCAGCAAGCCGGGGGCTTCCGGATGCCTGCGTCGTGTCGGGAATGCGGCGATGGGATGGGAGCAAGGCTGGGAACTGCCCCCCAGGAGATGCTCCAAATTAGCACTGAGGATCTCGCCACCCCCCCTTAGCTGCCCTAGGAGTGTGAAAGTCTGTGGAGCAATGCTCCCAAGCTGGACAGAAAGATGACCTGGCATTTTGGGATGTGCGTGGTGGGTGGGCAGCAGTGGAGGGGAAGAAGTGGGAAGCGCAGTGCTGGGGTGCAGGACACAGCCAGAGGTGGTGTTGGCATCCCTAGAAATTGTTTGGAACATACATGAGAGATTATGATAAGGAAAACACCGTAAAAACATCCCCCAATGATATTCAGCTGAGATATTCATTTGTCCCATGGTTTTTCATAGGGAAAGGTGTTGGTCCTGCAGCAGCACACGGCAGGCAGGAGCTCAGGCTGGCCAGGATCCTGTGCACAGGCTGTTCTTTGCCATATTCCTGTGTGGATTGACAATTCCCTGAAAAAATTATTTTCTGCTGAGAATAATGATCCATTGAAATTAAAGCATTCCACCACAAAGAGTGGATTCCATGGAAATTTTCAATGGAATGGTTAACAACTTCCACAGCCATGCTTTTTTTCCAATAACCAGCTGGTATTAGGCTAAATTGTACTGTATTTTTAATATTTTTATGTGCTAAAATTATGCTAATAAAACGGCTGTATTTTACATTGTGTGACAGAAGCCAATCAATATAATAATAAAACTTTTTCTTACCCATGAAAAACTTCAGGATTTCCCATTTCCCCCCTTCCCTTGATGAAGATAGGATGATATTTTGAAATCTCAGATGAGCAGCCACATCTGACTTTTCCCTGCCTGTGCATCCAGCAGCACTTGTTCCTGCTGAAGCACGAGCGGGACAACTTGTATTATTAAAAAGAGGAATGTGCTGAAATATTTCCCATGTTTCAGGACAAAATCCAGCAGTGCTGTTTCACCCAAACAAAATCCAGCCACCCCTGTTTGACAGCTGAACAATTCCCTGAGTGTGACACGGCACGCTGAGTTGTCAGCGATGTGTAGTCACACACCAAAGAACTGAACTCACCTATCTTCAACCATTACAAATTTAAGCTTCTTTTTTAAGCCAGCAATCTGATTTCTCTCTGGACATAAGAGAGCGAAAGAGGGAGATACGACTGCAAAAGAGACTTTCTTCCCCTCTGAAACGCAAGGTCTAAGGCACGGCTGAAGCTAGCTGAGAATTAAATTAATCTTATTTCTTACCCTCTGTGTGTTTAAGCCCTGTCCAAAAGCTGTTGATTACTTTGAGACAGCTCAAAGAAACCCAAGTTATTCTAAGGACTATTCTGAGAGCCCTCACACCACAGACAGTGACCACATAGAGCTGGAAGCAGAAGGGGCATTAAGTGTACAGATATTCCCACCAGGATTTTCATGTCATTAATTGGTGATCTTCCGACTCTGGAGTAACATTTTTTCCCCCTCACATTTCTCATTTCATTATCCCCAGTTCAATACACATCAGTGCAGGATGAGGCAAACTAGTTAGATATATCAGGAATTATTTAAATTAGGGAGAGATGTATGGGTAGTTAAATACTTGGTCTTCTATTCTACCCTAATTACATATCAAATTACACTCAAATTACACTCAAAAATAGATGTAGGGAGGTAGTCCTGAAATCTCCAGGAGATATCAGTGGAAGAGAGGTGAAATGAAGCAGGTGTTGCAAGTAGATCTGAACTAATGCAATATGAAAATCGAGCAGGACCATCATTTTCCATTGTGTCCTGTTATTACCAACATTTACTTAAAATTTCTTCGCAAACAAGACCCAGTAATGGATGGGTGTTCTCTGGGCCTGGAGGAAGCAGTTTATTTTACTAATGCAAGGGAATTTTGCTCTTGATTTTAATGCTGTTCTGATTCTCATTTGTCTTTGTGGCAATAAGAGTGTTCCGGTAATGGAGCAGGTTTGTCACACTGTCCAGCCACCGGGGCGGTGGTGGGGTGGTGCCTCTTGAGCTGGAAAGAGCTCAGGCTGCCTTCATGGAAGTGGAGAGTGCTTTCATGGCAATGTTGTAAATCTGCACTGTCCCTGGCACATTACATAGGTTAAGCCAAGCTGTCGCTATGCCCATGCCCTGATTTACTTGGTAAAATGTTTTCCATACATTTAAACTGCTTCCTAGAGGATTACAAAACTAACTGAGCTCTGAAAAGTATTGCCCAGCCTGGAATTTCTTCTTTGAAATCCTCTTTAGGTGGTGGACAAAAGCAGGAGGTCTGCACAGCAACACACTGCCAGCTTGGTTTGGAGAGTCTCCAGAGCCCTTGGCCATCCCCCCATTCCCCAGAAGGGTTGAGTGTCCTCAATTCTCCGGGAAAGGACAGGACTGGGCTCTAGCACACCAGCCAAAGATGTCACTGCAGCCAACAGTTGTACCTGGCCCATATCCTGGCTCTTTACCTGCAGGCTGAGTTGAGACACCCACCTACTTCTCAGCTGGAGAGATATTTCTGGCATCAACTTTGGAAAAAGCAGCAGATGGTCCCTGGAACCAGGTGTCCATCCAGGAGAAATGAGCAGCAAACTCTACAGCTGAGGGAAACATCATCATTCTGTTACTTCTGTAAGAGGAAAAACCTTCTGCAACCTGAAATAAAAAACCCAAACAACCCCCCAAACCTGGCAGTGTATTTATGGCCTTTGCAGAGCTCAGCATCCAACATCCCTGCTGTTATGATGTTAAGAATATCTCAGTGCTGGGGAGCAGTAGCAGCAGGTCTGTGAGTGAGATGAGCAGATTCTCACCTCCCGCCTGAGAGCTCCCTCCCCATCAGCTGCTGCTGGACAGACACATGAAAAGATATCATAAACAGGGGGATGGTCCCACCTCTTTATTGCTTCTGGATCCAGCATCAGGAGGAAGCAAGGACTGGCCTATAAGTAACAGCTGCTCTTCACTTGGCTGAGGTTACAGCAAGCCAGACCTCAGCACACGGTGGAACATGTCACAGATGCTTGTTTGCCACCCTGACAGCAGCACAAACTGGCTTCTGGGTGTTGATAGAACCCACAGCTGTGAGCTGCAGGGCATTCCTCTGGAGCATTACCAGATGCAGCATTGATTTTAGACTGGACAAATGCCTGCTGAGAGCAACAGAGGCAGAACTGACAGTGTGGCATGGAGGAAAGGACCGCAGGGCCTTTGGTGATCCCTTCCAGGTTATTTTCTGTGATTCTTGGAGTCTGTTCAGCTTGCAGCCATTAATTAGGTTCAGTGCCAAACTCTGAGGAGTAGGTGGTGAGGGACCAGCCCAGGGGCTGAGATGCAAAGCTGCACTCTAGTGTGAGGACAGAGGGTGGGAAGGCTGGCTGGAGAACCTCTCCAGCATGCCACTCACTAGTGCAGATTTAAAAAGAAGACTTTTTTTCCATGAAAAAGCCAAAATCCCATTTATGAAGCTATGTAGATAACAAGGCTCAAGTCCTCCAGGGCATCTGACTACCTGTGAGAATGATATCCAAAATAAAGGCAGCTGTTTACTTAGATCTCAGAAGTATTCAGGAAGGAGAGCTGGTATTAACATTGCTGAGGCTGATTCAGAGCTGGAGGCTCATCTGGGCACTCTGGATCTTCCTGGATCTGTTTTTCCTTCCCTTGTGTAAACACTCAGAGAGATCAGCCCATTTGGTGATGGACCATGACCTGGCCTCCCTGGAAGCTCCACAGGGAAGCCAGAGAGGAGGTCACAGTGAGCTGAAGTCCTCTGCCCCACATTGCCTCTGAAAAGAGAGCAGCAGAAGGGACACAGATACTTAAAGCATTCTAGAAAACCCATGCTCTATTTCCATGCTCTCTTTCATAGGATAATTGCCACTAATCAGAAGTAAACATGCATACATATATTTATACATTCCTGTGCAAATTATATATTTACATGGAACTGACGGACTTAGACATCACAATTTTTCATGTCATTGTGGAGCAACTCAGTTAGCAAATGCTAATAAATATTTGGCTTTTGCAAATGAAACATTTTTTATGTGCTGCACCAACAGGCAGGGCAAGAAATGCCTGCTGGCAGGAAACATGCCTTGCCTTGGCTTTTTAATCTGGCTCCATTGGGCTGCATGGCTGGTGGGATGTGCTGTGTGGGTGTAGGACAAGCAGCAGTGGTGTGGTATAAATATTCTGATCAAAGCCAGGTTTGTTGGTGGTTCCAGTCTGCACTAACATGAAAAAGATCACAGTTACATGAACTTATTGATGGGCAGAGCAGTAGCCTTGGACAGTCTGGCATATAGAAATATGACCCTGAAATTGGACTGATCAGCTGTGTCACTCCTCTTGGTTGGGAGGTCTGAAACGAGCACAGTGAGGTCATGTTTCTCTCTGTGTTGTAGAGCCTTTTTGTTTGTTTATTTTGCACATGGCTCCTGGTCCATCTGCAGCAGCTTGTGGCTTGACATTTGAAATTCAACCTCTAAGTGGCAATGGCTGGGTTGGTCGGATACTTAGGTCACATATGACAGCCTTATTTTCTTGTTGGACACACTTGGCTTCTAGAATTAGAAGCTTGCTTGGTCCACATAGTTGCATTTTATTTTTAGCATTTACCAGTAAAATTTTAGGATGTGAGCTCCAGCTTTTGTTGTGTTTGTACAGTGCTCAGCAAAGTGCCCTAAAACGGCTCGGACTAATTTTTTGTGCTATAATTCTAAAAGGAAACAGCTAATATATTGGTTCCTTGTATATTATTTTAAAATATCTGATTAAGAAGAAAAGGGATCTGAATTCAAGTTATAGAAAATTTGTTTAAAATATAATTTTTAATAAAAACCCATTTTCTTTCCTAATACAGTATTTTTCTAGCCCCTGCTGTTTGTCCTTCTGCTGTGCCTGTCTCTCTCACACTAAGCAGCAGCAGGATCTGGACCTGTACACCATGTCCTGACCTGCCAGGCCTGACTTTTCACACTGATGTCCCTTTGCACACCACAGAGGCACTGCTCCAGAAGGGAAGAAAAAAAATCTATTTGCATCCAATCGACTGAGCTCTTTAAGTGCTGAAACTAGTAGACCAAATGAGTTTATTAGATTATCATTGCGGAAGTTAATAAAGAATTAATTTCTCTTCATGTGACATCCAAAGGCAGTTATTTCAGTGGCCTGTCCATTTACACAAAGCCAAGTATTTGTCAAGTGTCAAACTCAATTCCCATGACCCAGGCCTCCTCAATAATTCTGGATTAGGAATACCCTTAAATGACATTACAAAAATTTTATTCCAAGATGCATTGAGCTCCTGGGACTACTCAGGAATTTCAGGTTAGTGAAGGTTATATAGTCAGCAAAAGCTTGTTGGATATAAGATCTGGAATGGAAGGACAGGGTGTGCAATGTTTTTGTGACAGTGGAAAGCAGCACGAAAGAGAGAAGAAGCCGATTTCCAAAAGGGGATCTTCTATTCTCTTTCTCTGCCCTGGAAATAATGCAAAGAGGGTTTATCTGCATTGCAAAAGAAGTGGCCAGTGTGATCTCCAGTGCAGGAAATGCTGCAGTGCTGCTGTGGAAAGAACAGTGTGGGTGCCACGAAGGGGAGGAGGAGGGGGCAGAATTGAGCCATCAGTTGCTGCTCTGGGAGTTCAGTGCTATAAAACATCTTCATTTAGAGAAGGAGTCGAGAGTTTTGCACATTCCTGACTACCAAGTCAGACATAACATCAAAGAAAGAGGAATCTCTTTTATGTTTTCCTGTTCTCATTAGATTTAGACTAGAGATAAACTAAAGGGAGACTAGGAATAGGGATAGTCTGGATATAAGGATAATCAGGAGGTGGGGTGGAAGATATCCCAACAGATAGACTAGATACAAGGAAATAATTTTTTACAGTCAGCTTGGTGGAACACTGGAACAGATTTCCCAGAGAGCTGTGGATGCCCCATCCCTGGGAGCATTCAAGGACAGGTTGAATGGGGCTCTGAGCAGCCTGGTGTGGTGGGAGAAGCTGCTGCTCACTGCAGGCAGGTTGGACTGAGTGACCCTTAAATGTCCCTTCCAACCCAAACTGTTCTATAATTCTGTGATTTATCTTTGATGACCAGAAACACGAAGCACGCAGGGTGGACACACAGCCTCCTGTCGTTCCTCTAAAAGGGAAATGGTGTAGGATGGGACTTAGACACAGATTCTAGGTAAAGGATCGTAAAAAGAAAAATCCATTTGCATCACTCGAGCCATCAGAAAAAGAGAATCCTTCTGCATACATTGACTTTATTGTATTTCAAGGTTATATGAAAATAGAAAGCTAGATGGAAATCAGTAGGAAGAGGTGCCGAGCACTGGACCCTTCCAGTTGGGATAATGCACCTTTAAAATGTAAACAGACAGTCTCAAGCATTGTTTTAATCATTAGTAATTTTTCGTTTGAAGGAGTCACTCCATCATCTCTACAAATGAATTTCCCTCCCTCCCCTCCATCTCCTCTACTTCTCCTTATTGCCAGGACATTGTGAATGCTTCCACCCAACCTTCCGATTAACGCTGGAATAAATCTGCCTGAGAGTTGGGGTACAGGACCTTCAGCTGGAAATCTGTCCCTGCAAGTTTCTGCCTGTGGGGGAAACAAGGACCTGCCCGTGTATTTCTTCTAATTCCACAGCTGTGTCTTCTTTAGTGATGAGTGGCTGGCTGTGAGCAGAGATTGGGAACAAAAGTGGGCACTTCCCATTGTTGTTCCCAGGAAATAACTGTCTAATAACTCACTGCCCTGCAAGGTTCTGAGAGTGAGACCTGAGAGTTCATCTCACCTACCCTTATGGTCTGAAAAATGTCGAGAGTGCAATGTTTTTTACTGCTGAGGAGTTAAGTGACTAATCCAAGCTTACAGTCTAGACTTCCTCAGCTGTCCTGGGAAAAAGTCAAGGTTCTCCACAAACTGATTCATCTGCCCTAAAATGCTTGCCCCAGACAGAAAGGATGAATCCTCCTTCAGAGCTGCCCATTTCTGATCCTGATTACAGAAGAAACTGGAGCTACCAACTTAGACAAGGTGTCCAGCCTGGACGTGTTGTGTGGGGTGAGTTGATGCTGCTCAAAGGAGCTTGGCCATGTGAGTAACACTGACCTAAATCTTCCTTTTCAAAAACTTGTGGTTGTTGTCACACAACGGTCTTAAGTAAAACAAAAAAAGGAAAGAAAACTCAGTCACAACATTCATAAACGTTTGAAACAAAGATTTAAGTGACCTCTCGAACCTCACTATTCCCTATTAATGTTGGGCTTTAACCAGGTACATGTTTGTGATTAAAACTAAGCATGTGTTTGATTCCTTTGATGAACTGGGATGGACAACAGTGTTTCTTACCACCTTCAAAGTTGTACATAGCTGTGTGAGTACCTGAGATCCGTGACTTGTCTTTCTCCTAGTGGAGAGGACTTGTGGGTTGTTTAAGATTGATTGAAAAAGTCAGTGTTAGGACCTTTTATGCAACCTGTGATTTAAAATTATTCAAAATCTGGACAGACTGCCATTCTCAAGATTTTCTGTACAAAAAGTATCTACTTAATTTCTGTGCACAGGAATTACAGTGACCACAGTTTGTCCAAAAATAAGTCTGGAAAAGGTACTCATTTGAATGAGGAACTCTTGTACCTGTGGGGGTGATTACCCACAGGGGCTGAGGCACATGAACTGCAGTTTGTCCTACAAAAATCCTGTGTCAGTTCACCAGCAGGACTAAAGAAACAGCAAACTAGAGATGGCTCCAGCATTTGAGCTGTACTGGGCATCTCCACCACCTCTTCTCCTCTCTTCTCCCCTCTTCTGCCCAGATTAGCTTCAATGGGTAACATGAAATGAAAGCACACACACTCTCTGCAGTGAAAGGCAGTGCAAAGCTAATTTTCCATTAATAAATATTTCCCATTCAAGTATCTTGGAAGTGAGAAAGTGACTGACAAAAAATGGGACAGGGTGACACGAACTGTTGTGACACTTTCTAAATCCTCTTGTTGGAGTCGTTGCACCTTCAAAATTTAACCTGTTTTTATGATGTTATACACCACAAAATTCCCATCCCCTGGTGAAATCCCAGGTCATGAAACCTTTGGCAGCCCCTGAGCTCCACCACTTCATCCTCGGTGTTTGTGATCCATTCACAGAGGGTCATCCATGGAGAGGGTGGGAGATAGGTGCCCTGGAGTGTTTCTGCCGTGCTCGTTGTCCTTGGCAGCAGCCCCTGGGCTGGGTGATGAAAGGTTTGCACGGCAGCTGGACTTGGGTCGAGTTTAATCAGCTCAGCCCCGCGTCCCGCGGCGCTGTGACGTCGCAGTGACACGAAGGGCAGGGTGAGGACACGTGTGTGATATGGAAACAAGGGCTGGGCATGAAAAGGGTTTGGAACAGCAATTCTTTCTTTTCTATGGCTGATTGTCTCTGCAAATGTGACTATTCTGGAGGCACTTATTTCCAAGACAGAAGTAGGGATCCGAGGTATAACCTTTTCCTTTCTCTCAGGGGAGTCTCAAGAGGTGACTTTGATTTAGAGCTTGGCCAGCCTCCTCCTATTGAAAGTCCTTAAATAATCTACATTTCCTTCTTTTCTTAGCAGAAAACCTTCTTGTCTTTGAATATCCGATGAAAATGTTCAGGAAGCACAAATTCTGAAATTCCTCCCAGCCAGGAGCCTCCAGGATGAAAGTGTGGCTTGGAGTCTTGGGGCCGGATATTAGCCTCGGGGTTTGCTTTGTTGCTTTGGGCTACCAAAGCCCTGAGCCTGGGCAATAATTCTGGGCAGTGTTTGCGAGGGCATGTGCATTGCCCGCTAATGGTCACAGTGAGGTTCAGGAACTCTCTTGTTGGGCTGGAGCATCTGAAACACCTATCTGGATAACCAGAGAGAAAACTGCTTCCACGGGAGTTCATTTTTTGCTTCATTTTTTGCCCCTTTCCATGCTGCTTCCTGCTGAATTTGAGCACTGTGTCCCTCGTCACCCTTATCCATCCTCCTGGCGGGGCAGCAGGGAGGGGGTGAGCTGGGAGCTGTCAGGAGAGTGATGCACATGGGAGAAGGAGGGGCAGCTCGTGTTCCCAAGCCCCAGCGGTGGCTGACACAGCTGGGAAGAGGTTAAACTTTAACCAGCTGGGCTCAAACCCTTTCCAGGGCCAGCGAGCGCCTGCAGTGCCAAAGTGGAGCTTGAGCAAGGAAGACGCTGAGCTGCTGGATGGTGTGTGGGTGAGAACAAGAAGGAGATGCTTTTCCGTGTCTCTCCCCCTATCCTGCTGGGATGTTGCCTGGTAGGACAGCAGGAGCCCCCGGGAGGGTTTCTGCCCTGTCCTGCCTGCTCGGGTGTGTCTTGCTGCAGAGCTTCCTTGGAGAATGGCTTTGTCCCTGGGTCGTTTCTCTCCCTCCTGTCTCTGGAAGCTGCAGGACCCTGATGAATGACTCCCATATCCTGATCAAAAAGTCTCCCTAACAGTTTTAGTGTGTTTGTGTCCCCCTAGTCAAGATAAATTAGACAGGCTAATGAGACTGATTAGTCTTTAGCTGCGACCCTTGGCCTCTGGGATGTACTTTGAGCTAATAGAGAGAATGGGGATTATAGGCTGTGATAATGTGCTTGTGTTGGCCTTTTAAAGGAAAACACATTTATTGCTACTTAGAGGAAATTGATCTAACTGTGCTGGAAGCATTTCTATGGACTGAATATGGAATTTTTATTAAGTAGGTGATTCAGGTTCAGCCAAGATTGCCAGATTGGAAATGGGCAGGAGATATTTTAGGAAGATTCCACCTGCTGGCTGCCTCTCCAACTGATAACAAGTTTCACTCATCCCAACTGTGATCTGCTGCTCTGCATGTCAGCTGTGGAGCTCTAGGAACTTGGACTGCAATCCCCAGGTCTCCTGGCTCAGGTCCAAGCTAACAAATCATCAAAGACAACCAGTTGTGTTCGCATGTTTACTAAGGGTTCAACTATTTGATTCCCTTCTCAGTCTGCAAAGCCAAATGGTTCCCTGAGTTACTGGGATCCCGAGGCAAACAATGAACCATCACACAGCCGGTTCAGAGCACAGCAGGGTGCTCAGGGGCCCAATCCTGCCCTAAGGATAAGGGTTGATTCCATAGCCCAAAGCCTCACATTTTCTGCTTCACGCACAATAGGAGCAGTTGTGCTCCTGAAAGTTTTCTCTGATAATATCAGCTGGACTTATAAAAAACAGTTGTTCTTCCTGCAAGCCCTTATGGGCTCATGCTCTGGGTGGGTCTGTCCCTCCTGTCCAGTATATTTGGAGGGTTTATCTGGTTTCCAGCAAGCTTTGACCAAGCACTGCTCCCACATCCCCTCTGACAAGTCCCCAGGTTTGGGTTTGGGTGAATGAAATTGTGAAACACTTTGTGCATCCTCACTGAGTGGATGCAAAATGCTGCTGCACCCCCCCAGTGGTGTTCTGCCTCCACTTGGTCCAGGGGCAAATGACAGTGGGAACAGCAGGGAAATCAAGGCAAGGTCAACCCAAACATCACATCTCACTGGGGCTGGGGAGAGCAGGTCTGCAAAACTTCTTACAGAGGACATGCCCAGCTGAGCTGCACTGTAGCCAATGCCAGCCTGGGCTCCGAGCAGTAATGCCCTGCTTGCTTGCCATCTGGGCCACAGCTGATTTTTGTAAAAGTTATTTGACCTTACCCACATCTCATATCCACCCTCCATTTGCTGATCCAGGCTGAGCTGGTTGCCTGGTTTTCCAAAGCTTCATCTCTCAGTCACTGGAAGGTCTCTGTCCCTCTGACTCTATAAGGAACAAAAGGGGCTTAGGTGTGCAAACCCCCTGGGCATCTCCTGCCACATCTGATGTCCTGACATTTTTTCTCCATTTCAATGGAGCAGTGACTGAGCACCTGTTCTATAAAGCTCAGCAGCTCAACGTGCACTTCCATTCACGTAAAATCACAAAAGGGCTCTGGGCAAGTTGCAGCTTGTAACCCAATTGAACCCATGTGAAAAAACCTGATTTATTATATGCAGTGATATCCCCTCTGACATCACCTTGTCATTAATCAGGGTGATCCTTGGCACTGTCCGTATTCAAGCACCTTGCAGTAAATTGTCTTATCACTCTTTTACAGCCATCACAACCGAGATCTGACTCAGACAAGGTCAGTGTGGACCCCTGGGACTGGGAGCACTGGTTCTGCCATCTTCCCCCACCTCTGCACCAGTTCCTCTTTGCTGAGAAGTGATACAGCTGATCAAAGGTTTCAGCCACAGCCCTGAAGTCCTGGAAGGGCTCTTCAGCAGCCACAAATCACTTTATAATGCTCTACCACATGTGATAAGTCCTGTACTTCGCCGCCTTTCCATGCAATGCTTTAGGATGCTGAGAAACCTGAGAGCAGATGTAGGAGCAGATCCTCAGCCAGCACAGCACCAGCTGAGGTTTGGAGTGGAGCTCTGACCATTAACACAAGCTGTCCTGGTGTTGTCCAAATGAAACAGGAAGAGAAGCCAGCTTCCAAACGCAACTGCCTCAGTGGGGACAACTCTGAGGTTCCTCAAACAGGACCGAGAATTGCAGCATCACAGCCCCTGGTTGTTGTCTCTGTTACAGACACCCAAAGTAAATGAGTCCTGCAGAGCGTTTTGCGGGTTTACATGGGAAAAAAAGCAGGAACAATATTTAGTAACAAATCTGTATTACTTCAGCTCTGATGCTGCCAGAATCCATTGGAAAATGGCTGTATGAACACTGAGCTGGGAAGGGCTGATCATGAATAAGGTTACCTGTGAAAGTGAGTTTCAAGGAGCAAGCCCGTTAGCAGATAAGCCAGAGGATTTTAAGTGGAAACATACTTGTCTTTAATTAAGGATGTTCCTTTCCCCCCTTAAATGCGGACTTTTATATTTGGGTCAAAATTTATGGCAAGTTTTAGCAACTTTTACTAAACGAGCCCTGTTATTTACTGAAATCCAGCCCATGGTAAATGTGCTCGGTGTCCCTACTGTTTAAATTCAAGGGGAGCTTTCCAGATTCTTCCTCCCTGGTGACTTGCTCTTGTGTCTAAAGGTCTCTACTACCTTTATTTTAACCTGAGATTTGTCAAGGCAAGAACAGAACCTTCATAACATCTGCCATTCAGATGATGGCAGGCAAAGAATAGCCTCCAGCTGCCAGTAAATCAAATGGAGTTGCACCAGGGTTGATGTTGCTTGAAATTCTTGCATCAGTGCTCAAGAGCCAGAGAGGAAAAAAAGGGCAAAAACGGAGTTGGTGGGAAGAGAGGAGAAAAGATGTGCTGCTGATCTGAGGAAGAACACTTCCCTGCCCCTCACTGGCAGGACAGATCTAGAGGCTATTTTGGGATGAAATGAAGAAGAATATTTATTTTTCATAGAATCATAGAATGGTTGGAAAAGACCTCAAAGCGCGTTTCATTCCACCCACTGCCATGGGCAGGGACACTTTCCATGGGCAGGGACACCTTCCACTATCCCAGGCTGCTCTAAGCCCTGTCCAGCCTGGCCTTGGACATTCCCAGAGTTGGGGCAGCCACAGCTTCCCTGGTCAACCCATTCCAGTGCCTCAGCACTCTCACAGGGAAAAAATTCTCCAATATCCCATCTAAACCTGCCCTCTGTCAGTCTGAAGTCACTGCTGCTTGTCCTGTCACTCCATGTCTTCATCCAAGTCCCTCTCCAGCGCTCTTGGAGCCCCTTTGGGCACTGGAAGGGCCTCTAAGGTCTCTCTGGAGCCTTCCCTTCTCCAGGCTGAACAATCCCAACTCTCTCATCCTGTCTCCATAGGATAAAAAGCTTTTTCACTGCTGTTTCCCTCTAAGCATTGTGTGAAAGGCAATGGAAGCCCAGCAGCCTCTCCACCAGCAGAAGGTTCCCTTTAGGAGCCATTTTCAGTTGCACACATTCAAATTCACTGCACTTTATTAATGACTGGAGAAAGAAATGGCCAATTCCACATAAATAAATAAAACTGAATGGCTGCCATGACGTGCATGAATTTGGGTGGTTCTGTGTTGTTGTCTCTCTGTATACAGTCACTGGAGTGAAAAGGAGATATTTTAAGTCAGAAACTGAGTGTCTATGGCAGACAATTTGGGTACAGGGAAGTGCAAAGCTCTCTGCTAAGGGGCTGGGGGAGAAAAAGCCATCATCTGAAAGGATGAATATTTGAAAATGCCAACTGCTACAGCTACAGCAGGCTTATTTACCAGCACTCTGTGCCCGGCTGGAATCGATCTGTGGGGATAGGTCTGCTGAAAGGAAACAAAAACAAACGGGGCTTCTGCTTCTGGGATGACACTGCTCAGTTGTCAGGAACAACCGGCTGTGTCCTCCCTTGGCCAGGGGCAGCAGGAGATGCTGTTAAACACAGACCCAGGGCCTGTGTCCGTAAGAAGAGAAATGCCTGTGTGGCACATGGGCCTAGGAGAAAATGCGTGGCATTTCGCTGGGATTCCTGGTGCAGGAAATAGAAGAATGTTAATTGTGGAGAACTGATTTATTCAGCATAAAGCCACACAGGGAATTTGAGTTTTCGGAGTCTGAGAGCAGAAAGCACTGACAAGATAGTTTAGAAATGAACTTTCTGAATTTACTTTTCTCTCCTATGAACCTGTCATTTGTGCCTTTAGGTACCAAATTATACTTTCCCCTCTTCACTGTTCCTATTCCATAGGTGAGGAAACTACACAGAGAAGAGCAATATCTCTGCAGAAGGACTGTGCACTTGTTGAAGTTTCCACCAGCACATGGAGGCAGAACAAGAGTAGCCTAGAAGTGTTTTTACTGACATACCTGTTCCTGTCCAAGTTTGTTTTACTCCTTTAAACAGTCACAATTTTAAGGCAGAATGGTCAGAAACCAGTCCTAAGGCACTTCCGTAACCAGCAGTTTGTTGTATTAACATGCTGCTACCAACACACAGTGCAGCTTTTCCTATGGGATTGATCCCTAATGCAAGGGATATACTGGGTTATACTGGTGTAACCTTGCTCATACTGGGCAGAGCAACAGTAAAAAAAAAAAAGAATTAAAAATCACACTTCTGAAAGCTCATTAGCAAAGAGCTCCAACCTGAACCCAGGATCTGAGCCTGGAATGAAGACTGGGGTGACACTGAAAGGTCACTGTGGAGAGCCCCGGCCGTGAGCTGAGCTGAACTGAGCTTTGAGCAAGGATGTAGCTTTGAGTAATTCTGGCATCCTAAGGCCTCAAGTAATTCCCACTTGTGTTTGCTTGTATTTTTACTGGCTGTCTTTTCCACTTCTGCCTCTCAGATTACTAGGGCTGGTGACAAGGAAATATGGGAACAGCCACCCAATCAAATTAAAAAACATTAGAAAGGTCAAGCACATACAGGTTGCTTTCACACCATGAGTGGGAATCAGATTTCCTGGTGTATCAGTAAAAGTGCCAGATAGTGTTAACCAGATAAGGAAATGGGAGCTTGTAAGTCTAAAACCAGGAGTAATTTGCCAGGGGATCTCTTTGCAAGGAAAAGTGTGTCGCGGTTAGATTTCCTTGACATTTTTACCCTGTGGATGAAAACAGCCTGATTGTGCTTTTGTGTCTTTCCCTGCCCAGTGTGGTCCTGGTATCACAGACATGAGAGCTTCTGCAGACCTGCTGATGCTGTAGGAAGTTGGGAGAGGAGCAGTAAATTAGTTCAACATTTTTTCCTTGAAAAATATTGCTCAGAAATATTTTTATCTGGGAGGGAATCAAGATGCTGAAGCCCTGACAGATGCCACCTTGACAGTTCCTTCCACACATAACTGAATCTCCAGCAGCCTGTAGACATAATGTCCATATAGTTTTGTACTTAGACTTTCCCTTTTTTTGGGAAAAGGGGTGGTAAAGAGTTCTAGGTGTTTTATCTACCAGAACCATCCAATGAAAACTTCACAGAGCAGCATGTCCTTAGCGGACAGACCTTCTCCTCTTGAAGCGCCACCTAAGGAAACTTTTTAACATGGATTTTTGGGGACACAATTGGAAGTTTGGACATTTTAAGGTATAGACATCCTGGGAGAGTTCTGCTACCAGGCAAGACCAACTTCTTCTTATCTTGACCAGATGTGCAGCGACTGCCATACAGTGAGAAACATCCCATTCTACTTTTCATCTGTTTTAGACTTGTAATGACCGTGAGCTGTTTCTCAAAGGTCTTGCTTCCACTTTATCCCAGGAACAGTGGTTCATTCAGGATTTTGAAAACTGTTGCACTGGAACAACTTTCGTTTTTGAAGATAGCAGCTCCTGAAATAATGAGTAAATAAACCCCGTCACCTTGACAGGCTAACATTTCCATCTCCCCCTTCATTATTTATTTATGTATGGTTCCTGAAACCTATTTCCCAAATTCTCCACCCTCACCCTCCTCCCCCTACTTTGTCTTAATGAATTGAGGATTGAATTCTAGAGCACACGCTTGAGTCAGAGATGATAAAGCATCCAGTCTTTTGGCAGTCCTGTAAATGCTACAATGGCTCCCAAAGAGTTAATTCATTATGGTCCATTGTCCAGTCAACTTTATAGCTAGCAGCAGATTGGAGCCAACTTGAAATGCTGAAGTGGGAATGAAAAATGAGCAGAGCCTTGGTGTGCATTAAATATTTAATATTCTCTCAGTGGGAGGTGTCAGGAAAAGGACCATATAATAAATACTACAAGAGACAATTCCATCACTGAACTCGTCTGTTAATGACCTCATTTGCTTTGACAGAAACATTACAGATGCAGCCTCTTCGCTTCTGTGGCCCTAATAAGCAGCCACATTCCAGTTGGAAAGCAAATTCCTGCTTCTGCAACGCGGAGGAGTGGGTTGGAGCTACGATTGTCTCCTTCTCCCTCTCTCTGTCCCCCCTTCACTCCGCATATCTGGGGCATTTAGAAAGAATTTTGAGTGGTATGAAAGGTATTTGTGGCAGCTGTGTGATTTTGGCAGGAAAACCGACAATTTTGTCAAACTACCTGGAAAACATGAACTCAAGAAAATGTTCCCTTTCCTTAGAGGAGAAAAGTGTCTCCCATCTCCTGCCTTAGAATCACCAGCTTGCAAATTGTGGGAGCTTGACAACGGAATTGAGGACATGGTGGTGACAACCTCTGGTTTAATTCCCTGAAGAATTCTTGTGCCAGGAATGAAAGGATCCTCAGGAGGATCCATTCAGATGCCTCCTGGTGAGTGTTTCCCACTTCAGCAGGCATGGAGATCTTGGATCCCACTGCATTCACGGACCACACGTTGGCCAGATCACAGGGTTTTCTCTGCAGTGCTGTGACCTGCAGCACTGCTGGTCCCACAGAGGGATGTTCTGCCTGAGCCCCAGTATTACAGGGGCTCTGGCTTCAAACTGAGTGTGAGCAGCATGTTTTCTCTCTTCCACTGTTTATGTTTGAAAGGTCTTCAAAAGCATCCCTGCTCTGATGGCTGGAAGCCAGCTCTACATGTATTCATATCCAGTTCCTGTGGAGTTGATCTTTACCAGGTTTCCCCTTCAACTTAATTAATTCTTTTCCCGCCTGGGCAGATAGATCCTGGGATGTTTGTATCACTTCTCAGTCTCTTTTCTTTAATCCTGGTTGAGCAAATCAACCTCTTTGTGTTTGTCTAGAAACGTTCCTGATGGCCCTCAGCACCCCAGTAAACTTCTTCTTCTGTCCCTGCTTCAGTTTCTCTTCTTGAATAGCAATAACTGATGAGGTTTGAAATGCTCTGTAAAATGAGGTACATTCCAGCTTTTCTCTAATGGGAATTCCTCTCATTCAGTCCCTGCGTTACCCTGTAGGGCCACCTCAAGAGCCCAGTTCTCTCCTCCACAGACAACTGCTGGCTTAAATTTGAAGCTCTCACTATTAGGAGTCCTGGAATCCACCCAAATTCTAACACATTTCCTTTCCTTCTTACTGCAGAGTAAAATCATGTTGAATTTCTCTGAACTTCTCATTTACCTCCAGTACTAACTTATTCTCTCCTCCAAACTTTCTTCTAAGGCCTTGAATGACTGCAAAACTTCAGCAATTTTCCTGTATTTGTCTAGGATCTTTTATTCCTTCTCTTTAAAAAAAAATACTCAATTTGCTTAGAGGAGTACAGTAGTTTGTGTAGGACATTATGTATAGTCGGCAAAAACTCAGGTTGTAAAAATGAAGAGTAAAAATAGCTATTTGCCTTCTGCTCAGGTGCATACTGGGAGGCTCAGACTCTGCTTTGAACATCTGGGCGTGACAATACTCTTCCCCTCTGTCCTAAGCTAGCAGTGTTCTGCCTTGAAGTGAAACTTGAATATAAGCACATTAAAAATTGTAAGGATGATGAGATTGTGACAGGGGCCTGGGGACTTTATAGTGCTAGAGGCCTGGACAGCTAGCTGGTAGGGTAGGACTCCAGAATCCAAGCTCAAATGTCAGCATCTTTGATTAGCATCTGCTTTTTGGGATGGATTATTACCTTGTCATCTTCCTCCTTCCCTAACACTGGCTGAAGTGAGGCCAGTGATGTGGGAATAGATGTCCATTCTGCTCCCTGCTGGGATCAGGGTGGAAGAGGCCGTTTGCTGTGCGTGGCATGGGATAAGAGGAGGTTTGGCAGGGTGAAAGATGAGGCTCCTTCCGCTGCTGCTGCCTACACGGACCGTGGGGCTGCGGCTCAGCAGGGTGCAGGGGGAGGATGCTGAAAGCAAACCAGCTTACTGCAGGCTCCGGGAGGAAACGAGAGGAGGAATGGGAATAAAAGGCTGGTCAGAAACGGTGAGGGAATGTGGCTGCCGCTCACTCTGGCTCTGTGTAGGCTGCCGTCAGATGCCACACATTCTGCGCATTACAACGAGGCAGCTGTTTGTAGCGCCGGACCCGTGCAGCAGGGAGATAAGGTTCTGCCTTTGTATCAGAAGCAGCTGCAAAGGGGCAAAAAGGTCTTAGAACAAGAAATTAGTTCATTTGAATTCTCCCTCTCTCTCTCTTTTCCTTCTTCAAGCCAGACAGAAACAGCCTCTCCCTCCTCTCGTACCGTGCGGGCGGTTGGTGGTACCAGCAGGAATTTGTCTCTCTGCCTCTGGAGACTCTGCAGGGTGGGTGCCTGGCTGGGGTTCTCTCCCACAGGACTTGACCCCGGGTCTGGGCTCACAGAGCAGGCAGTGGGGTTGCTCACAGAGGAGAGCTCCTGGCTGTGAAGGTGTGGAGGTAGCACAAACCCACCATTCACAGCTGGGGCTGGAGCTGCTGATGCTGCTGGGCTGTGGTTGAACAAGTCCATGCCTACAGCAACAAGAGAATAACAGGCTAGAGAAAGCTCTAAGATGGCACAAGTCATCCTTCCCATGTCCAGCATGGGGAGAGGGAGAAAACACCTGGACAATATACTATCAGGTTGTGCCATGTCACATTCATAGGCTGGAGGGATTCAAATGAACCTGGGCAGGCAGCCTTGAGCATGACATAGCTGCTGTCTGAGTGCTTGGCTCTGCAGCCTTAATGATGTTCTTTTAATGTAGCTTTTAAAAGTGCATAATATAATATACATTGTCTGTCCTGTCTGCCTTTTATAGCTTTAAAAAATGACTCAGGTATATGCTCTGACATATGGATCCATTCCACCCCAACACACAGACAGACACTCTGCCACCTTCCAGCACTTGCTGAAACACCCTGTAAGGTTTAGCTTTGCTCTTAAATAATTATTGCCTGTGCAGTAAAGAAATAACCCTTTTTGCCTTCAAAACATTGCTGTAATAATTTCTTAGTCTTTGTTTCTCAGGAGTTAGGCAGTTCCCTGGATGTTTCTCTGGAGTTCATTGCTGGTCATGTAGGCTGGAAATCTGTGAGTAAATCTGGAGAGGGCTGCAGAAACTGCTCGGTGCTGCTCCTGCCTGCGTGTGAGGGGTGTAAAAGGATGAAGCTCACAGTCCAGGTGGAAGGAGGAGGAGGATACAAGGCAGAGAGGAAATGAAATAGCCCTCAGAGCCCTGCCTGGGACTCCAGAGATGTGTCCCCTCTTCCCCAGCCTGATCTGCCCAGAAGTTACAGCCTTTGAGCTGGCAGTGCTGCTGCTGCCGCACAGCACGTGGTGGCTCCGGCCCTCCTGGCAATCTCAAGTCTCCCCAGGGCTGATTTAGGGAGGTCACCTGTCACTCGTGTAAAGGTCACCAGAGGTCTGTGCTGTGGACAGTCCCCACGTTCCTGGGATGTCACATAATCATTTTATTTTACGTGGCCTCGGCCCTGCCAGGGGAGGGGAGGAGGAGGGATGAGACTGCGAGGTCAGCAGCATCTTTATGGATGGCAGAGTGAATGTGAGGTGAAAGGGATCGTTGCTTTTGCCTCCCCAATAAACCCCTTTTCTCTGCCTGAACGGAAGCAGCGAGGAGCTGTTCGGCTAATTTATATTAATTCAACTCCATTAATGATGAGATATCATCTCTTCTCTCAGCAGGAGAACCATCAAAAGGATTTAATACTGAGCTGCTCTTCTGACAACCCCGCATTACAGCCTGCAGCCACTCCATGGCTGGGCTGAACCTTTCCCCAGCCACCGGCTATTCCCAGGCCCTCATTAAGAAGAGCAGTCTCACACTCTTATAATTATTTTGGGATGAGTCCTCACACGCCTCAGCACTGCTCAGGCACGGAGGAGCAGCAAAGCTCTGTGGGGAAGAAAGGACACAACACCTATGCTGTGTCTTTCCCAGGCTGCTGAGGAACACAGGACATCTCAAACGCTATGAAGCCACAACCAGCAGTTGCCATCTGCTCTCCTGGGCTGCTGCAGAGTAGAAAAATCCCATTCTTTGGAGGCAGGAGTGGCTGTTGGCTGTGGGAACCTCCTGCCCTGCTCCTGGGAGCAAAAGCAGCAGTGTTTTGTGATGCAGGACAGTCTTGCCAGTTCCCCTTGGATGCAGAGAGTCCGTTGCCCTCACCAGGGGTATGCCAGAGGAACAAGCACCTGGACCATCAGAAAATTTGCTTCATGAAGCTCCATGAAGTCAGTTATCTGGGGTTTCTTGCTTATTCACCCCAGGGATTCTGAAGGATGGGCAGTCTGGCATCAGGCTGGTGTAAGTCAGGTTGATGTATTAGGAAGGACTAAGATTCCCACTGGGATCAGGGGGTCTGGGGTATGGCACAGTAGAGAACAGCACTTTGGGGTCCCTGCAGAGAGGGGGAAACTGAGGCAGAGGTGGGGGAGGTTCATGGCCCCTCAGTGTGGGGCAGCTCTGGGACTCAGACATCAGCCCTGGGACTGGACCCCGAGCCAAAGCAAGGACCAGTGGTCAGTTCTGCCCCATGGAGGGCTGGACAGTGCCCCAGGCAGGTCACGGTGGCTGGAGTGGCTTTCCAGTGGCTGCAGGGCCTGGCTCCAGCAGGGCTGCAGAGGAGTCTCTTGTTCCTTCATCCATGTCCTGGCAGCAGGAGACGAGACTTCGTGCTAGTCATGTAATTTAATTTCTCTCTTTGCTTCTGGCTGATAGTATTAAACTCCCGGCCTCCGAAACACACATACAAATCTCTCTTTAAAAAAAAAAATATTTTTATATTAACATATTTCCTTTTGAAACTGTGTGAGGCTTTTCTCAAAACTAATGGATTTTTTTCCTCCCCTTGTCTGGGCCAAATGTATTCAAATCTTAACTCAGTTAAGTCAGAAGATTCCTATCGTCTCAGCAGGGAATCCCACCCTTTATTCCACAAATCAGCATCCTTTTTATTTGACTTTCTGATCTCCAAAGGAAAAGGGATGCTTTTTTTTTAGAGGTTCTTTTTTTTTTTTAGTTTAACTCTGACGTTGATGTTGCAATGCTCTTTGATAGCCGAGAACACAAGGATTGACTTCAGGAGCAGCTGAAACTTCATCAGGAACCAAAATATAAGAAGAAGGGATTCGGAGTGGGAAATGGTAGAAAGTGATACTGTTGAAACAACCCTTTGAAATTTCCCAAATGATGTTTGATCTGTGAGTCCCTTAAAGCTACTGCAATACCTTTAGTATCAAAATGATCTCTTTTTTATTAAGGGGGGCAGGAAGGAGAGGTATTTTAATTTTTTTTAGCGACACTCGGAAGAAATAAGTTTAATTTTAACCTGTAATGCTTCCACCTGGAATTATTTTTTTTTAGATGTGTTTATCTGGGATTTAGTAGGATTCTTTAATAATATTTTTTCTTCTCTTCTGCTTGAATAATACTTTATTTCAAAGCACCAGCAGAAGAGACACAAGGGACTGAATGCTGAGGAATAGATTACTCCTGAAACATGGCGTAGTCCTCCCTTACCCACCCCCAAAATACCAAGCCACTGGAAATGAAAACATGAAACAGAAACTCTTTGAGGTGAAGGAAGGAAGGGCCCAAGAGCAAAATCAGTACTGTGGCATCGAGCTGCTGGTGGGATTCTGTGAGCCCTGAGCAGCTCTGGCCCGAGGTGCTGCCCCAGCCCTGCCATTGCTGCTGCAGTGGTGCCCCTTGGAGCCCAAACTGGGCTGATCCCTCAGCAGCGGCCACAGGAGAAAGAAGAGGAACTGGCAAAAATCCCTAGGGAGAAAAAGGTCTTGAGAGAATGACATGGGGCATGTCCAGGCTGTAGAGAAAACAAGCCCGGGGGGAGAAGTGGCTGCCTTGGTTGGTGGGATAAACCTGGGAGATATTTGTCTTGTAGTTTTATTGGCATGAAGGATCCAGCTGTAGGTTTGGGTGGTCAGAAAAATTATAAAATACCTCATTAATGTCAATCCTCCACATAGCAAGGCATAGCAGGATTTTTGTCAGATCCATCCAGGTCAACAGGCCATGTGTCTGTGCCATGATCTTCCCTGGGTTATAATTTCCCACATTAATTTTGGGCCTGTACTCAGGAGCTGTTCTACCAAGAATCTGCATAACTCCAGGCCATGCTGAGGAAAAGACACACATTTTTCTGTTACAGTAGAAAAAGCTGCTGTCTAAAGTGAGCCGAAAAGCAGGGCTTTTAGCATCGTGTCATTTCAGAAAGCAACAATTTGAGCAGGTCACCTCCTTCGCAGATTGCTCAGGGAACGGGCTGCACCTACACAATTCATCCCAGCTCCTTACCCTTGTAGGAAAACAGCACATAAAAGACTGTGTGGATTAGATGGGAAGGAGCATGCCTGTTTCTTCTGCAATTAATATCATATGCAAATGAAATGTTTCCACTGGAAGTTTGCAAAAAAGGAATGCTGCCACTTACTCCCATCTCTGCTGAGCTAAAAGGTTTCTTGCAGATAGCATTTTTCATGCGGTGCTGGTGTGCTTTACAGTTATTGAGCCCTGGCAAAATGTCTGTAAATCAACACTGTATGGATTCGGCATACATCCAGCTTGCAGGAGCTAGCAAGTCACAGGGATTAATGGAATAGCATGGGACCTGTTTGACTGACAGCATGGGAGGGATGGATGCGGGTTCTCCTCTCCCTGCGGCTCCCACTCAGTGCAATGGGTTTTTCTCCCTCCCTTTGGTGTCTCCAAAAATACCAGGCTGCTGCTCTGAGGTGCTGAAGGGCTGCTGTGCCCCTGCAGAGAAGGGCACATTTCATGGGAGGCGGAGAATTGCCTTTGCACAGCAAGTGCAGTGAGAGCAGAGTGCCCCCAGCACCCCTGAAAGCCAGATCAGTTCTGTCACAAAGGTGGGATGCTGTTAAAATTTGGTGCAGATCCTGCAGACTGGTTCTCCTCACCGTGTTTTCTACTCCAGAGGGACTCTGAACCCCAGCATGGTGAAACCCTGGGTGCAGCTGAAGGTCTGTGACACGTGGGTTCTTCTCCAGAAGCTAGCAGCTTGCTCAGGGCATCAACAATGTGCTAAAAGAGCCCGAGGAGGAAGGGGCAAAGCTGTTCTCTGCCTGTCTCCTGCAAACTGTCACCCTTCAACACCACACACACACTGCAGGCAACTTTTCATGGCACTTGAGTAGAATAAAAACGATTGAAACCATCTTCCCTCTCCAGCAGCGGGGTCTTGCACCCGGGTTACTCTCTATTAGACTTTACCAGGAGAGAGTTTCAGCCAGGGCACTAAAAATTAATATTAAAACGGAAATCTGCATTTCTAAACTAGGACCTCATGCCCTCCTTTGGAGAAGAAACATTTTCCCAGCTCCTGTCTCCAGCAGTAATATATTTAAACCTTTGAGGTTCCCATTTCTAAGCTGTGTCTTTGCTAATTTTGATTCTTCTAGTGAGTACCAGACATTTAAGAAAACTGTTTGCTGTGAACAGCACGTTGAGAGTGCAGCAGGGGAGATGGGTAACTCTCTTAAGCACAGTTATGTGCAAGGAGCAGAAAGCTGTTCAAGAACCCGTTCTAGCTGAGAACCAAAATGCATGGCATCCACAGATGTTATAAAGTAGTATGAGAGTTGCTGGGGTCAGCCTGAAGCTACAATATTAGGAAGATGATTTAATATCTTAAATCAGTACCAGGGAAGGCAGACATTGAAACTGGGCATTTCCTAAAGAAGTGCCACAATTAAGAGTAATTGCATAACCCCTCCCAGTGTCAGAATGGGGCTTGTTTCTCAATGCTCAGCAGTTGTGAAAAGGCTCTCACACAGTTATGGCAGTCCTAAGGCGGTCAAATGGGGCTGCTTCAATGGGTGGGAATCAGCCCTGCTGGAAGTTTGAACAGAGATCCCTTTGTTCAGGGTTTGAAAATCGGTGCTATGACAAGTTTACTTACAGCTGCTCTGGTTTTGCCCATGGTGGCTGTGGGAGCTGTCTGTAATGTCAATAAACCTGGCCTGGACACGGCATCCTTAGTTCATATCCATCCATCCTCTCGTAACAAGGACTCACCCCATGAGCCCAGGTCCCTCTTGTCTACCAAAACCTTGGGCAGTAGTATCAGAGAGAGAAATTACGATAAAGAAATAAATAAAGAAGTCTAATTTATGAAGCAAACCTTTCAAAGCGTTAAACCATTCATAGCTTTATGACTACATATTAATCTGCTCTCATTTATTGCTTTGTAAGGCTATTTTGACAAAAGTTCATTATCAAGACTGCTAAATGCTTTTAAAGCATTGATTGGGGGAATTATTACATCATGGTGATAGACACAGTGTGTTAAGATGGATTGTAAGGCTCGGACCATCTGAAATTTCCCCCCTTTTAATTGGATCGATCCCCAGAATAAACGAAGTTTAATTGAATTTTCAGGAAAATTGAGCAGTTGTTTTCAAGTCTCTGTCAATACACATTATTTCAATTACATGATGATAAGCATAGAGAGAGTTTGCAAACAGCCTGAACGGAGGCGGAGGCTGCACACCAGAGAGGCTCCCTGCACATGCTTGGCTTTTACTTTCTTTTTCCAGGATGAGCTGCATTTCCCAAAAGCACATCAGCAAGGGCAGGGGCCCTGCTCCTGCTATCTGGATTTCAGAGGATGATTACTGCTTGTCCCTCCTTTTCCCAGCTCTGCTTGTCTCCTGTCTAGAACCCATTCCCCAGGGTTCCAATACTCTCTTCCTTGCAATCCAAACAATTTTTCATACAAAACCCAGGATTTTTGTCCCAAGACCTCAAAATTGCTTTGAAACATTTACCAAGACGTGCTGCCTCAGGAAGCTTTGCTGAAGTGAGGTTAAGAAGCAGTTGCCCCTTGCAGTCTATCCTGCTCTATGTCCAAGCAGCAGGCACTTGTCTCCCAATCTCTGCAGATTCCCAGCAAATGGAAAGTGGAAAGTGCTGGTGAAATTATGTTGGAGTTCATGTCAGGAACATGTTCCCTTTTGAGGAAGGGAACCATTATTTAGGGAGCGGGGCAGAAAGCTGGAGGCAAGAGCACAGGTTCACCTGCCAGCTTTCATCACCTCTACCTGTAAGGCTGCACCGAGCCCAGAGGGGCAGCGAGGCTGAGCACCTTTCTACTTACACTGGGACACCTCTTCCAAAAGAAACAAATGCCATTAGCTTGAGACTTCTACCAAATTTCTCAGCCCCTTGGAAATCTTTCTTCCACTCAGAAATATTCCCTCCTCCTCACAACAACTGGGTCTCTGCAAAAAAATATGGGAACCTTGACCAGAGGAAGAAGAATTCGGCATCCCTTAGGGACGAACAGCGTTGATGCAGAGATGCAGAACAAAGCGTTCCCCTGGTTCTCTGTGTGTTTCTTTGAGCATCCAATTAGCAGAAATTCTTTTGTACAGTGTTTTCCTCTTTCTTGTTGGTAGAAACCTGGTGGTGGTTTGGTACCATCTTCAGTGTCCTGAGACGCTCCCTGGCAGGGTGGTCTTCATGCCTTCCTGCTGCAAGACTCCCTTCCCTGACACAGCTGCAGTGGTTTGAGAGGCAACTTAGCTGAGTCATTGTCTTTTGTATTTTCTTTCATTGAATAGCCACCCAAAAATTAAGATCCTCTGCTAAGGAAGACAATACCATATAAAACCTCTACATAGTAATAAAACCCCCTTTCCCCCGCTACTTTCACAGTCCCAGCTCATGGAATCTTGTATGAGTTATGGTGAGTCGCACCAGGGAAACACGAGGTGCAAACTCCTTGCAGATGAAGGTGTTTCTCTTCCTGTTTTTCCTCCTTTAACAGCACCTTTCTGTGTTCACCGGGGACACGCTGCCCCAGAGCACAGACAGGAACAGTCCAAACCATCATGGGACACTGGCATCCTGTGGGATGGATCAGAGTGCCTGTGCTGAGCTTGATGCACCAGTTATGGCTGATAATAGGTGAGTTTCAGTCTGATAACACCATCAGGAAGGCAAGACTCAATAGAAGCAACGCTGGGATATCCTGGAACAAGAGGCAGGACGTGGCTCAAGCTGCATCTTGGCTCTGTGGAATCCAGGCAGGATATTCTGAAGCTCAGGGGTTGGTGGTTGTGCCCTGCTCCTGCAATTCACCTGCAACCTCCTGTTTGATTCCCCTTCTCCATCCACCTGCACTGTTCCCCCGACCCTGAGCAATGCAGGTGACACCAGCTTCCCTGAGAGCTGCAATTAGAGGCTGGCATGGGGCAAAGTGTGCTGGCCTCAGGGTCAGGATAGCTACCTCCAGGGCTCCCTGCTGCAGCCGCCAGCCGAGGCATAAAGGATATAGCTGTTGTTATAGATTCGTTAGTTATTCATTGTAACAGCCTTGATCCTAATGAATTCATTTGGTATTCATTGGCTGTCACGCACAGTTTTGTAAGTCTTCAGCTCTAATTTAGGACAATTAAAATGAAGTGTTAGCAAGCAATGTTTCCCCTGCATTGCACAATCTATAATATTTTCTTTTCAGGGGAGGGATGCAGACTAACCCTGCTCACGCTGCTGATGTTATCAGGGAGTGAGATCTTACAGCTTGATCCTGCAATGCTTAATGAATTAATACAGCAGATATAATTTTCATGGGTCAGTGTGTTGTGCTGGCCTGCAGATCTGTCTAGATTAGACCTAGGGAAAGACTAATTGAAAAATACATGTCTTGGTTTGCTTAAAAACAATAAACAGATATCTAGCAGGGAGAAACGTACAAACAAGATGCATAAAAGCAAGCCAGCGATTTGTCATAGGCTTCATAGTTCATGTTGTAAATTAGACAATCTTTCATAATCACAGGGCTGGGGGAAGGGGAGAACCGAATCAATTTGCCTGTAAAATTCTAAGTCCTTTTGAAAACACAATTGAAATATAATTCCTCTGTGTTTCCCAGTTAATTATCATTTACAATATTTCTGGCATCAAAGCTTTACTAGCATGGAGGGATCATTTCTTCATCACAATACCACTTTCAGGATTCATTTATCTTGTCTTTTAGACTAATTATCCCCAAATTCACCAATAGACTGTCACACTTACATGCTCCAATAAATGTAGTTTTAAATCAGCAGCTTACTTTGCTGCAGTGGTACAAGCTTTCCTGAATTGTGTCTAACTAGAGTCATTCATCTGTGATCACAACACTAAAGGGAGAACAACAACATTAAGGTTTGTATGAATGATCATGCTTATTTATATGCAAATACGTCTGACAAATCAATAATGTATGATTTAGCTGTTCACTGTGCATTAGTAGAAGTGCCGCCAGTCCCAGGTGGCGGCCTCAAAAGGATCCTCAGCTCTTCCCCCTCCCCGTCTCGGTCCCGATTCAGCCGGCATCTCTGGTCAAGTGGCTGCGGAATCAGCTGCTGCCTGCTCCCTGCGTGCTGGTGGCACTGGCAGCCACCGCTGCTGCCGAGGGGATGGAGAGGGGAGAGGCTGATGGGGAGGGGATGGAGCCACCGCGGGGACCCCGGGATGGGGTGCAGTGGGAGTGGGGATGGCAGCACCTGACTGTCCACAGGCTGGGGCTGTCACAGGCTCATTCCTCCAGATTTCAAGCTGATCTGGAGCATAATAACACCCCAAGTGGAATCAGTCCTGCCTGTCAGCCTTTCAGTACTCTGTCCTGCTGCCTTTTCCCATCCAGAGAGCAGCTGTCTGTATGAACTGCCTCCATGTGCTGCAGAGGGTCTGTCACCCTCTCCAGCTGCACTGTCTGTATGGTCCAGCCCTTCTGCACAGCCCTGCCTGGGCCTGCTCTGCAGAGAGGGCTCCTCACTCACCCCAACCTCATCCCCTCCGCTGTCCATCGCTTTCCTTTCTGCCCTGCCACCCCCAACACTGAGCAATACCAAGCCATGGGGTTTTCTGCACCATCATTCCTCTCAGAGAGGTGCTTTTCCTCCTTTCCCAAGGTCTCAAAAACTCTGTTTTCTCAGAAGGAAAAGGGGCAGGAACACTAGTGGTTGTATGGAGCTGTGGTGTCCATGTCCTACACCGCTTGTGCACACCATGATGTATCTGTACCTGCCTTGGGGACCAGCTGTCAGGGTCTAAGTGATAACCAAAATAAGTAAATATTAGATATTTCTATCTTGTACCTGAGTAAATGTGGATGCTGGGCTAAATGTTAATGTGGTGTGAATTCCTCCATTTCTTTTGAGCTGTGCTTATGGCTGTGGTGAGTTGAGATTTCAGCTAAGGCCAGAACTGGGTTGTGAGTCAAAAAACCCAACCCTGCTCTGAGCTATTGTTATTCTTGATATATGCTTCAGGCAAAGAAGTAATCATGTCCTCCTGACCAAGGCAGACTGAAATCCTTCTCATTCAGTTGGCCAGAAAAATCTGGATGCTATGGTGAAATATAAATAGTTCTTGTTCCCCCTACACACCCCCCAAACCACCTCCAGGAAAGGGTGAGGATGTGTGGAGAAGGCTGTGTGTGTTCCCACGCAAAGAGAAAGGGCAGTACCACCTGCACCTGGCACCCGTCTGGGACAAGGGGCTGATTTATACCAGCTTTACAGGACTCCTTGTCTCATCCTGGCATCACTTGATGTCCATCTCCATTTTCTCTCTGCCCTGGGTAAGGATACCCACATCTGATACAGGGGAGTGCAGGCAGTCTGTCCTGGAGCTCTCATTAGCCATGACAGGTGAAGAGAAGTGTAACTTGAACAAATGCTGTGCCGCACACTCTGTGCCGGGGATAAATCGCTCCGTTGTTGCCAGCTTTGGAGGAGCTACTCAGAAAGCTGTGAAAGCAAGCAAGAAATCCCAGCGTACACAATGCTGGGGGGACGAGGGGAGGAGTAAGTTTAATGGCCTGCATGAATTGTCAAGCAAACCCTCTGCAGACTTCAGCATCTTCAGTGGCACATCCTCATTCTGACACAGAAGCGACATTTATAGGTTGTAACTCTTAGGAGCAGTTGGTCTCTCTGGCACTATTACACTTAAATGTGAAGGGCTTCATCTGCTGACTATCACAGTGGAAAAGGCAAGTTGAGCAGTTAAAGTAACAGCTCAGGAAGATCCCCCAGGGATGGAGTGAGCAAAAGAGAATAATCAGGCATTTCCACAACTTGCCCCAGCAGTGTATTAGTTTCTGGCGACTAAGCTGCTTTTAGCTTTCCCAGTTTATTTTTAATCGTGTCTATACAACATGCTGCTGGTATTCCCATTGCATTTATAATTATAATTGGCTATCTAACTAAATAGCCTGTGGATCTGTGTGCTGGGAAACACGCTGTGCAGATGTGTTGGGCTGTGTGCACACGCACACAAACCCGCACATCCTCACTCCCCTGCCCTCACACATCCCGCCTTAAAAAAACCAGTCAGAGATTGAATTAGCTTAGAATGGAGCATCTGCACAACCAATAATTTCATTACTGGGGAAAGCAGGAAACTGTGTTTCTCAATGAAGCTCAGATTATGAATCCGGTCATTTGCATTGGAATTTTAATGGGCTTGTACAAAAAAGGGCTGGTACACATCAGTTCCTCTTTGAATGAGGCGTAATGTGAGGGAGATGCTGCACGCTGTCAACAGATGCTGGACAGAGTAGGAGGTTGTGGTGGGCAGACACATCCCCACCAGTCCTGCAGAAAAGCAGATGAAGAATTGGTACCGGTGCTCTGCTGGGCCACTCTTTCAATGGAGGGTGAAGATTGCTGCTTTAAAGAATTGAATATCCTTGCCGTGTTTGGTCACTGGACCTTTTTGCTATGAGGGGACAAGAGTGATAGCCAACATCCCAGGGCTTGGACCAGTGCCCTGGGCAGGGCCTTTTTGGGATGAGATCTGAGGGGCTTTCATGGAGGACAAAGGATTTTATGTGGGGTTCGAGTCTGAGTGCTTGGATAATCTGCTTCAGAAAGAGGATCCATACCCTGAGATACAGTCCCATCTAGGCTGTGAGGTACAAGCCACACTATTAATAGGGAAGAAGTAGTTCTTGCTTTCATATACTATTTTCCCCTTCCATCAACCCAGACTCACTGGCATAGCAAGTATCATCAGCTGTTGCAACAGTTCTGCATTTTGGATGATGCTTTTTCTACAAGGTCTGGGCCTCCTTGCAGTGCTAGCAGGTTGATGAGGCTTTGTAGCTGGCCTCCCTATGAGTAGAAATACCCTGCAGCTCTCTCTGGAGTGATAGAGTGGAATACTACATCTCCCAGCAGCACCAGGAAGGAACAGGATGAGATTTTAAGGGTGGGTTTGGTTCTCTTCCCAAACAAATGGCACTTGGAAAGTCAATCTCTGATTAGCATTCTGCAGCTTTTGTTTTCAGTAATGCTGAAGAAGTTCCCAAGACTGGGAAAAGACATTTGTTGCATCAGTTTTGCAAGAGATTTTCTCAGAGAGAGACATACACACACAGAAATCGGGCAGATAAGCTCTCATCTCAGCCTGCTGAGGCTCTTCCTGCGGGGTGCTTGCTAATATGAAATATTAAAAGTGCCATGTTCTTCCCTTCACATATTTCTTCACATTCAGTCTGGCCACTCAGTTGATATGTAAATAAAGTGTACCACCACTCTATAAAATGCAGATACTCTGCATTATTTAAGCTGCGAAGGTGATGCATCATCCGTTATGTGGCTCATTGGGGGAGCCCCGCTGTGTATTTGGCAATAAAGCCTCAGAGCGCCTCATCAGAAACAGCAGTTGGTCCAGGGGAAGTTCATTTATGCATGAAATATTCACAGAGCAACAATGCAAACCTTAAACATCAGTAATTGTTAGATTTCTATTGCCGCTAACTAGTGTCTCTAAATTATTGCAAAAGACCAGCCAATTTGCAAATTACATATATTTGTCATGCTCTTGTACCTTTAGTGAAGAGCCCATAATGGTGATAGCATTTTTAATGTACACAGTCACTGAGCCTCCTTTGGAGAGCTAGCCAAAGACTAGCTCTGTAATGGGAAGGGCTGGCCAGGGTTCTGGAGAAAGGCCCTGCTGTATTAACTGAGTCATTGCCTGCAATTTTTTCCCCAAATGTTTATCTCCAGCTTTAAGACTAGGCAGAAACTCCATCCAGGATGGTCCTTCTGCTCTCTGTGGAGAAATTCTGTCTCATCATGACACCAGTAACACGTAGGGCCATGACATGAACAAGCCCAGCTCAGGCTTTTGCAGGGTTTCTGCAATTCAGTCCCTGCCACAGGACAATGAATTTGTGCATGGCCCAATGGTCTCACAGTGAGGGAGCAGGACCTCTGGAAAACACAGCCTGAGGTTCCATGAGAACAAACCAAAACAAACGCCTGATGTAACCATCTCAAAGTGTACAGAGCTGCTCCAGGGATAGAGATACCTGAGGAAATTTGACCAGGTCTGTTTGTACCACCCTGCTGGTGGGCTCTGGAAGGAGGAAGGTGATAAACAGATCCTCTGGCTTTGCGCTGTGCCGGAATTAGGAGTGACACTGGTCCAAGGGTTTGTGAAATGCTCTCGATGTCAAGCTGGGGAGTTTTCAACTGCCTTCAGTCATGTAGAGCGTGAAGACTGTCTGGAAACTACAGCTGGGTGCTCTCATCCTGCCTGTCACACAGTACCTGTCCCTCTGTCTCCACCCCTTCAAGAGCTCCAGCCAGAGCAGGGCCAGTGCAAAGGGATCCTCTCTGCTGGGAGCCAAGTGCTGCCACAGCAAGTGAGGAGTTCATTTAATAACTTCAGATTCATTAATATCCCTCCCTGCAAGACCCAAAATAACAACTGGGAGATCAAAGGGTCAATTAACATTCACAGTCTCTAATCTATCAGCAGATTAATTTCTGAGTTGCTTTATGACTGAGTGCTGCCTACAAAAGTTGGAGAAGGAAAATGCTCTGTCCCCGTCTTTCCTCTTCCTGGTTAATACTTAACAGAAGTCTTTTAATGTGCTCTCCCATTCAATACAGTAATAAAATACAGCATCACCTTTGACAAATCTCTTCCTTTCCACAGAGGAAAGAGTATTTTCCCAGCTTGCACCGCGCTGCTTTGTGTTTTACACCGTGTGTCTCTCTGGGAGCAGAGGCTGCTCCATCAGGTTGATGGAACACAAACTCCCCAGGCATATTGGTCCCTCGGGAGGAGTCATTAGCTTTGCAGAGGATGGGGGCCAAGAGCATCATTTCCTGACTGTGAGTAGTGGGCACTGCTGACTTTCTGTGCGTCTGGTTATCCCAGAAGAGGTTAATGGCTGTGGTGGCACCTCCCCCCTCCCCCGTGGATCTCAGAGTAATCTCCAGGAGGGATTTGATCCCTTCTACATACAAATTGTTGTTTGCTGACAAGAGGGGGAAGGAGGTAAGGAGAGCTTTTTGCACCTTTAAATAACCTACAGTCATCCCAGACACGAAGGGCAGAGGGGGATGAAGCTCTCAATGTGCTTTCAGAGAAAGGGCAGGGCCCTCTCTGGGAAGTTCACTTTGGCTTCAGAGATGTGACCTCTGTGCCAATTCTGCAAGTGACAGCTTTCAGTTCGCCTTGTCCCTATGGCCTTGTCTTTGTGAGGGGGCGAAGAGGAGCGTTGCAAGCAGATGTGAGCTCAGAGTCCAGCACTTTCTCTGTCTGCTCTGTTTGCTCCATCTCAGACCCTCAATGCTGCCCTTGGAAGAGCAGAACTTGGGACATCAGTCCTGTGCTAGGCTGGTGTCTCTGGGCTGCAAGAGTGAGACCTTCACCTCACACCAGGGTCCTCAGCATCCTCATTGCTCCCCTCCAGATCTTGGGCTGAGGGACGTGTGAACAGCTGGATTTCAAAAGTGGGGTTAGTTAAAATGCGTGTGTTGAACGTGCAATTTAAACTGTCTCAAGCAGCAGCATGTCTGTACTTCCTGGGCAGGAAAGACAGATACCCCGGAAATTTTGTAGTGCACAAATATTGCAGGAAAAGGCTCCGTGAGTGGGTGAGATGACTGGCTTCATCCTGGCTCTGCTTGGAGGCAGGAATTACACCCTCATCAATCTTGTGCAAGGAGGCAGCTCAAAACCAGAACCTGCGCAGCAAAATGGCACCTTTTGGCCACCCAGCAGGAGGTGACAATAAAAGCTAATTTAAAAAAAAAACGTGCACAGGAGTTTTCAGTCACTTAATGAAATGAATTTCTGTGCAAGTTCTGAAGCTGAACTCTCTCAAAGGCGATCACTCCTGACTTCAGGTTTCTCTTTGACTTGTTTTATGATGTTTGCTGAAAGTTCAGAAAATTAAATCTTTTGCAGTTTCAGAAATGCACATGATGGATGTGTTTTGGGATTCAAATCAAGGGAGGGAGAATGCTTCTTTAAATTATTAGTTTGGCTTCCCTCCACCATGCTGCCGCTCTGTTAATTAAACAGCGGACATATGTTAAGGCTGTTTTACAAGCATCTGGAAAGAAAAATTAACATTTTTTATCACTGTCACTGTAATTTCTTAACTGTATGTATATGTGGGCAATATGAAAATTAGTTTCATTTAAAAGTTGGAGTGGTTTGCTTTGATTAGAAGACAAGCAGGGGAGTGAAGGAGAAGTCTGACAACTGAAGAAGAATCTGGCCTGGAGAATGTGAGGCATAACGTGATGCTCAGTGACTCTGGTCAGCCTGGGGGGAGATTTAATGATGTATATTTGTATTAAAACAACTCTGCTGTGCATTTCTGTAGGTGTTTTCATGGTAGTTTACACACAAAACAAACATCCCTCTGTGGAGCAGGTTTTGGATGGTCATTTTGGACTCTGTGCTGTACTCCAGGCTGGTTGGCTTCTCTCCCCCTGCAGCTCAGGACCCCCAGAGCCTGGGTGCATCAGCACAGGGGCTTGAGTGTTGAGCCTGGCACTTCAGGACAATCATTGCGGCTTCAAGCTGACAGAGGGCAGGCTTAGATTGGATATTAGAAAGAAATTCTTCCCTGTGAAGGTGGTCAGACACCAGCACAGGTTGACCAAAGAATGTCTGAATGACCAGAGATGTGACTGTCCCATCCCTGGAAGTGTTCAAGGCCAGGCTGGATGGGGTTTGGAGCAAGCTGGGATAGTGGAAGGTGTCCCTGCCCATGGTGGGAGTGTCAGAACTAAGATGGTCTTTAGGGTCCCTTCCGACCCAAACCATTCTATGATTCTGTGATTCTGTGATTCCATGATTCCACGAGTCTATGATTCTGTTCTGTGATTTGGACTGTTCTGTCCCCCTCAAAGCCTTCCAGAAGGGGAGACTTTCCCTCTGGAAAATGGGGATCCTCAGGTTTTAGCTGTAAAAACAGCTTGACAGTGGTTGTACAGGAACTGTGTGTGGCCTCTTTCAGTCTTTTCAGCCTCTTTCACTTTTAACCTAGATGAGGAGGCCAGGAGGAAGGAGAAGAGTGTCAAAATTGCTGTCTGAAGCTGAAAGCTGCTTTCCAAAGTTGGAGGCAGCAGCAAGCCCTGCTCTGGCCCGGGCTGGGGGAGCCTTCTCAGGTTGCACAATGTGGTGCACTGTGTAAATTAAACAATATGTTCCTAAATTGACAGATTGGACAGACTCCATTTCCAGGATTCCCAGTCCACACTTGCTAATTATAGCAATATGTTGTTTATCAGTGAAGAATTGTCCAAATCCAAATTTCCCTGAGTAATGAGGTACACTTAACTCCAGCTGGATAGGATAGACTGTACAGCAGAACAGGACAGGGATTTCTGCCTGTTCCCAGGGCTAGGGAAGTCACAGACTTGGGGCCAAACTGGGGCCAATTAACTCACATCAACAGGCCATATGAAATTGATGGGGCTGTCCCTAAGGGCAAAGGTCTGATCCAACAGCCATTAAAATCAATGGGGTTCATGGGGCTTCAGGGGCCCTTAGATGGAGCACGAGGTAAGCAGGATTTGGTCATAAGCCTGCAAGAAAAATGAGCAGTGAGATACCCGAATAGAGAGTACAGAAGGTTATTTGGGGTTTCCAGCACCTGACTGACTTACATTAACCCTTTTTCCTTTTCTTGCAAACCCAGAATTTGTCTCTTGAAACTTCTTTTTTCAGCCAGAGAAAATTCAAAGGCAGAAACCATCGAGGGAGCAGGCTGGGAGCAGAGTGTGGTTCCTTTATCCGTGCTGCCACCGACCACATTCCCCTTGAAATCCTAATGAAATCATTAACACATCTTCATCAAGGCAGCACCGAGCCTTGTAAGAGTGGCAGAGCCAGGTCCTTGCCAGGTGTGTGACCGGCCAGCGTGACCAGTGGTGGGGCTAATCCAAAACTACCAATTATATCTCCATCTCTCCATAACCCCCCCTTCTCTATCGGTTTCCTTACAGCAATAAAAAGGATAATCTGTTCACGTATCCTACTGACAAGTCAGCTGGGATTTCTGCTTTAACCCAGGTGCTTGCAGGGGATCTGAGTGAGGGTGTGTTGGCTGCCTGGTTAACATGTGCATCGTGGTCCTGTTGCTAAAATAATGAATGCAGGAGCCTGGACTGTCAAACAAATGAATCTCAGGCTCCTGGTGATATCACAAACCACCAGGGCTTCTCTCTCACAGGTTGTAGTTTCATCAACCCCCCTCGCCTATTGATTTATACCTACAGAATCCATCCTTCTCCTTATCCATTATCCTAAATGCAATGTTAACGTACCAGAGAAAATCTATTTGAGTTCATTTGAATTTTTTTTTTTAGCTCCTGAATTAATGTTTTCTAAAAGGCTGTTTTAATCAGGCACTTTTTTATTAAAAGAAATATTACGAGAATAAAACACCAGCCCCCAAGGTTCAGTCAGTTATGGCAAAATAGCAGATTTGGCTCCTGCTGTCCCACTGTGCTTTTTCTCCCTTTGCAAAATTAGCAGTGTGAATTAGATCCAAGAATTTTAACCCTATTTGACCAGTGAGAGTTAACTGATGAACACAGTTAATTTATTTGATGAATCAGTGTCAGGGGGGTTGGTGAGGGTTTTTTTCATTCCTTCCAATAATATAAAACTGCAAAATTGCAGGTTATGTTATTAGTTTGAGTTATCCTGCTACAGTGATTAGGGAGATTTGTCTTTTTTTTCTGCTTTTATTGACAGGATATTTCTGAAAATAAGCCTTTGAATATCTGCATGAGATAAAATGTTATTTTTTGCATGTGGTGCCTGGCACCATTGTCAAAGCAAGTGGACAAAGATCAGCTCAAGGTTATGAGTTTGTTTGTTCATTGCTCCATATAAACTTTTAAATCCTGTCTTGTTTGCAAGGTTCTTGCTTCCATTTAAATCCCATTTTCAGATTTCCCATACACAGAAATTTTACCAACCTCTTTCCTTTTGTTTTTAAATGTAAGGTTTCTAGGCAGTCATTTGTTTCCAGAAATTAGGGCTTATAGGAAATCACTATCTATCCATCTCTCACAGTCTGCAGCAACGTCGTGGGATGTAACAACATGGATTACCCTGAACTGTTTGCAATATGTATAAAACAACCCAAAACATACAAATCTAAAGTTTCAAATGCAGCTTTTCCCAAATGGCAAAGACAAACACAGAGTGCAATCCCTTACCTTTGTAAATAAAAAATACAACTGATTTTATCTTGTTCATCTTTCTGGTGCCCTTGGAAAGATAAAGTTCACCAGCACCACATTATATAGCTCTACATCCTTAGATGTCTATGACTATGATATCTGTCATGCAACACACACACACACAGCTACTGGCATTTTTTGGGGGGTTCAGCTTAAATGCAGGCTCAGAGAGAGTGTGAGGGAACCACATTCTTACAAAATCAAGAAAAGTAACAAAATTCGGCTTAAAGCAGGTGGACAGCAAGGAGAGGGAAAAATGAAGGTCCCTGGACACCCAAAACCAGCCCTGTCACTTCCCAGCTGTGAGCCACTGGCTGCTGTAGTAAGAGGTTTTTTGGGAAAGAAGGAGTAGGGACATGTTCCTCTGTCTGTAGCTGGTCTCTGTTCTCTGGGAGCTGCAGCACAGGAATCCTGGAATCATGGGAAATGGAAACCCAGCAAGGATTAACTGCATTTGACTATTTTTGGAAGGTTGGGAGGCAGAAAGGATTGTCCCTACTCTGGCTGGAACTTCATGTGGATGCAGACCAAAACCCGAAACGAAGCATCCAAAAATTCCGGTTTGGCTCTAGACTCTGCCCTAGCATTCGTTGGTGCAAAGTCCTGCCTGCAGGTGACTGCTCGATGGGAGGTTGGAAGGAGAAAGAATTTGGGCAGAAAAAGCAGCTGTGGGGACTAGTTGGTGAATTTGTGTTTAATTCATGAATGATTTAAATGAAATCTTTGTGATGATTTCTATTTAGACAGATTTCCATTTTCCCTAAACTTATTTGTAAAGCACAGTCTGGCTACAGTTTGCTGTGAACCCTTCTACTTTCAGGAATTTCTGCTACTGGAGATCAGTTCATCATAGAATTGTACAACGTTTTGGGTTGGAAGGGACCTTAAAGCTCATCTCATTCCAACACCTTCCACTATCCCGGGTTGCTCCAAGCCCTGTCCAACCTGGCCTTGGACACTTCCAGGGATGGGGCATCCACAGCTTCTCTGGGAAGCCTGAGCCAGGGCCTCACCACCCTCACAGGGAAGGATTTCTTCCTCATATCCAATCTAAGTCTCCCCTCTTTCCATTTCTCCTTCTGTTGTTGGAGATGCCATATCACCTGTGGTACTTGTTTTGCTTGTTTTGGCCAGAGCTATCCGGGGGGAATATATCCATCCTGAGATGTGTAACTCTTTCAAGTGTCCTGTCCCTGCTGCAGCCACAGGCTGGGAAAAGCTTGGAGCAGACTTGTAAGGTTTTCAGGATAATTTCTCCCTGTATAAGAGTCCTTTGCTGTCACAGTCTTTGCCTGTGTGGGTTAATAAAACCATCTATCACACTTCCTGATGACAGATGTCTACATGTCCAAATAACAGCCAGCATGGAGAGCTATGCGCTCTGACAGCCAGAATCAGGTTTCAGAAGAGATTGAGACGACTCCAGAAGTGAATGGAATGCACAGATGTTAGCAAGCCTGTCCTTCTGATTAAGTTTGCTGCAATGCAGAAGGTATAAATATGTTCAGATGCTCAGAAGGCCCTGGGAAATGAGAGGCTGTGTTTTAGCACCCAGCACTTTTGAGTCCTGGGGTAATCCTGGTTTTAAGTACACCTTTTATAGACCAATCTGGCTGAATTGTTCTACAAGTTAAATGAAGCAAAGACTTTGTAGAAGTATTCTGGCAAACAATATAATGTATCACTTAAAGAGCTATAACCAAGCAAGTGGAAAATGCAGCTCTTGTTGCAATTTAAGGCAGAGTAACCGTAGTTCATATTTAGCATTTTATTGTGGAAAATGAAAACAAATATTACTAAGCAAATAGGCATTGTACCCCAGTGCACTCTGCTACCCAGGGATCAATGTATGGTGTTGGGTAACCATCCTCCAGGCAGCTTCTAACTCTTAGAAGTTGCAATCCCAGCGCTTTCTTCCCTGAGGAAGGAGGCCCTTATTCCCACACTGTGGGGCTTCAGTTTTTGGGACAAAGCAGTCACATCTCTGTGGAGTCTCCTCCAGCCCAGAGGTAACACTGAGGCTTGGGAACAACTTGATCTGATAAGAGCAGGGATAAGTTTCAGACTCTCACTCGACCACCTGCCCTGGCTGTGAACATCTCAGGTCATGTCTGAGGGTTATGGATTTCACACCCTTCCCATCCCTGTGACTTCACCAAGTACAGCTTTCCATGGAGAACTGACTTTGGAGAAGTTTGTCATTCTGAACTTTGATAAACTGTGATACAATTTGTCCTAATTGGATTGTCAGCCTCTGGAAGCAGATGTCCATGAAACACGAGGAGGTCCTACACTAAGGAATGCTATCCCACTAAGAAATAAAATCAGCCTTGAGAACGCTCTTCCCTAGCAAAGAAATCCCAGCAGAGGAGGAGCAGATGATAAAGCAGAGATAAGGGATCTTCTCTTCAGTACTTGTTCTTCTCCCTCCATTCCAGGGCTGCACCAGCACATCCTCATTGGTTACTTCCCAGAGTCTCAAACAATTCCCAGGGGGCTGGTTCCAGCTGCTGTGTGTCTCAGTGACCGGTTCTTGGGTAGGGAAAGCTGACACTCCACAGACACAACGTGCTAAACTGCAGTGTCCCTGCACGGTGCAGAAATCCTGCACAGATGAGCCAACGCTTCACAAAGTGCTGCCTCAGAGTGACTCTGAGGAGGGGAAGTATCACATTGATTATTCCTGAATCTATGGCCAACTGCATTATTTTATTCAAAATTATACCAGTAAGGCATAACGTTTATGGGACTGGAAATGTCTTCCGAGTGACTGTTCCGGATGTTGGAAGTGCTTACTGCCCCGGGCGTCTCAGGGGTCTCTGCCAGGCTGGTAAATCTGAAATCCCTCATTCATTCAGGGCTGGAAAGTGCTTTAGTCCTGAATGAAGCACTGGAAGAGGTTTTTACACCTGGGTTTTTATAGCCTGATCTCAACAGAGAAAAGGAATAACTCTGGGTTTCCATTTGAAATGACCTCAGGAACAGCTTGTTGCAGCTAAGCTGTTTGGGCTTAGCACCAAACTTGGGCTTTGTTTGCTTTAAAAATCACGACTGGCAGTAGCCACCATCCCTTCTTTCCCCAAGTCCACTGAGAGACGAAACTCTGAGCTCTGCTCTCCTCATTTCCTTTCCCTTTCCTTGTGAGTGCTCTGCCTCTCCTCTGCTATTCCCCGAGAGCTGCCTGACGTTCGTGATTGCCCTCCAACCCTGCCAGCACATGTTCCTGTGTGTTTGTGGGTGTGTTCCTGTGTGTTCCTGTGTGTATTCATGTGTTTCTGTGTTCCTGTGTGTATTCATGTGTGTATTCATGTGTTTGTGTGTTTATGTATGTTCATGTGTTTGTGTGTGTGTGTTCCAGGGTGTTCCTGTGTGTATTTATGTGTCTTCCTGTGTGTTCCTGTGTGTATTTATGTGTGTTCCTGTGTTTGTGTGTGTTCCTGTGTGTTCCTGCATGTTTCTGTGTGTATTTATGTGTGTTCCTGTGTGTTCCTGTGCGTATTCATGTGTTTGTGTGTTCCTGTGTGTATTTATGTGTCTTCCTGTGTTCCTGTACGTATTTATGTGTGTTCCAGTGTGTTCCTGTGTGTTCCTGTGTGTATTCATGCATGTTGTGTGTGCTCACACAAGCCCAGGGAGCTGCTGCACGGCCGTGTCCTGCAGGCCTTGGCACAAGGGACACACAGCTGACCTTCCCACGCAGGGACTGGAAACGCATCTCCAGCACACAGAGGGTTAACAGCTCTAAATCTAAAGTACTCATCTGCAATCTCAATTTGCTCAGAGTCCAGCAGCTGCATTAGTTGAGATAATTCTGTCAGTGAGTGCTGTTTGTACCCAGAACATGCCTGCTAAATTTGTTAAAGAATACCCCAGACTAACGCATCATTACACTCACAAAGTCATCTATCTTTTACTTCAGATTAATTCTTTTTTTTCCCTCTCTCTTCACCTCCTCCATAAATCCTGGTGCACTTAATTAATTTCAGTTCCAGTGTAAGGTCCATAATACAGAATTGTTCAAGCAAACACAAAATTAATTATTCTATTTACAGCCTTCTCATTGAAAGGAGCATTTCATCTTTCATAATTACATTTTGGAACGTCCAATTATGAATTCAGACTTCTGCTGTTTTGCATACCGTGATTGTATGCGAGTGTCTCCATGCCAATGAGAACCAAGATTTGGGTCTCACATTTCCTTCCAATTAGACTAAATTCAAGTACAGTTCCAGTCTGAAAAACCTTTTCAAGAGGTGACAGAGGGAGAGGGTGGGAGATAGGGGGTGCCTAAAGAATCAGGTTAAAAAATGCATCTGTGAGTGCACGTTATCGTTTCTTCTCCAGCGACAGAGATGTCTTTATAACACAGCACAAGGCTGCTGTAGCTGGTTCAGTAACCCTACCAGCTGCTACAGGCTTAATTCTACAGGCAAAAGACTGTATCAAGCTCTTTTTGAGCTAATGGAAAAATTCCTTGGCTTCTATGGCTTTAAAAAGAGCTTTTGAACTCATGCACAAGTTGATAAATGTTATACCCTTGATTTGTGTTAATTATATCAATTTTTAATGCCTTCTATCACAGTAGCTGTTTTCCTCAGAGCTGATTTGTAAGTGAAATCTGAAGCCGCAAAGGTTTCCTGCTTGCTGCAAACCTGGGGCAGGTTCAAGAAAGGTTCCTTGTGTTTTTTGAGAATTCTGGCCTCGACCCATGAAGCAGGGATGGAAAACCCGGGCTCAGCAGTTCTGGGTCTTGCCTGTCCACAGTTCCCCCTGGAACTGAGGTCTGTGATGGGTGTTTGGTTCCCTTTGGAGCTGCAATGCAATGGGAAGTGGGGAATTGTAGGAAAGTCTTGACCTGAGTCCTTACCCTCCAGCAGCTGGCAGCTCTGGGAGGGGACTCAGGAGACCTGGGCTTGAGTCCCAGCTCTGTCACAGGTGCTGTGGGTGATCCTGAGCTGGGGTTTCAGGCCTGACCCGTAGGCTGCAGGTGGGAGCTGTGAGCTGGGTGAGGCTGTTGGAGGTTGCTGCATGGACAAGGGGAGCACAGCTGCCTCCTGTCATCCCAGCACAAAATCCTACTGTGACAGTCAGCTTGGCTGCATGGGGACATGGCTACAGCTCTTCTTTAATGCCGGGAGCTCCTGACCTCCAAAAGCACCCAGAGCTGCCTTTGCACTCAGGAGAGAGCAGGAGCTGGATTGACATCTGGCTGAAGAGGTCACCCAGGCAATCCAAGGCTTTTTATGCTCTCCCTCTTTGCGTACTTGAGAAACAGTCACAGTTGATCTGACCTTTTAGGATATCTGGTTTAAAAATTCCTACCCAGTACAGGTTGAAATGAGCTGGTATAAGAGCTGCAAAGGATCTCTGGAGTCCGCCTGTCAAGTCTGATCATGCCCTGAAAAGCCAAAATGTGCCCATCTCCTTTAGAAACACAAATAAATTGCTTTAGCCTTATCTAGAGTTTTACAGTGACGGCTGTCCTAATGGGATGAAGCGTGGTAATCAACTTTATAGAGCATATTTCCATGGCACACCCGTTATGTCATGCCTTGTTTACACAATTGGAATTAGGGATTAAGAGGTACACATACTGGGCAGGGGGCCAAAAATACTTTTACAGCCCTGATTTACTGGCTAGTCCATGCAGGACTCGGGAACTGTGCGTGCACTGGGAATGTGACTGGCTCTGGAGTGCAGGACCTGGGAAAGTGCAGCGTCACATCACAGTGGCTGAAAATAAACCTGAGGGCCAGGCAGGTGGGCACTGAGTGTCACCACAGGAGCCCTGGCAGGGTGGAGGGATGGGACAACTGCTGCTGCTGCTGCACTGGAGTCTATCCCGCTCCAAACACCTCTTCAGGTGCTGCCCTGATGCCTGGGAGTTAAAACCCCCAGGGAGCTGGTGGGAAACACAGGAATGGTAATACCAGAGTGTAACCTGTCACAATGTGCAGCTGACAGCAGGGCTGGGAAACCTGTGCCCACGGGCACTGCCAAGTCCTGATTTGATACCTGCACCAACAGAAACACAACACTTGCAAAGAAAACTCAGACTTGAGAGCAAAGTAGATTTTTCATAGGGTTATCTTTTTTTATTATCCCAGAATCACAGAGTCACAGGATGATCTGTGGTGGAAGGAACCTTAAAGATCATCTTGTTCCAATCCCCTGCCATGGCAGGGACACCTTCTGCTAGAACAAGTTGTTCAATGTCCTGTCCAACCTGGCCTTGAACTCTTCCAGGGATGGGGCAAGGAACATCACTGTACTAATAAGAATGATCCTTGCCTAACAATCGTACAGTTCTAGAAAAAGAAAAAAGTTCTTAAATATAATTAATGTGTCATTTATGGCCAGAGAGCAGAATAGGTTGACCCTGCTCTTTGCCCACTTGCAGAACTCTCCCTGGAGAGGATCCATCCCTGCCTTGCTGAGTATGACCCAGGGCTGGTGCTCTTTACTCTCTCATGTGCAAACCCAGAGAGGGTGGGCTGAGAGGAGAAGCAGACTCTCTGAGGCCAGGGGTATCCACGAGACAAAAGGCTTCAGATTCAGAGAAAATGGGACAAGGAGAGGCAGGGGGATGGATGTGGAAACTTCCCCACTGCCCACCCCAGAGGAGGATGCAGGGGGAGTAGGAGGACATGCTGTCCTGTTGCAGCCTGCTGCCGCCACCTTCTCTGGGCACCAGTGATGGGGACAGGCACTGATTTACCCTGCAAAGACACTCACATGCACCAAGCTCACGTCTCTGGCAGCCAAGCCCCACGAGCTGAACCTCAGCTGGAGCTCAAGCACATCTTCACTCAAGTCGGGAACAGTGAAGATATTTTTTCCCCTCCACAGATGCTGTTGTTAATTTGTTAGCCATGTACAAGTGTGAGGCTTTCTGGGGGAAGCCAATTTGTGCAGTTTTTAGCTCATTCAGTGGTGAAGTCTGCTTTGTATCTTGTGGGAGCAACTTCGTGGCTTACAAAAAGACATAAATAATCTGTTTTAGAAGTTGTTGGAGGAACAGTGCATTTATGGGTCTTATTGTCAGAAGGGAATTATAATGACCCTTTGGTCCCGCCCCTGGCCTACCATAAGCAATTCCTGACTCAAAGCCCGCATCTTGCGCTTGGAGCTGGTTTATTTTATTTTTATAAACACATCCAATCCTGGCAGGAGGGCTTTATTCAATAACAAAATATTTTTCTTACTGTCCTTAGCTGGCAGGAGTTAATTGTTCCCTTTGTGAGCTGTGAATGGGTTTGTGCTGTTCCACCTGGCATCTCTGCTTTTGTTTGTTAATTAGGTATTAATTGCAGAGGCTGTTGGGGATTTGTAGGTGAAAAGAGCATGTGTTTATTGGTCCTGCATGGAAGGGGCTGAAATGAATCGAGTTTGGTAACAACAGACCTTGTAACATCCCTAATATTTATTTTCCAGGGGGTGTTATGGTCCGATGTTCAGTGAGGCACAGAGAGGTGAGGGAAAGTTTTTGGCTATTGATTCTCTGAATGTTGCAGCTCAGATCGTGCACTACTGGTTAATGAAATACAGTGGTAAGGAAAGGAGAGAGGCAGAGGGCTGGTTTTTGAAATATCTAAGTTGCTATAAAATATAAAGGGAAATTGTGGAAAGTGTGTTAACAATGAACCAGCTCCTCATTTTACAAGTTTCATGACAAAGCAAGGAAAAAACATGTAAAACTGATCCTTGGAGAAGCTGGCATTCTTATAGACTGCTAAGAACCATTGGAGAATTGAGATGGATAGCCAGAGATTTTATACCTTTCGAAATAAAAATTACAGAATAAAGTTTTCTATATGGAAAAGAGAGCAAGAAAACTGGAACTGAGGAAACAATACTGAGGAGGGCAAGACGCTTTAGGTACATAAAGGATTATTTTAATGTGCTTTCCCAAAAACTTTCAGGAAATCAAAATATTGAGGTATAATTATTTCAATCCCTTCTGACTGAAGAATATATTAAAAACATAAAAAGACAAAGCTACAGTGTGGTAAATGGATATAACTGAGGTAATTGCTTGACCTACAGGCTACAAGGCAAAGGTTGTTACTGAGAAACTCCTTAGGGGAACCAGAAAAGTGAAAATATTCACTTTTCCACAGCAGACTCATCACAATCTACAAGGTGTCAGATATGGCAGGGAGAGATAGTGTGGGGCTGCACACTCCTTCATCTGCCTTTCTGCTTGAGAGCTGGATTTGCCAAGACTATCTGCTGTGGCCATTTTGAGAGAGCCTAAAAATTCAATTTCCAGAATGATGAAGAGTGCAAAAGAATGCGGAAAATGAGGTGGGGAAGATATTTTCAGTGGAGGGCTGCACAATTTCCTGTTTAATACAGTATTTTAAAGCCTCCGTTCTTTTGTTGTGCTGCCAATGATGTCTCAGAATCCAAAAACCTTGCATGGATTTTTAAAATGATTTTAAGTCAGTTAAATAAATGCATAACTCCTGATAAGGCAGCTCATGCGGCATCAGGCTGTTATTTCTCTAGCAGTCTTGTTGAACCAATGTTTTTCTCTGCAAAACTCAGGCTCTAACCTCCCTTGCTGACCCTTGTGCTCACCTGTGCTCTCCTATCAACCTCCTGGATCAGGACAATGTGCTTTCCTACCCTCAGCACCTCTATTTACCCAAGGTTATCAGGGGGATGCTCAGTATCTATCATCTGTACAAACGTCACAAAGTCATCAGGACAAGCTAAAACGATGGATTCTCTCTGAAAGGAGAAGTATTTTGCAACTTGTAAGGGAACTGTGGGTTTCCCACCCTTTGCCATCTACCCCGATGCATAAATCCTGGGCAATAGGCATGTGGGCCTGTGATGTGGAAAACAAAATCAGGGATTGCAGATTGTCATTTGTTCGCTGTCTTAAATTAATCCTATGTGATAATTTTTGTGGTTCTTCCACTTCACATCACATGGGCCTGTTCTGCTCATCATCAGCAGCAGCTGGACAAAGCAGTGCATTCCTCTGCTTTGTTTAATGTATTGCCTTCCCACTCTTCTCTCTGTCTTTCATCTCCGCCTTCAATAGGAGGTTTTACTGTCCTTGAGAGTTTGCTCGTCCTGCCCCCTCCTTCCACACAGCCCAGAGATTTCTCTGATTACATGCATGGAGAGGGAATGTTCCCATGTTTGTGTGAGCAATGGCATATTCCCTGGACGTGCCGGTGGATCAGAGACAGTGACAGCTTTAGAAATGTAGATTCTTTTTAATAATGAAAGCAAGGTTTTTCTTCTAGACCATTAAATTGATGGTGTTGCAATGGCAATAGTGAGCCTAGAAAACTCTGCTCCCTTACCTCATGTCAGCCCATGTGAGACAGCACCAAGGAGTGGTTTGAGCATCTGAGGATGTGCAGAGTGCCCAGAGAGGTGTGTTAGCCCAGGTGATGCTGGTGAGGCCTTCCACATGAGGCTGGATCCCAGCAGGCAAGCGTGCACAGGGCTATTTCCAAAGTCCTTCACCCTGCCTTGGTGCTTGTTTTAACCCCTGACACAGGGTCATGGCACTGCCCAGTGGGTTCTCATTTGTGTCCTGGCTTTCACAGAGAGTTTAATGATCAGCAGATGATGGTTGTATCTGGGCTGGGAAGGTGCTGCCTTGGACTGTGACGTTCCTGTTGGGCTGCATCCACTGATTACGATGATTATTTTCAGCAGCTTTATTGCATCGATCATAAACACAGACATTCTCCTTAGAAACAACAAGAAACTTTGAACCTTTTAAACACTCCCTGAACTGTGGAGAACTTGTTAAGCTGGATAACACTCAGGGAGGAGGCAAAGTGCAAAGTGCTGCCAGCCTTGCATTACTCACAGGTCCATGCAAGTGGCCTCTGGGCAATGTTCCTGGTTCACCAGCGACCAGTGAGGGGTGCCCTGAAGGTAGGGGCACCTTCTTCTTTGGTCACTGTGGGAATTTGTTCCTGTCAACCCCAGGAAAAGAGGATCTTTGGGTGTTTGACAAATGTTTCTTGCTGATTGTGTGTGATGCTGCTTCTCTTCCTGACTCACTTCTCCTTCCCTCTCCATTCCTCCAAGCCTGGAAGTTGATTTCATTCAGCCCTTACTCTTCTGATCAGAGGTTTTGAGGTCTGTAAGAGTTTTGAGACTATTTCCTCCCCTGCCTGTTCTTTCTTCTGCTTACCCAGTCTTTTGGTGGGGATAGAAGTACAGGGAACCTCTCAAGAAAAAGGTAAAGAAGAAAGCTGTGATTGGATTTGTAGTGCTAGCAAGAAGGAAACACTTGCTCACTTCTCTCCCTTACTCTTCCTCCTCCCAAGATGCTTTTAAAACTAGGAAGGATCTCAAACTGATGTCAGAACACCTCGTTCTTGAACTGCTCTGCAGATCACAGCAGCTGAGCATCACATTCAATACCCAGAAAGGGACAAGAAGCCCATGAACACTTTTTGGGTTTGTGACTTGTGTTTCATCACTCTTGGGGCATTGTTGAAAGATTGTGGCTGTGAGCCACGTACTGAGTGTGCTGGGCCATGGTTACAGGAATGGGGCAGGAGGTTGTGCTAAAATTATCAGAGGCAGTGGAGCCCATGGTAGCTGTGTAGCATCTGCAAACACAAACACCCTACAGAGTTAATTCAGACTGCCTTGGTGTCACAATAGGCTCTAAACTCTAATGACAGTGACCAAAGGAACTTACTGGAGAAATATGAGAAGGTCTCAAATTTCTATAAACATAAGCAAGGCTATATTTCCTAGGGAAATAATGATTAAATAAATAATAAAGATATATTTCGTAGAAAATATAAATTATATATTTATTCCAGAATATGTTTTGCTCTGGAAAACAGAAAGGACACTTGTTACTTGTTACAAGAATATCCTTGAGAGGAGGAAGTGTTTCACCAGCCAAGGAAAAAAAGACCTCCATGAAACAACACTTTTTTCCTTTCTCTTCCCTCCAGCCTTATCCAAATACCCCGTGAAAGTCATTTGTCTTGGACATGGGAGGTTTGCTTGCAAACAAATGCACTTCTTTTTCTGCAGAGCTTAACTACAAGTTTGCTCCTTGAAAACACACGAAGTCACTGGTTAGTCAATGCCTGGCTTGGACAGATCAGTTTGAATTCCTATGTACGTAGTATTTTAGGCTCAGGTATTGGTTTCACTATATTTCTGTTTGTGCTAGCAATGAATTGATTTTTTTACTCTGCTAGTATTTTAAAAGACCCAAACCTCTCCCTTGCTGCCAAACCAGGATGGTTATTAAAGGATTCTAATATTCTTTCATTTTATTGCCAGAACGGCTTTTAGAATAAACTGACTATGTGAAAGGTAATTTCTTTATGTCCTTACTCTACACTTTAGGATGTCAAAGGATGAGGGGATGATAAGGCCTTGGACACCCAAAAGAAAGAAAAATTGTTCTCTAGCACAATTCTATTCTGAAGGAAAACTCTCTTGTCTTATCCAAGTGTAGTCTCAGGCTTTTGGGATGTCAGAGAGCACCTGGCTCCTTGCAGGCTCCCCATCCGTTCTTAGTGCATTTACTGGGTATAAATAAGGTTTGTTTTTCTGATTCTCAACAGGTATTTTCTGTTGCCATCAAGTTGGTGGAGAAGCCCCTGCCAAAATTAGCAAGGAGCTTCTTGTCAGAGGGAAGCCTGACCTTTAGGAGTTGCAAGGGAAGGGAGGACACGCTGCTTGGAATTGCCCTTGGGACCCAGGGGTGGGGTTCTTCTGACCAGGATTGGTGGCCAGCATTTGACAGTCAGTGAAGCTCTTGGCAATACAGGTAGAGAAGCCTTGAGCCAAAGGAATATTCTCCTAAAATAAATGCCAGAAGTACCATGGGCAGATGCTTTCAGGGCACAGTTTATTTCCCTGGCCTGGGGAAGCAGGGAGGGGATCAGGTGAGTGTCTGCAACCTGGGCAGGAACAGTGGCAGTCAGAGCTGGATCTTGGGAAAGCCTTGGTGAAATAATGAGCAGAGCTGATCAGCGTGAGCATGTGGCTTCTGTAGGTTGGTTGCTGCTTCTCTTTTCCTTAGGTGCAAGCTTTTGATTGTAAGCTGGGTTTTTCTTTCACCAATCTAAGTGAAGCCACTGTACTCAGAAAGTCATAGCAAGTCAGTCTCTTCACAAATGGAGATTTTTATGCATAGAAGTAAACTCATAAAATTGTGAGTGTGAGGCAGAGTAAAGCAATACCACTCTTTGGTTCTGGAGCTTGGTTTTGAAAAGACAGCAGGCCAGTTTTTTGTCATCTCTAAATTCTTCCCATCCAGACAACAGGGACCAAAAAGGCAAAAGCAAAGATACAGTGTTCACGACTCATAGGCTTCTCCCATTGTGCATTTTTCTGCTGTCTTTCCCAGAGGGCTTGAATTTTCTCAGTGACAGCCAGAACAAGAAGTGCCAAGGAGAGTGAGCAGGACTGGGAGTGCAACAAGATCTACTTGTCATTCCTAGGGTAGATGCATTTCACGGAGCAGGCTGAGAAAGTTTAGCCTGATTTAGGTGGTCAAGAAGGATATGGCTTAGCTTTGCAAGGCAGAAAAGGGGGATGCATTTCCCAGCATCAGGTTATGCAAACCACTGAGGTGGAGGTGGGAGGGGGCAGGCTGGCTGCGAGTCATTTTGTATCTGCATGAAAATGGAATTCAAAACATTCCCTTTAGAGTGGTATCCAATACCAAAATTGGATTTGGGAACTCAGAGTACATGAATATTTGTGCTGTCAATAAGAGTTATCTGTATACAGAACCCTTTCCTTGTCTGCTTTCTCTACCATGCTTCCTTCTTAATTCATTTTCAGTCTTTAATGTACTGTTGTGTAGCATCCTCTCCCATTAGGCCCTGTAATGTGCTCCGATTGCCTTCAGCTTGACTGCACTTAATAGCCAGCGTAAATAGAACTTAGTGTAGCATGCACTAACATCTCTATCCATTGTCCAGAGATTAAATACATGCCACAAATGGTTTACGCATCATCAGCCTCGAGCCCTCGTTTCATAGCTCCCAACCAAAAGAGGATATTAAATTAATTTGCAGGTTGCTTTAGCAAGGCCTAACAAAAAGAGGGGGGAAAAAAATCCTGAGGGTCACTCTGCATATAATATCCATCAATCAAAAAAGAGGGGTGGAAAATGATAATAGCAGGTCATTATAAGGGGACAGGTGCACACATATTTAGCTCTATCTCTAGTTCAGGTCAAAGCTTAATGGTGTTAACGGAGAGGAATGCAGGCTATGTGAGCAGTGTGGATGTGTGAGGAAGAGGCAAAAGGCCAGCTCTGTGACAGGACAGCACTGTCTCTTCCAGATCTTCATGCTTAACCCTTTACTCTGCCTGGGCAAGAGCTGTTGGGTAACACTGAGCTCATGAGAGAGGAAAGAAAGGAGCAAAGCAGCTTGTCCTGCAGCAGCTTGTACCATTCAAAGTCAGCAAGGAGGCAGGATTGGTGTAGGGCAGGGAAAATGAAATTGCACAGTGCCAGGGTGCAGATTGGCAGGACCTGGGTGTGATGTTATCATGGGCAGGGTTTTGTCAAGCAGCAGGAAATGTGAATGCTCCTCATTGAAAGACAGGAAGGAGACCTGTGTTCTGCAGGGAACATGGGCTAACAGGGATGAACAATGATCTTCACAAGGGCCAGGGCTGAGAGAACTGGAAAAACAATGGCAAGGCCACAACTCACAAACTAAAACAAGAACTGTGACAAAAGTAGTGAGAAGTATTTAAAGTGAAGTGAGGCTGAAAAGGTTGAGGGGATAGGACAGAGTCTTTGACTTATTATTATGAAAGGAAGGTACCACATGAAAGTGGACTGCACACAGACACTCTGTGCCAGCCCTACTTGTCAGTCTGTACTTTTAGCTCCGTGACTGGGACAGACACAGACAATGAGAAAGCTTCAGTCACACTTGTGGGTTCCAATAAACAACTGGGAAGACACACTTCAGTTTAAAGCACCGAGCTAAAAATTAGGCTGCCTGCTTTGTGGCTGTGGAAAGTAATGCCACCCAGGTATGCAAATCTCTCCTCTTTGTTCCAAGTTTGATAGCAATCCACAGAGGTGAAAGAAAATATCGGTGATTGTCGCCACGTTTCAGATGCCAGCATCAGGGTTTTGCAAGGTTTTGTTGATGAATAATAAATCACTGCATCACTTCTGGAGTGATGTGGCTCAGTGCCATGTTCCCTTGCTTGCAGGGGAAGCGTGTTTTCAGGTGCTGCATTCTGTAGTCTTCATGAGGAAATGATCCAAATCCTCCCCCAAGCCCCCAATAACACACTTTGACTGACATGGATCATTTTTCTGAGGCTCACAGCAAGTACCATCCGTACCCTGAGAAATGATATACTGGGAACTAGAATAATTAAGTAAGGAAATACCCTTTACCACAAGAGTTTAAATGCCCAAGGACTGCTGTCATAGAAATCATGAACTTACAATCTGTCAGCTGATATTTTAAATGCTGTTATTCCATGCCAATTTTCCCAGGCTGGAGCCATGAAAGTGAAGAAAGGCAAAGCAACACTGCATGTCAGCAAGGGTTCAGCAGAAGTTGTAAAAAAGAAATTTGCTAATTAAGACATAAATAAGAAGCCAATTTCAAGCTGTATGCCAGGGTAGAAGGTTGGTTGGAGTGCATTTGGGAAGGAAAAAAATGAATTAAATAAATAATAATTAAAAAGATATTAATTTTGGGAGCAGGAAGATCTATTCTGGAAAGTGTTCTTGATGGAGTGGCCCACACAAAAGCAGAGGTGCCATTTCCCTAAAGTCTTGGTGAGATCTGGTTGCCCCACAGTCAGCCCAAGACTTGTTTTCAGATGCAGTGGTCTGTATTCTCTCATGCTCCATTTTCCCCCCTCATTTTTTCCCCTTCTTGCTAGTAAACATCAGAAGCTGCTTGTCTTGGGGCTGAATGGATGGGGAAAGATACGAATTTAATCCTGACCGGCTACAGAACAACTTCAGCCAGCTCCTGCTCCAATTTTCACTCCAAGCAGATGCTCAATCCACGTGTTGGTGGGAGTGAGGGCCAGGGAAGGGAGAGGGAGGCAAGAGGGAAGAGCCTGATGGGGCTGGGCTGTGCCGTGTGCTCCAGAACAATAGATGATCACTCTTAATTATGGCAGCCTGAATGAGCATCGCTCTGCCGGCCCCTTTCCTCGTGCTATCTGATCAATACAGCCTTAATTGCCGAAGAAAGGCAGGATCGTACACAATCACAGCACAATGGTTTAATCACTTGGACGCTTAAAGTTAATTTCAGGCAGTTCATTTCTCATTGCCTCTCACTCTGTCAGGCGTGGCTTGTCTCCTTGCACACACAGGTGCACGCGTGCTCGCCGCTAAAGGTGGGTTATTAATAGCTTTTAGCAAGATTATTTGAGCTAATTGAAAATGTGGGAAATGTTATTATCATGCATAAGCTTAGAAGGGCTTTTCTTTTTGAAGGGGAGTGTGCTGAAAGCATTTATTGAGACACTTCTTGATGGAAGAAATAAAAAGCTCTTCTTTTCTGAGCAATCTCGTCTACTGCTTTCATGCTGACCTGTCCAGACCCTGGGGATCCTTAGGTTAGTGATCAGGTGGAGCAGCAGGATTGGAGCCTCATGAACAGCTGGAGTAGGAATTCACCTGTCCTTTCCATAGCACCCAATCCTCTCCAGCCTTTGGGGATCTTCAGGCTCGTGGGCTGCGTCTCTGCAGGATTGTTTTTGTGGCTGGCAGAGCGTGGCCACTTGAGAAGGTGTTGTTGAGATCCAGTGTGATCCTTGGCTTAAAATAAGGGTACATCTGGCCCACCATCTGCAGAATTTCTGCTGTTTCAGATGTGCAGATTTTGCTTGGATCACATTTTATAGATGAGGGTCTGCTGCAGCACCTTAATCCAGTTTTGAATGTTGTCCAGTAGATCCAGCTGGAAGCCTCAAGTTTGGGAGCTGCGAGGTGCTGGCCATGAGAGGGAAATTTGGGTTTACCTTCATCCTCAACAGAGCTGAGCATCACCACAGCAAAAGTACAGGCTTTTCAAAAGCCTCTTGTGATGCTGAGTGCAGTTTCTGACCTTCACTTTGAGACTCCTGGATCAATCCCTCTCCTTTTCTTCTCCCTCCCACCCCAGCCAGAAATTGAAGCACCAAACCTGACTGCTGTTTTTGTGAACTCTTTGAACGCTGGTGACTTGTTGCTGCCTGAGAAAACCTAGATCAAAAAAGCATGGATAGAAATGAGTTTTGACACAGAAGTACCTGGTCCAGTGGAGCTCTCGGGCATCACTTTGGCTTGTGAGTGAGCCCAGGCATCTTTTATCCTGGGTGACAATGAATCTGTCACAGAGAGGGGCTGCGCCTTGCTGGGTGCCTGTGCTGCATTAAGGAGAATTCTCACCCCTCTCTGGGCACTGAGCACTGGGAAATCTGATCTCACAGGATCCAGGACACCGAGGAACATCTGAGAAAACACACTTGCTCTGCTTGTAGGATAAGGCAGCATGGGAGCCAGTGCCATAGAAGTAAAGGGGCTGATGAAAGGTGGACAAAGCATTTCAGAGCTTTAAGAAAGTCATCCTTGGGCAACAAAAATATCTTTGCTGCTGATGGCATGGGATGGGAAGAAAAGTTGCTTGAAAATTTATCTCACAGCCGTTTTAGTCACCTCCAACTTTGTTCTATGTTGGACTATTGCCTACTGGGACAAAGCTTGGAGGCAGCCAGAAGTTTCTACTGTATGTTGGTCAGACAAGGATGACGTTCACAGGCTACACTGACATTTCTTTTTCTCTCAAAAAATAATTTCCAGGATAAAAATGGTATCCTGTGTTTTTGTTATTATTTTCTGGCTACTGCATATCTGAAATGCCAGACTCAGTTGCAGCTTTCTCTACGTCCTGCAGATCATTTTTCCATGAAGAATAGCAGGCAATGTTAGAAATTTGATGAGTAGCTTTCTCCTTTGATGAGTTCCTGCCCAAAATCTTAGGCAGAAGATGAGGAATTCAGCATGAGGGATACAGACCAAGAGAAAGGACCTGACAGAAGCACAGTCACTCCCTTTGTTGCAATGCTTTAGGCTAACCATTATTCACAGCCCTTTCCTCATATTGCATCTTTCATGATTTGCTTAAGCGATTTTAAATTGCTTTTGTGATTTCATTTAGCAGAGACCACAATAAAAGTGACCCTTGAGTTTATGAAATGAAACAGCCTGCACAAAGGGACCGAGGGCCTTGGCAGCGTGTGGGGTGACGGGTTTCTGTACTGCATGGGGCATGTTTGCCTGGGACAAAGGGATGATAAAGGGCTTGCAGTGAAATGGTGCAAGAGAGGAACATTTCTACCAGTGGCTGCCCAAAGCAGCTGGTGTGAAACCAGTGCTGACCAGCCCTTTACCTGTGCAAATGAAGGGAAGAACTTTGCCAGACAGCCCAGAGCATGCTCACCACCCAGATTTTTTTGTTAAAAATAAGGTTTTTGGTTTTTTTTTTTTTGCTCCCCCCTCAATATTTTCCTTGAGGAGGGAGGCAGCAGGCAAATCACACTGGAGCGCCAGCTGCATTTACTGAGAGTTTTTTCAGCAGACCTCTTCAGCAGGGGAGTTCATTTAGCATAATGTCCAGGGCTCTGAGCTTATGGCCAGGAGGAAAGCTGGATCTCACTTTCCAGATACTGTCCAAGGTGTATCTCTTGTACCTCACCCTGCCCCGAGGTGGTTTGGAGCAGCGCTGGGGTCAGGTGTTCGATGTAACGCTGCAAGTCAGTAGAAATCCTTGGGAATGAGAAGGGAGGTGGAAAGAGGAAATAATTTTCCTTTGTCCCTGTAAAATCTTCTCAGAGAAAGAAAAAACTGTCTTTGGAGCTCACTTTCCAGTCTCTATTTTTTGTTGTATCCAGTGCCCAGCTATTTGGGAAGTGGGTTCCAGCCCCCTTACCCCAACACCCTGCCTGTGCCTCCCCAAACCCGTTAGCCTGCCACAGTGATGCCTCTTGATAACACCGTGATGTTTTTGACTGCCCAGAAATACAGCTGAGCCTCTCCAGAGCTGAATGAGGCACAAATGAAACAAGCATCAGCAAAGTTGGTGCATTTCTGCACAGCTGCTTTGCTGGGCTGCTCTCAGCTGTGCCAGGGAGCAAATCAGCTCTTGGTAGCACTGCAAGGGAGGAATCCCAAATCTGACCTCTGCTTTTTTTCTGGGGTTGGATTCCACTCTCTGAGACAAAAAGTTAAGCAGAACATACAGAGGAAATGATAAAAAAGTGACCTATTTTCATGCTGTTTGGCTGCTCTTTATTGTAGATGACAAGTGGTCTAGTGATCTTAGACAGCTCCCAGGGGGATGAAGGGCAGGGTTTGAAGCACTTTATCGGTGACACCTCATTTAAGGTATTACTCCCACTTCCCTCCACTTTGCAGGGAAGTCATGTCTGGAAAGCCCTTGGGAAGAGGCTGCCTGCAACCCTCCCTGCTTGGTTCCCTGTGGAAAACACCACAGCCAGGCAAAGGCAGGATAGATTTTGTTCCAGCTGTGGAGCACCTCGTGTTTTAGCAGGAGCCAGAGGCCGTGCTGTCATGCTGCAGCCTGGCTTGTTTCTGCTCTGAGCTTCTCTGGGGGGTTCAGTGTATATTTGCAAAAAGAGCAGCCTCCCTTCCTTTCTGCTCCCCAAGAGAAACAGCAAAAAACCCCAACAACCCCAGAGCAAACTTTTTTTAGAGGAAGGAAGGAGAAGGCAATGGGAAGCTGAGGCACTGGGGGAAATCTGATTTTGAGATTTTTGTTGCTGTGGTGGCACAATTTCCTCTGATGCAGCTGTGTAATGAGTTCACATCTGTTAATGCCACATGTTGCTCTGCCTTGCACAGATGCAAAGTCTCAATTTTTCTCATTAGCAACAACATGAAGTATATCTTAATTTTCTGTCCCCCTTCCCTCTAATAAACGTGATATTAACAAGGTTACGTGCCTGCTTTCACGGGGTTTAATCGAATCAGGAGAGAGATTGGGTTAGATCACACTGTTCTTTTTAGGTGGGGTCTGCCCAGCCACAGAGACATCGATTCATTACAATAAGCAGAAAGCACAGGACAGGGCATGGGGGCACACCCCCCCCTTTTTGCAGCAGCTGTACCAGTCACAACCACTGTCACCTGTGTATGTGATCCTTCAAGCCTCTCTGGACCACACTGCATGTTTGTGTTGTACGTATATCTTTATTTTTCACAGTGTGAGTGCCCAGGAAGGCCTGTAATACCAGCTCTGCCCAGAGATCCAGCTGCATTTCTGGTCTGAGGGGGTGGGGGACACAGCCCAGGTCCAGGCAGGACAGGAGCAGGAGATGCTGGAGGCTCCCAAAGCCATGAGAAGCTGCAAACCAGCTGAATCTGCAGAGAACAAAAAGGGACAGCCCTGTACCTCTTCATGCCACGAGTGCTCAGTGGCATCTCTGTGTGAGACTGAGCGACTTCACCCACTCCTGGCTGCACAAATGCTCAGCTGGGGCTGTTGGGGACCCTGAGAGCACAAGCTGGGAGGCTTTGCCTGTGGTCCCTGTGACAGTGACCAGAGCAGGACAGGGACTAGTGTGGGTGCAGGTCTCCCTGAGCAGGATCCAGCCCTCCCTGGACAGCTTGCATTCATATTCCACCTGACTCTGCTGGGAGAAATCCATGGGGACCCCAACAGCAATTACTTGTGTGATTTAATTGGCATTATAATTTTACTGGCTTGACAGAGATAAATCGCCCTATTGGGTAAGGCTGCTACTGTGACAGCAAAAGCAGAAGGAAAGACTTTCTCCTTCTCTCTGAAATAGGAGATGACTACCAGTGTATCTTAATAATTAGTGCTCTTATAATTAATCGGGCTATTTGAGAGTCAATCTAACAAACAAATGGAGGGCTTGATTGTTCAGTAATTGACAATTTGTTTCCAATATGGTATCACTCGCTTCTGCTTGTGCAAAGAAGCAAAAAGACACAAAACTGAGATTACTGGAGGGCTGGGGCTTGGCTGCAGTGAGGACAAGTGACTGTGTGAGAGAGCATGGAGGAAAGGAGCGTTCCCAGACACTGAATGTCCCAGGGACCCATTTGTCTTGGAAATACACACACACACACGCACACAGAGTTATGAGTCCTTCTGCTTCCCTGCTTTTCAAACAGTTGCAGCCAGCTGTCACTGCCTGTGTGGGTAGTTTTACGGAAAAGCAGAGTTTTCAGACCTTGGCCTTTCCATACAATTTTCACCCTGGTTATATTCCTGGATCTGCTCTCTCCAGGCTGTATTTCTTTCCTTGCCTTGTCTCAGTGTTCTCTTTCTCTTTGACTTACCCTCTGCAGTGCCATGGGTGCTCTGGAACCTGCAGTAAGTTGTTTGTTGATGCTTTGGATGGAAGGACGATGTGTGGCCATGAAAAGAGGGTGTGGATGTACTGGGCACTGCAGCACTGGGATGTTGCTGTCTGGATGCAGACCAGACTGTGTGTGGTGCTCCCATTCCTGTCTCCAGAGAAAGCAAAAACAACACGAGAGTGGGCAAACCATTTTTAAAAAATTATTTCCATTATTTAAGTGAGGGAAGAAAGATACAGATATTTTGCTGGTAAAATGTCTCTGTGATGGTGTCAGCTTTTGAAAAATGGTTTAGAGTCTGCTGTTCTCTGGGAGATTCCCTCCCGTATTGGCATGAGAGCTTTTTCCTTTCTTTCACATAAGACCAAATACATCTGGGTCCTCAGTGTCTCAGTCCTCCTACAGCACATGCTCAGCTCCCATGGGCTTCTGAACTCCTGTTGGTGCTGGCCTGGAGGATGCTTTGTATCACATTGAAAAGGAGCAATAATCATGGCTGAGGAGACCCTGCAGGGAATTCCAAACTCTCACAGTTTTCTGGAATTGGCCTTGGCCACTAAATGTGTATGGATGGATACCCACATGGTCTGGGGAATATAATTTTGGGGATGGCTTTTGCTCCCAGTGCAATTCCTCCCTGTTGCAGCAGAATTGTTGCTGCACCCAGAGAGGCTGTGAACAGCTCTGTCAAGTGGCAACGCTTCTCCCCCGACCCAGTTTAAATGAGATATGAATAATTGATTTGCCTCCTGAATAATTAATTGGATATTCAATAATGAAAGTAATTGTTTGGCTCATTCCCCCATTGATAATCAAGCTAATCTTCCCCTTCAATATGTGGGCCATACAGATATGTAAAGCAGTGAGACAGTTTAGAGGCCGATAATGCAGCTAATGTGCTCGGTGTGGGGTCACCTTGTCCAAATATTCCAGCAGCTCCCAGGCTGCTCCCCACTGGGTTATCCACTGCACAGCCAAGCTGTGTGCAGCAAGCGTTTGTTTTTTTCCTCCTCATTCTGATTGCTGAACATCTCCCACCAGGGAGGAGTCTTCTTTTACAGTTTAAACAAAAATCGTCAGACTCCACTTGCTCCAATTAAGGCTTCCAAGGAGGTTTGTTCTTGCTCCAGTCAATAGTGTGGGGATTAAAGGGAGCAAGCAGCACTCTGAACTCACGGGGCTGCTCTCTTCTGCAGGAATTAGAGCTCAGCTCCACAGAGAGGCTCCAGAGCTTTCCTTTGCCACCAGCCCTTTAGAAATCAAAATCAAACCGAAACGCGTTAATGCTGATTTTGCAGCTGCTGCATTTGCCTTTTTTTTGAGTTTCTAATATTGCAAGTCCCACAAAGTCTGAGCTGACACTGCTGTGGCACAAAGTAGGTGTGCCCTCTGGAGAGGAGCTCAGCACTGACAGTGGAGTGTGAGTGGCTGACACAGTCCCGAGTTATCCCAGAGGCACTCTGGCCATGCCCACCTGAGGTGCCCCCATGCTCTGGGCAGAGTTACCAGATCTGCTTTGGGGATCTGGGGCTGAACCACAACATAGCATCAAAAATCAAGTGATGTGAGCAGAGATCCACATTGCTGGGGCCTGAGCCAGGTACTGGAGGGTTTCAGTGCTTGCAGTTACAAACTGTAACCCCAGACAACCTTGCCTGCATGCCCTCATGTTCCACCAGACCTGTGATCCCTGCACATTCCTACTGGGTCTCGGAAGGGCTTGAGGTCCTGGCATGTAACGCAAGTCACAGAGTGTGGGAGGCACTGCAGGTGCTGCTGTCCCAGAGATGCCTGTACCAACAGGTAAATAAATCCTCTGCCACTGTTGTAGGCTTGTGCTGGCAGAAAGGGCATTTAGGAGTCTCCTATGAGCTCCATGGGTTTCATCCTGGGCTTGTTTAATGAAATTAAGGGCTGAGAGAAGCCTGTTCTCACCACATGGTGTGTTCAAAGAGTGCCTGCACTAATGACAGAGTTTATCCACCTCACTGGAGCAGATAAAGCACAAAAAGCATCTTGAGACACCGTGCACAACAAAGGTGAAGCCTGGGACAGTCTGGAGCGAGGGGGAAAGGGAGTTGTGCTGCTCTTGGTCCTGAGATACCTCCTGGGTGACCGACCTCCCACCCTCCCTGCTCTGTGACTGATCCGTGCCCTGCAGAGATGTGACTCAGAAGGTCTCAGACTCTGCCCTGGGTTTCTGCTGGCTCTCTGTAGATGCTCTGAGTGGAAGTTTCCTATGAAAGGCTTTTGCAATAGCTGGGACATGATTAGGAGCTTTCAAGCATCTTTGATTATGTCCTGAGCCCATGCTCTGAAGGCAGACATCCACTGGGGTGGGCATTCCCAGAAAGGATTCCTTAAACCTGGAGCACAGGGGATTTATCTCGTTGTACAAACAAACCCACTCTTTCTGAGGTTCAGCTCCTGAGGTGTCTGTGTGGAGGGCAGGAGATGAAGATGTCATTTGGGAATATCAAAGCACTGCAGCTCCAGGATATGATATTTTGCCATTAGGCTCAGACCTCCAGGACAGTGAGCAGCCCTTGAGGCAGGGAGAGCTACATGTGACTGGTACATCTGACACTGATGCTTCAGCCCCTGGGTCCCTCCTTCTCCTGGCAGCAGCAGTGAGCAGAAACAGTCACCTGGAGATTGATGCATTATAAATGTGCATGTGGGAACCATTTAAATCAAGCAAGGAAAGCAGCAGAGTGTTCCTGGAGAAGGATCTACATGAGACGACAGTGCAATCTGGGAAGCCCTCCCCTGCAAAAGCTACTTGAATTTAGATACTTTTCATTTAGATACTTCTCATTTTAACCAGTTTAATTTCTTTATGAGGGTTTTCATTTGAAAAAGCGGCAGCACCAACAGGGCTTGCAAAGATTAGTCTTCAGCCAATTTACTCTGCAGCAGATTTATCATTTCATCAGTAATTTAAGCAGAGACACTTGATCGTGCATTCATTTATACCACTCAGAGCTGCTTGGTTGTGGGTTACTTGTGGAAAGTATGAGGACAGACCAGCAGGGAAGGGGCAAAGCCATGGGTGTTCCTAAGAAACCTCTGCAAAGGTGACCCTCTGGGGAGAGGGGAAAATGGCAGGAGCCCATCAGTGGGGTTAAACCAATAATACTCAACTTCATTCAAAGCTTTTTCTCATCACAGGCTAATTTACTGTGAAGATGGCAGCATCACCCTTCCCTTCCCCTCCCTTCTCCAGGCTATTAAGGGGTTTGTTCGGGGTTCCCAAGATCAAAGCTCCCTTGGCGATTTAATTGATGTGCAGCTGCTGCCGGTGAGTGGAGGGAGCAGGGGCTCTGGGGAGGGAAGGGGAGCACGGGGACACACCACAGCCCCGCCGGAAGAAATACTGCAGAAAGCCACCCGCCTCCGCCCGGCAATCCCGGCGTTATTTATGCACACACATAAAAGGTTCCATGCATCCCACTGAAATCTCCGTTATTTGTCAATGAGATCCCCCCTCCCGCTCTGCCTCAGCTAACATTTACAGTAAATCTGTTACACTGACCATTAAATCTGGAGCTGCCCTGAGCGATAGTTTCAATGGGTGTGTTGACAGCCCGAGTGTTAATAATGATGCAAACACTAACCTGTTTATTGATTTGCTTTTTGTACCCTTCATTCTAGCTCACTCCTTCTCACTCTCTGAGGAGAAATCCTAGAATTAGTAATCAGGTGACAGCTCAGAGCCCCCGTCTGTTCCCAGCAGTGTCATCCAACCCAAACTCCCGGAGATAAATTACAGGTGCCGTATTCTGCCTCTGCCAGCCATTCAATATACTGTTACTCAATGCAAGATGTAGTATTTGTCATTGGTGCCAGCAGACAGGAGGGGAAAAAAAAAAAGAAACATTAACAGAGACGTGGAAAGCTTTTAACTTTGACAAGAGAAGCATAGGGAAGTTTTACATTTAGCCCCTCCACGGAAGGCCAGTGCCCATCCATTAAAGCAGCTTGTCAGAGAGTGGGTGTGGTGGAATGGAGCTGGGATCAGGATGCTGAGAGGAAACCTGATGTGCTCATGGTGCTTCCTCCTCCTGCTGCCCGGTGGATGCCTGCCTGCAACATTCAGGAGCGTGGAATTGGTGAAAAGCTTTTTGGGTTCCTACAAAAATTTTGTCCATTCATGAGCCTCCTTTGAAGCTGAGATGGAGGTGGGTTCACAGAGGGGGTGCAAAGAGCAGTTTTGATTCACGCCCTGGGGGCCTGGGAGCCTGTTCAGACAGTGGGGAACACAAGGTGAGCAGTGACACAGCCCCAAGGGCTGGCCCTGCTTGTCCTCTGCTGAGAAGCAGCTCAGCCAGTTTATGTGCCTCTAAAACATTGGCCCCAAAGCAATCCCATCTGAGCTACCTGGCAAGGTTCTCCAGGTTGTAAAGTGTGAAGAACTATGCAAACAGAGCCTGAGTAGGAGCCAGGAGCTCACATCTGCAGGGGATCAGTCCTACATCAAGTCGGGAGCTGCAGATGCTTTCCCTGTGAGGGGCTCAGTGTGACATCCAGCACCAGACACCACAGCTTTGCTGATGAGCTGCACAGGCTTGTGAAAGAAGAAGCTGGAGTTAAATGAAAGCTAGGCTTCATGTTCCCCATCTAGCAAAGCTTTTTGACCTGTGGTTTTTATGGTCAGGAGAGAAACTTACCAGTAAATAAGCAGAATTTATAAACCCTGCAGGGGCTCTGATATATTCCCTGGGAGCTGGGGCCCCAAAGGCTTTCAGGGGCATTTATAAGCTTCACTCAGTTGTCAGACCCTTTAGTTCCTTTTATTTCTGCTAAGTTTATAAGCTCTGAAAGAGCAGTCTGCAGTGTTTATTAACTGCACTGCAGAGCTGAAGAAAAGCAGCTGATCCAAAAGAAACACAATTCTACCTGCACCCCTTAAAAATGGTTCAAATCAAAGCTCCACATTCACCATGTTTTATCCTGCCTTCTAATATGCACCCATCACCAAACAGATAGCTGTGTGTTATTATAGAAAATAAAATTACACCAGTGGTAAAAATCCTCATAGATGCCTTAGTTCCTTAGGAGGAACCTGAACTGAACGTAACAACCAACCACAAAAAGTGGGAGTTTGTCAAGCCTTAAATATTAGTATCTATGTGAATATGTAACTGTGTCCATGAGGAGAAGCTAAAATCTGAGAGGGGTCAGTGAAAATGAAATATGTGTAAAAAAATTGTATCATGCGTGTTTCAATAAGACTACTGTTTTTAAATAGAGGTCCAGCTCTGGGAAACACTGAATTTCCCAGGGACAAGGGAACATGTGGTGGCAGCCAGCAGTTTGGTGAAGTAGTGTTTAGTGCTGTAGTACATGGAAGTAGCCTCAGGACAGCAGGATCAGCCACTGGTTTTGACATATATAAAACAACTGTGCTCACATTATAAGTCCCAGGGTATTTTAGACTACTTGGTGTGTCTGCAGAGATTCTGAGGAAAACAGAGCTCTTTCCACAGTGGAATGGACATGCAGGTTTAGTCCAGCTATTGGTGCAGAACAAAGCAGTGACAGATTCCTTTCCCCTATTTCAATAAATCTAAAGGGTGAAATGCTGTCTACAAGATCAAGCAAAGTTTTAGCATTAAGGTTTCCCATATAAGATTTCAGGACTCCTTGTTTTTTAAAGCTTTTCAATATTTTGTTTTCTGTTTCTTTTCACTTTTCCTCCTGATAGGACAATATGCTAAATTTTGTTCATTGTGTTTCCGAAACTGTGGAGTTGATCAAATTTGGGGTGAGCAGTTGTGAAGGAGGATTTAACATTTCTGGTTTAATTGAACATGTAGATGCTCTTGGACCCCACCTTTTGGATGTGGATAAGAGTTAAAGTCCTTGACTTGTCTGACCAGTGTTTTCCCTGTAGGAGCTGTTTGGAGTTCTTCAGTTAGTAACAAAAATCCTGTGAATTTAACAGAACAGAGGCAAAGGAAGAAGAAACAGTCCAGAAGCTGGGGACTGTGTGTGCTAGGAGGGATGATGAAATAACTGGGGTATTTGTAGACAGAACTACTAGAAGTGGGAAAAGCACAGAAATAAAAGCAAAGCCCAAGAGGAAGAGAAAGCACATGAAATTAGTGGAAAAGAGAACAAAGCCTCATCCTGTGAGACACAGGAGAAGGCCAATCTTAAACAATTATAGCAACAGTTTGACTTTAAAATCAGGATGTATATTTGTCGTGGCTCCTCCAACAGTGCAAGTCTCTCCTCCTCCCTTTCTTTGCACAGATTTCCCCAGACAATTCACAGTCCTTTCCTTCCTTTATTTATGTGGTTTCATATTTCATGGCTTTTGGTTACTGTATTCCCATCATGATTTATGACCAAAGGGAAGAATTGTGTCCAGGTGATGATCCAGTCCATTATCTCTAGGGAGATGCTGACCACTGTAGTGGAGCACAGAGACCTGTTGTACCACGTGATGGAGAACAAGCAGAAAAAGAAGGCTTCCAGGCTATGAGGGAAAAGCACAATTTTTGTAATTTGGACAATAAGATGCAGAGAAAAAAGAATCCTTTTTCCTATTTTTCCTCTTCCTGAATGGGATTTTTATTAAAAAAAAAATATAGCAGACCAAATATATTCAATGTGCTAACACCCAGCTGCCTTAGCTGAAATGACCCATTTTAAATGCATGATACAACAGGGTAAATCTGTCTCGATACCACCCTTGGCTGGGCTGGAATTTTTCTTCCACTTTTTCCTTCCAGTTTTCTGCTTTGCCATTAATAAATCAAGATTTCTTTGCCCTGCTCTGCGCCTTCCCAGCTTTTGCAGATCATTAATACCAAGACAGGGCTGTTAATCTCTTGGTCCCAAGGTGCATCGAGCCACTTGCAGAGAGAGAGGCTGGGACACTGGTGGGACCATGCCCTTGGTCACAGAGTGGGGGGATGCACCCCAGGGCCACATTAACTCCAGAAATGTCACCATGGGGCCTGGCCTGCCCATCCTGCTCTGACAGCAGCCGTTGTATTTGGGTGTGGACCTTGGGATAAATCTCAGTGTGAGGTGTCCCTCTGCTCTGAGCCCCAGCACTTTTACTGCCTGTACCCTACTTTAGCAGTGGCTTTGCCAAGGAATATCTCCTTCTCTGCTATTATTGAGGTCTTATTCCCATTGCTTGGGTTTCTTATCCAATTCAGCCCTTCTATCCCTAGTGGCATGGAGAAGAGGCTGAAACCCTTGCTTTATATTTCAGGTCTCTTCCCATCAGCGAAGGGCAGGAAGAAAGGTTGGCAATGAAAGGCAATTTCTCCTAACCCAGTGGGCGAGTGCAGTGTGGTAAGAGTGCTTTTAAACAAAAAAAATCCAATAACTTCCATATAAATTGTCCAGGAGAGAAAACTTTGTGTTTTTGACATTTGTAGCTGTTTCAGCATTTTTCCGTGCAAGATGAAAAACTTTTGCATTGAGCAAAACACAGATTTATGATCAATAAAGTGAAGTTTAACAGTTTATAGGGGCCATACATTCTTTTCTTAAAAAATCTGATATTAAAAACTATTTTTTCCCTCCCAGCCATGTGAGAAAGCCTCTCCGGTGTCAGAGTTTCAGCATAGTAAAGCAGCTGGCAGGGCACTGAGGATAGTCCCTGGATGGGGTTTCCTGCAGGACGAGTGGCCACCCAAGCCACTCCCCTCTTACCTTCATGGATTCATGTACAAAAAGACCCCCAGATGCCCATGAACACCTGGGTGTGCACCTTGAGCTCTGGGACTGTGCTCACCCTGTCCTTTGGACAGTTCAGGAGCACAAGGCTTTTGCAGGTCCCTTTCTGGACCATAAAATAAACCCATTCCTAATAACTCTCCCACAAAGCTCTGCAAGTCCTCCCACAGCACAAGATACAGGCAGACAACAGGCAGCAGCTGCCAATGAGTCCCACAAGTGGTTTGGGAGGTGCTTGGGAGGGCTGGGTATGTGTGAGATTTTATTGGCACTGCCTCGTGTCAGGCTGCAAGTGCTCAGGGAGTGCTGGGCATGGCCTCTTCCCATCTCAGCTCTGGCCCACAGGAGCGTGGAGCAGGCAAATCTTCTGGTATTTCCCCCTTACCTTTACCTCTCACCAAGAATGCTCACCTCCAAAAACATTCACGTAACAGAATCACGGAATGGTTTGGGTTGGAAGGGACTTGAAAGCTCATCCAGCTCCACTCCCTGCCATGGGCAGTGACACCTTCCACTATCCCAGGGTGCTCCAAGCCCCGTCCAACCTGGCCTCTAACATTCCCAGGGTTGGGGCAGCCACAGCTTCCCCGGGAAGCCTGAGCCAGGGCCTCCCCACCCTCACAGGGAAGAATTTCTCCCTTGTGTCTAATCTAAATCTACTCTTTGTCCCTTGTGCTTTCCACAATAACGAACGTGCCAGGTTCTGTTGCAGGGATGCTTAACATACCTGAAAACAGAAAAGACTCCTATTCTCCAAAGAACAGACCACTGCAATTGATTGTTTGATATATTCTACCAGAAAATCACATCCCCAGGCTGCCTGATAAAAGCTATTTGAACTTAGCTTTTACACTGGAATTACGGTGTAATTTTGAGTATAAAATTATGGAGTATAAGGCCAAATCTGTTGCCATTAAAACCAATAAGAAAAATCAGATTTATTTTAGAGCTAGAGAGGTGAGATAGTTCTTGTTTTATGCTCCTGAATCCCTGATTACGCAGTCTCAGGGCTTCCTACACCTGAAGGAACATGGAAGTGCTCATGTTTCTCTTATCTCTCCAACATGTTCCTCTCTGTAAAGGACTATCTCAACACAAGATCTACAGTGGAAAAATAGGAAAGTGTCCATCATCTGAAGAAGGCAGGGATTGAGGTTTGTTTTTTTTTTTTCCTTTTTCTACTGAGCATCTGACAACGCCAATAAATTTGTTGAGGGGGTAAATTGGACTTAATAATCCCTGGGTTCTGCATGAAGGATGGTGTTGCATCACACACAACCACACTGACCATGTCCCCTTCTTCCCACGATACGCCTTGAAATTTATCACCCAGTTGTGAGATTAAACTGTGTAAATCCCCAGTGAATTGATGGGAGAAGAGAATCTGGCTCAGGCTTGTACGGTGGGTCTTAAACCCTTACACGCTGGCGGCACTGCGGTTCCCATAAAGCTGGGCCTTGGGGAATTTATTTACACATGGGGAGCTGGGACATGTGGAAAATCAGACGGAAGCAAGTGGGAGCTCAGAGCTGAGCAGTGGAACTTGAAGACTGACAGCATGCCGTGATTTCTGTGGAGTACACAGCCATTTTCACTTGATTAAATAAAATAAACTCGGCTCTTGCAAGATCTGAAAAGTGGCCATTAGAGATTTCTGTCTAAAAGCTTGCAAGTTCTGGAATTTCTTCTGAGGAGAAATTTACACTCAGAAAATTACAGGATCTACAAAGTGATGTTTTCTGAAGCAAATACTGACATTATGAGTATCTTAAGCACTTGCACTGCATATCTGAGCTGAGCAGCATCTCCTGACTGACAAAGCCGTCATCTGCTAAAAGCAACTGTTGTAAAATTATGACTGGAGCATATATAACGTTTGTGTTTAACAAGATGACAGAAATGCCACCTTAGTAAAAACTGATTATGGTTACAGCTGAACAATTCACATCATGCAAGATTTATAATATTAAGGTTATGCAATCATCTAATCGGAGAGACAAGCCTTGAGTAATAATATGAAATGCATGTACTTCAATCTGCAGCAGTGGATTCATTGCTGTTTTCTTATTAGCTCATGCCAGCATTAGGGCTGCATTATCCATTTCACCATAGTCTAATTCAGCATTTCCATCTGAAAACATATGCACAATAAGTGATCTATGCCAAACAGGGAAATGGAGACAAAGCCATTTGAGTGACTTCACGGCTATAAAAACATACTTAATCTCTATGTCTTTCAGCAATTCTCAATACTTTACACTACATTTCTTTGCATGAAAGTTTTCCCAAAATAAGGGAAAAAGTAGAAATTGCTCCTTCTCTTCCCTGGAGAACAATTCTTTGAGGGTGGAACCAGCGCAGAAATCCAGTCTGTGAATTTCTCATCTTGGAATTGGGAATATCAGATCATCCTATTAGTGCTGTGCCAGCTAGCTGGGAAGTGGCAGGCATGGCTCAGGATAGGAGAGACTTACTTGAAGTGTGCATCTTCCAGCCCAGATAAAATTGGTAATACTTATATGGAAAAGGAATTTCTGTTTTTTCTTAGAAGTGAAACATCTTAGATATTTTTTAAACATCAGATATTTTCATCCAACAAATAGCAGCCCACACACACACAGACACACATATACATATCACAGTATGTATATGTATAAACTCTAACTGGTAAATTACTGTGCAGGGAAGTCATAGTGTACTCCAGGTTAAAAATGTGCTATTTTGGGGCTGGCGAGTTCAGGCATCGTATTTCAAAGGCACATATTATAAAAGCTGTTAAGTGTTTATAATGCAATAATCAGACTAATTGACTGAGATCCCTGATTAAAATGAGACTTTTCAGGCAAAGCTCAGACTGAGATTCCCTCTGAGCTGAGTTAATTTTCCAGAGCCTGCACAGACTTTGGTCCTGTGAGATGCTGGGGTCTCGGGACACCGGGCAGTCCTGGGAGGATGGGGGGCTTCACAGAACCAAAAGTGGTAATTTGTTGTTCAGATCCCTGTACATGTAGGTGGATTTATCCTGCAACAATCACAATTCTCGGGGAAAAAAAAAAAAAGAAGGGGTATTTCAAAGGTAAACAGAAGGCATTTGTGTGCTGGGGTCTGATTTATTATACACACTATATATAGCTGTCATTAAATGAGCAGGCTAACGTGCAACTATTCATCATGGGGGAAATGAACAGGCTATTCTCTGCTTGCCTGGAATTGTTCATATTTCTGGAAACTAAAAGCAGTGTCTAGGAAAGGAAAGAATGCCTAAAATGCCGTAAGATATTTGATTTATTCTCTTCAGGCATTACCTCTCTCTCTTCTCTGTGTCCCAGAGTATTATTCGAGTCAATCGATCTTAGAAACAATTTCTAGCAATCTCAGTTTTCCCCAAAACTCTTTGCTAAAGACCTTAATCTGCCTCCTTTTGTTGTTATTGTCATTAAAATAGGCTCAAATCAGTCGACAACTTTTGTTTGTACTTTGAAGGTGCATTTTGATCTAAGGAAAACAATTCATCTCCTCATTCGTGTTACCAGCAATTCACTTATGAGTCTGCATACGGTAAACTGCAATATCCTTTTGGGTGCCAGCTAAAGCAATTCTCAGCTCTGTGTTTAGTTACACAAGAAACAGAAAATAAGTGATGCTGCCTGACAGAAACAGCTCTCCGGGTGCTGATTCAGGGAGAGGACTACAAATATTCAGATTCTTCTTAGCAATAATTAATGGCTGAAGAAAACCAGGAATAATTTTAATTAATGAATAAATATGATTTTGAACTACTTGTGGCCACAAAGCGACACATGATTTAATGAACTAGGAGAAATAGCTAAAACAACCTAAAAATTGCAATCAAAATGGTTGTTTCAACAGAAAACTGGAATTTAGTCAGGTTATGCCTTTCACGACAAGCCTCCCTTACCACAGATTTGTGGTTTTCCTCACCAAAATATGGAATGCTTCTGGCTGAAATGAAATATTTTGGTTTTCAGGACAAAAAATGTTCACTATGTTAGACTGAAAACATAATGTTTTCCAGTACTTTTCTTATGTCCTAGTTCCCAATTCTGGCTGTCAATTCACTTATCATTCAGTTGTGCAATTTAAATAAAATGCTCTCTGGAATGACACTGGGACCTGTGCAGACCCTGCAGTGTTTTACGTGGAGTGGGATGAGGAACCCCCATCTCACGGCAGCGGGGCAGGACCCTGTGCCCACAGGCACCTCCGTGGGCCTCACCCCATCCCAGCTTCTCCAGCAGATCCCTGGAGCAGCCAGCCCAGCTCAGCCTGCAGAGTTGTGCTGATCAGAGAAGCAGGCAGGTTTCTCCCCCAAAAAGAAGACTTTTTGGTGTCACCCAGCCAGCAAGAGGCAGGGGATATTACACTCCAGGCACCGGCAACCCCATGAACGATTAACTCTGATTTTTCCTGCCAGCCCTGTCCTACACCCACCCTCAGCTTTAAGGCTTTGGGGTTGTTTTTGTCTTTTCCAGCTTGGGGGAGCAGAGAGAGAGGAAGGGGGTGGGGGACAAGGAAACCCTCTAAAAGAAAAAGTGCCCCCCCCAGGGATGTCGGTCCTGGGCAGGGAGATGAAAGGAGATGTTTGACAATGAGAGTGTGTGGGTGTCTCTCATCAAACCCGCTGACACCCGGTGCTGAGCTGCACAAAATACCCGGGGGTCGGCAGAGATAAAAGCAGCCGTGGCCCTCAGGGCTCTGCTTTCTGCCCTGTGCCGTGTTGGGTGAGTTAAAGGCAGGTGAGGCACAGGCAGGAATAGAATCCCCCACGGCTTCTCAGAGTCCTGCTCCTCTTTTCTCCTTCTGTAGGTGAGGAAGGGTCTCAGGCACCACGTGGCATCGGCTCTGCCTCCTCCACCCAAACCTTTCCAGCCTCCCCAGAGTGCCCTTCAAAGAGAAATCTCTGCTGTGCCTTTTCTAAAACAGAGACATTTTAAATTGCTCACTCTCGACAGCACAACTTCTTGATTTCACTGTGGTTTCACTGTGGTTTCACTGTGGTTTCACTGGGTGACTTAAAACACGCACCTGAACCCCTGAGCCTGCACAGGCAAGGATACAAGTGGAGGAAGGTGAGGCACCCAGATTTAATTGCAATTAGGGCCTTTCCTGCAGCTTCACAGACATTTCCTGGCTGTACACACACATACACGCACGCACACACACACACAAACACATCCCAGAAACAGCTCCAGAGGTTGAGACCACAGTGGAATTGCTTATTGGCAACAAAAATCCAGACAAAAAAAGTCACGGTGTTTTGTTCAGGGCTTGTGTGGGGAAAGAAAAGGTCAGGATGCTGACTAACAGACTATTTTAGGACATAACTGATGCCATTAGGAGCGTGTTTCACCCTTCCCTATTCTGTTCACTCACCCACCCCCACCTAAATACAAAATAACCTGCAATCCAATTAGTGCTGAGTGTGTACGAAGCAATCACATTTAATAAACAGAGCTGGTAGGTTTTAAAAAATAAAGCCTTGTTCATGACCTTTTCTTAATTTTGTTGGATGTAATCTGGAATTCTGCTCTATTTATTTACACTTGCAGTTTAATTAGGGCTGGTTGTTTTACCCCAGCTACCTGCTCGCAGGCACGTAGGGGAGCTCACACACTCACGGTGCTCCTGCACAGGTCCTCCGTTATCCCCAGGAGCTGCTGGGCTGAACTCCTGTCACACATGCCCTCAGCAGATTAAAAATGACAGAATCAGTGTGAGTGAGTGCGAATAACGTGCCCTGGTAACAAGTCAGGAGCACAGAGAGGGATTTGTGTCTTTTAAATGGATTTGGGACAGCAGCATGTAGTTTTCTCGCTCTTTTTGTTTTTTCTTCCTCCAGTTTCAGTTCTGATTTGCTCTTCTTCCACAGCCATCTCTTCATTTCATTGGAGAGGCGCCACAGAAAGATCTCTACTCGCCATACAAAGAGGAGTGATCCCCTGTGAGCCCTCTTTTTAATCCTTTGAGAGTAGACAAAGCAGAAAAGAACTGACAAAAGCAGCATGAACAATAAGCTGTGTTTTCCAGAATCGATAGTGAAAACCAGGAAATTTTTGGCTGGGCCACAGCCATCTCTTCATTTCATTGGAGAGGCGCCACAGAAAGATCTCTACTCGCCATACAAAGAGGAGTGATCCCCTGTGAGCCCTCTTTTTAATCCTTTGAGAGTAGACAAAGCAGAAAAGAACTGACAAAAGCAGCATGAACAATAAGCTGTGTTTTCCAGAATCGATAGTGAAAACCAGGAAATTTTTGGCTGGGGCAAGTGGTAGAAGAAGAAGAAGCAGATGGCTTTGGAGAGGGGCCAGAGAGAGGATTTTGTCTGAATTCTTTAAGAGGTGGAAGACAGAATTAAATATCAGCTTGTGACGCACTGGGTCCAGTGGTTAAATCCATCATGTTCCATCATGGAATCGTGGTTCGGTTTGGGCTGGGAGGGACCTTAGAGGTCATCTTGTTCCAATCCTTGCCACATGGGCAGGGACACCTTCCACTATCCCAGGTTGCTCCAAGCCCCATCCAACCTGGCCTTGGACATTGCCAGGCATGGGGCAGCCTCAGCTTCTCTGGGGAACCTGTGCCGGGGCCCTAGCACCCTGATGGCAGGAGGCACAAACACAGCCCAGGTGCTGGACATGAGGACAGGCAGGTTAGGAAGGGCCTGAGTGAGTGTCCAGGTGCTTTGGCTGCTCCATCCCCTCATCACACCAGTACTGTGTTTTCCACCTTTGGGAAAAGCACTTGATATTCAGGGAGTCTTCCAGGTGGAAATTTAACATTATCTCCGAACAAATGAATTCTTTGTAGAGCACCGAATGAAACCAATGTCCCAAATGTCCTGCTTGCTTCCCTACAGTGTAGTTCCAGGTTGTGCTGCTTTTGGTGTCAAAAGTGGTGTAAGAAATCCTGACTTTCTGTTCATTCCCATGTCTCAGATTGCCTCTCCTTTCGTCTGTCAGGGGTAGGAAAGACTCCCTCCCACCCACAAAAATCCCACAAGGCAGAGGTTGGGAAGACTTGCTGAAACTGGCTCCTCTAGCAGAGGCAGCACAGCACAGACCTGCCAGCTCCTCACCTCACATTCCCCAAGTGCCAGGCATCCTGTGTCACCCAAAAGTGCATCTGAAGGAGCTGCGAAGTTTGCCTACTGCTGCCTGACTGCAGCACTGGATTTACAAGTGAGGGGAGCACGTGGAACCAAGTTCAAGAGTTGGCAGATTCATTTGCATATGAGAGGCCAAAATAAGCAAATAAAAACTGCCACACAAAACGAACCAGAATTGGAATTGGCTAAACACTTCCCCGTGAAATGGATTTTCGAAGTGACTCTTGAACTTTTCAGTGGAAAGACAGATTCATTTTCAATGGAGTTTGATCTTGCTCTTCAGCTTCATTTGTAAGACCAATTACAGAGCATTTTGTACAACAATTACGGGCATTAAAACCACTCTGTTCCATTTGATGAATTTTAATAGTAATTGAACAGAAGAACCCATCAACTGAAAGATTGTCCAATCAAGTATGCCCACACACTGAACTGTAATTTCCACTCCACAAATGTGTAATGCCATTCGAAACTACCAAAATGTCCTCTCCCCACCAACATCCAAGTAGATTTGAGGAGTTATTCCAAAACAACTTTATTCGCTGAGGCTCCAAGTACACAGAAAACACACTGACCACAGTCCTGTGATAATTCCTGTGTGCAGCTTTGTCCTGCAAAGCTCCCCGGAGCTCATTCTTGGATGGGCATTTGCAGAGTGGTGGTGACCATAAATATTTGTGGGAAGCACCCTGCAAATCACTGTACAAAGTCCCCTCTTTGTGAAGAAAGGCATTTTTGGAGGACGTGCTATGAGGAACTTCGTTAAGATATGGTAAGAGCAGGGTGATAGCTTTGTGTGAGTGCAGGGAGTGGAATCCAGCCCCTGGACACCGGATCTGGTATTTACATTTGAGTTCGGGTCAGCTTCTTCCCTTGAAAAGAAAGAATGTGCAGAATGGTGGGCTGAAGAAATATAGGCCTGAAACAGATAATCTGGTTATGAAGAGAGGACCCTCACAGCCACTAAAGAATAGATATTTGGGCTAGAAGAGTCCAGATGGTTTCCACAAGACCCAAACAGACTGTGACTTATGTTACAAGTCCAAAAGCCACAAAAGCAGTGCAGTATGGCAGAGCAGAGGAGATCAAAGGCCTCACCAGTGTCCTGGGTCTCAGAAGAATGCTAATGCAATTCTTATTCTTTGTTGTGAACATTTTGTTGTTATTTTTTCCCTACTAAACCTGCCCTTTCAGTCTGAGGTTGGCCTGTGCCGTACTGAAAATTCCTTGAGGGAAGTTGTGTTCTTCGTTGGATTTGCTGTAAATTAGAAGAACAAAAGAACTATTTTGATGAACTTGCTCTCAATGGGATTTCCAGGCTCGCTTGGGAAACAAAAAGAGATTGCGATAGTTTAGATCAGTGGGAGATAAGTGTCCAACTGTCAGAGCCTTCCTTTGAAGTGGGTTTTCCCTTGCCAGTGCTCACTACAACTGTAAGTTCAATTTAAAGACAAAAGATGAAGTCTTGGCCTTTCTGAAGTCAATAAGAGTTTTATCACTGACGACTCAGAGGCCAGAATTTCACCCAAGATGTTTGTACAGGCACTAACTTTAGCATCTTGTTGAGAGCCACATGAAATATTTATGTTGAAGAGTGAAACTGTATTGTTTTCTTGCATCTCATTCTCAACACGAAAATGACCCCATCTCACCGGAAAATCACCACTCTTTTCTGAAAATCATACGGTTTCAGTTGCGAGATACCTTATCCTGGTGTGGTCAAATTGAGGGTTGCAATGTGTGATTTAAAAGCAATTACTATGCATCTTCATGCAATAGATCTGATTTTTTTTCTGTTAGTTTTCATTTTGGTTTAGAACAGGTTAATAATGAACAGTAGAGTTTTCATGTGAACAGGAAGATCTATTTTATTCCCAACTAAAATTTCCATCTGTTGTTCCTTGTATTTTACAAATATTTGTCAAATTGTGCCTTTAAAAGCCCAGGAATGCATCTCCTCCTGAAAGTGCTGAAGGTTCCATATTTCTTTAAGTGGTGCCAGTCAGTCAGTCAATGGGTGCAAAGTTTTACAGAAAACGCTCAGCTTTACTAAATGAACTGCAGAAAACCTCTGTCTAGTAACAAACCTATCCAAGCTTCTGAAATGCAGGCAAACACAAACCTGGCATAAATCAATTTTTTTCAAGACTTCTTCCCTCTTTCCTCCCAGACAGAGACAAGACCCAAACAAGTGAAATCTGGAAGAATAGAAAGGTGGTAGGGAATGGGGGCAGATAAATGCATAGATACTCACAGGGATCTGTTTGAAAATAAACTGTGCAAATAAAAGGCCAGAGAATTTTTCCCTGCTTGTCTCTTGGTCCCCTCCCCCTTTCAAACATCATCTCTTATTTGTTTCATTTTATGCATTTTAGTGTTTCAGTCCCTGGCTGCTGCATTGTGTTTTTTCACCCTTCACACACCATCACATACTGCCTGCCTTTTTTTGACCACACTCTGTGTTGTAATAATAATAATAAAAAACTGGGTCTGATTTTAATTTGTGTAATGTTTTTGTTAAAAAAAATAAAAACTCTACAGCCTAATTAGGAAACCCGTTAAACGGCTGCAATTCAAATATAATTCTATTAAATTCTCCCTGTAAAGTTAATGTTACAGACTTTTTAACAGATGTTTTAATTAGACATTGTTATTAAAGGGAATACTGTAGAAATTAAAAGCAGGCCCTAAATGTGTTAACAAAGACACTTTTCTTGCATGGCATCGATGGTGGCAGAAACATTAGCAGAGAGATTTTGGCAGCAGGTCATGAAAAGGAAGGAAAAACGAGATGTGTTAAAGGGAAGATGCACTGAGAGATATGCACTGCTCAGCTACTCTGTGAGAGGGGTTCATTTCACATCCAGCACCACCTCGGGCCATTGCCTGAGCTGGAATGAGGAGGGGAAGATGCTTCAGCCCAGTGCTAATGGCCCCACGTGAGGGGCACCGTGACCCACACAGGCACTGACCAGGAACAGGGATTTGGTTGTGAGAAGCTTGCAGCTTCAAGGATTTCCAAAGAAGCATCAGTCTTGCCAGTTTTTGAGGTTTCACCTGCTGTCTTCGTGGTTTGGGGTGTTTTCTGATGGCGACTCTTGGAACTGAGCAACGCCAGAGGGATTGCGTTTTTGTGAGATGGGTTTGCTCTCAGCCCCTCGTGCTGCTGAGGCTGGCTGGGATGACATGTGTTGCAGGCTTGGAAATGAGGGAATAAAATAACCCTGCAACTGTATTTTTTTGGGAAGAATGTTTAAACACACTACAAAAGGACCCTGATGAGACATTTTCTGAGATTTATGATTGTAGGATTCAATTGCAGGTGAAAAAGGTGAAAAACTGGTCAGGTTTCAACACAAATTGCTTTTTGCTGGGGATTGTGAGGTGGGCAAGCCCACAGTTCCCCACTCCTGCTGGGCCAGGTCACCAAAAAGCCCAAGGCCAACAAGAGCAGTCCCTTTCTTCACCTAATACTGATGGCTGCTGCAAGGCACTGTAATTTCATGGGACTGCTGCCCTAACCCAACCACCTGTGCTCCCTGAGTGCCACCATCTGCTGCTCAGGGCCCTTCCAGAGAGTGCTTCAAAGCAGACATCAGTAAAGCTCATCAGCAAGAGAGCATAGAGGATGAGCAGCCAGTTGATGCTTCTGCTCCAAAGCAGGAACAGCTCTACCTGAAACATTCTTGTAAACATACAACAACCAGTTCTGTTGTATTACTTCACCTACAGACAGAAGAGCTGTGATTTTTTCCCTCAATGAGAGGAACGAATTCTTTCTGAAACACTAGGAGTAAAACTGATAATCACAGTTCTGAATGTCTTACCCTCGTCACCAAAATCTCTGTTATTGTTCACTCTGGGAAGAAGAATACGAGCCTGGGGAAAAAGACGCCTGGAAAATCATGTTAAAGTGATGCGATCATTGATATTACTGAAAAGTGTCAACTCTTGTTCCTTCTTCTATCTATAGATTTCATTCTTTCAGCCACATTACTCATTTCTAGACTGGAGAGAGGCCAGACTCAGAGCAGGACTTCCTCAGAGCTCAGAGGTGTTGAACCTGGCTGGTGATGCCTGCCAGTGACTCTGATGAGCATCTCTCTCAGAATCTGCACAGCTTTGCACATTCTCACTCTTATATATTTTCAAGCTTTGTTTACAATTTATTCTGCTTTGTTATCCCTTCCTTTTCGAGGCCTTTCGCTTAAAAGCGATGCAGGAACCAAATTAATGCAGGTAGTCAAATTTTAATGATCGCCTGAGTCAAACTGGAAAATCTTTCCTGTACAGACATACAAAAGAGAGATGTGCAAAACCCCACCAACAGAGACAACTGGCTAATTAACTGATGTGAAACCAATGTAAAAAAGCAGAAACTAGAAAACAAATGAAAACCTGTACAGCAATTACCTCCAAAAAGGTAACATTTCACAATTAAAGCCGTTCTAAGAACTTTAGTTAATTATGTAGGTTTTGTTCTCTCTCTCTCTCTCTCTCTTCCCCCTCCCTCTTATTCTCTCTCTCTCTCTCTCGCTCTCCCCTTTATTAAAGTCCATCAGGGCTCATGATGTGTGGGAAAAGTGCTAACATTTGCAAATTGCTGGTTTATGATAAATGAATTGTGGAAACTCAGCCCCTTGGTTGGGGCCTGGCTAGATTGCAAAGCACCAGCATCTCCGGCTGCTGCAGCCCTGACCCTGACTTTACACCCATTGATCACAAGCGGTGCATAGCCATGGCCACCAAATGCACACATTGTAGCTGGGGGACTTGCTTTTCCCATAGTATTTCATCATCGTTCCACATCACGGGCGCCACAGTAACCTTTGGCACGCCGTCCTGTAAGACTAATACCTGCAGGAGATTTCCTCTTGCCCCAGTAATCGCTGCTTCCACTGCTCCATCTTTAAAAACCCTTCGTCATTAACCCAGATTTGATTTTCCAAAAATGCCCATTGCTTTCAATAGTGCTGGGGAGGGAGGAAAGGGCTGAACAGGCCGGATAATCAAGCCCTAAATAATCCTAACAAATTTCCAGCTATAACTTTACGGCTTTCCCAGCACTTTCATTTTAGGCAGGAATTTACAGCAGCTTATCTGGATGTTAATCCCAGTGGTCCTTGAAGTTGCAGCAGGAAAGAGAGAGAAGTACAGTTAAGGATATCACAAGAGTGACGGGTCTTGTGTACTCCCACAATTGCTGTTCGTTGTGACTACATGCCTGGAGTGCAGGAGAGCTCCAACAGCTCCGAGCACAGCCGTGCCTGGGGTTGCACAAATGGAGAAGGGAAACCCTCTGCCCCAGGTGAGGGAGATGTGCAAAGTCAGCCAGGGATGCAGGTAAAGCACAGGAGCTGCTGGTGGCCCCCTCAGCTGATGCTCCCAACGGGAGGTTACCCCTGTGCAACACTTCCTCGGGAGTTTTATGTTGACTTTAGGGACTATTTATGGTTTCAGGGAAAACATAACTGAAGGGAACACAGAGCTTGGCAGCTGCACGTCAGCTGAGATTCCTGCACCGGGAAATTGTTTCCATTCACACTCCTGGGTCTGCAGGCAGGTCCCGATCCTGCTTTAATGAAAACAATTCCTCGAAAGTCAAGTGCATTTTTCTGACTGGCACAGGGATGTGCTGTTTTCTTGGCAGAATCTGGCAGGTAATGCTGAGCACATGTCAGGGAGGGTGCACATGTGTGTCAGTTCACACACACACAGCGGGAAAAGGGAGAGGCTCTCAGAATCCAAGGAGAAACCCACCATCCATGAAGGAGTCTGGGTAGGAGATGAAAGTGTCCCAAAGAGATGCAGAGTAATGAAGTTATGGAGAGCTGGGAAATGTTGGTATTACTTTATTACAGTGTACTGAAGAGAGCTTGTGAGCCAGTGCTCTAAGGATTGTATTCAATAAAAAAATAATACGTCTGGTTCCCACACATGGCCACTGAAGTACCAAAAATCAATTTTAGTCATTGAATTGGGCCCTAAGGTGCAGCAAAATGGGTAAGATTCACAATAGAGCAGCAAGGAAATGATGTACAGTCTCTGGATGAGAAACATTTCCCTGTTTCATGTCTAGTTTTGGTTTGTGCAGCAGCAGGACTGCCAGAGCAACCCTCAGCTGCCCCACGGATTGCCCAGAGACCCTGCTGAGCCCCAGCCTCCTGGGAAAGCCTTCTGCCCTGTCCCCCATGCTAAAACTCTCTCAAAACTGCTGAATCTGATGCAAAACCATCAGTGTTCATGCAATGGGCAAGTTGTGAGGCTGTGGCTGCACTTTGGGAGGTTGCAAAGGCAGTGTGGCACAAGCTCCAGTGGTTGCCCCAGGAATTTTAACTCAGTTTGGGAAGGGAACAGCTTTGACCAACACAGAAAGGGGTGTGTGGAGTCAGACACATCCACAGTGAGACCATCCCTGCACAGCTCAGGTGTGACAAATGCAGGGGGCTTGGAAATTGGTTTCAAAATCAAATTTGAACAGAAAGGTGAAGAGTGTCCAAAGAGAGAAAGGCTGGGGAATGCTGCCAGATCCGGCTGGCATTTTCCAGGCAGCTTGGTCATGAATTCAGTGTCTGCACCAGTTCTCTCTTGTCTTTGTTAGTGCTCTGAAGCACAGTGTCTGAAGCAAAAGTTATTGAATTTTCACTAAACCCTTCCTACATGCAAAGGCTTTTTCTACTTTAATGTTCAAAAAAGTCCCAGTTGCAGCCACCGTCTCTAGCATGTGCCCATATCTTTTCTCATTATAGGCTGGGGTCCAAAACCAATACGAATTAAATAAATATCCCACTGAGAGCTGTACTTTTGAAAATGGCCTTATTGCAGTACAGATGTATGCTATCTAAAACCAGCTTAAACGTTTTATTTTTTTTTATATATAGATATTTAAATTAAGAAAATAAAATAAAATCTAAATATTATCCTGGAAGGAAGTGTATGCACTGGTGGATGTTTGATTTTCATTTTTCTCCCAGCATGCTCTGTCCTTTCATCCTATAATGGTTCTTCTCTATTAATCCTTCTCAAACCCCACAGGTAGAGATGCTTATTGATAGAAGGCCAATGTGTATCTCAGTTTACAAAGGCATATTAAAGGATACAAGTAACATATTTCTCTTGATGTCTTCCTATTAATGCAATTCCACTCAGAACATTTTGGCATAAGAGGCATTGCCAGATGGAAGATAAAACTTCACTTTTATAGGTATTTTAAGGAAGAAAACATTTGGTTTGCATCAGCTCTAAATGAATAATATTTATTGCCCTATGATTTGTATTTTATAAGCAGCATAACAAAAAGCACTGTCAATTACTTAGTATTTTAACAAGGTTTTTTTTTTTAAAAAAAAGGTCTGATAACAGCAAGTCATTTTAAATGATCAAATGCCTTTCAAGCTAAACTGCAATAACCCAAAGTGATGGGTTGTTTACATAATAAAAATAAATAAACACTGACCACAGCTTGGCTGTATTTAAAGATTCTGTCATTTGTTGCCACAGATCGCAGCTCGCAGCGGGGTTTGGGATCCCAGCGTGGGATCATCACACACACATCAAACAGCCCCGCTCGGGGCCGGCGCGCGCCGGGGACGAGGGATGGGGACTTTGGGGGCTGCTTCTGGGTGGGTTTGGGGGGAAGCACAGTAAATCCTGCAAGTGTTATTTTCCCAGGACATCAGCAGGCCTCCTGAGTTTGGTGAGGCTGATCCTGTGCTCACAAAGGATGGTCGCCCTCTGATCTCCCCCCATCAATAATTCAATTATGTTCATCTGTCTCCTTTCGTGAAGATAATAAAATTTCATGGTTTTTTCTTACTTTTCTCACTTGCCTTGTGCTGCTGATTGTTTTTGCTATTTATTGCCTTTGCAGCCATTAGGTCTGCAAAAAGTGTTCAGTGGATCCGAATGTGTGGCCTTTGTCACTCCAGCACCAGGAGCTGCCTGGACCTGGTGGGTCCCAGAGGCACCTCCTGCCCAGCCCAGCATCGGGCTCATCTCGCTTGGATTTGGCACAGTGCTGTTTGCTTTGCAACACTAGACTTGTCCTGCAACAACACACACTGGAAATATTCTAAAAATTAGGGCCGAGGAAGCAGAGATATTATTAACCTTTCAAAGGAAGGGGAAGAAGAACTAAATTAAGTTGATTTCAGATTAGCTCCTCCTTTAGCACGAGAAGATTTGAAGTTAAGCTCTTCAGAGCTGATGCCCAGATTGGTTGTGCCCTGTCCTGGGTCACACAGGACCTGCTGAAGGGTCTGCGGTGACACCAGTGACAGCAGCACTGGGCAGGACTTCATTCCTGAGACCAGTTCTGCACTGCAAAGCATGGCCTAGTTTGTCAAGAGATTTTGGAAGGAGAAGGGGCTGCATTATTATTCTTTCTCCTCTTTTCTCACATAACTTGAGCCCTCTTGAGCCCTTTGTAATCACACTCATTTCCGGTAATAAACTGACTTACAAATTTTCAGTGCTTGGGACAGTACTGAGAATGGTGAAGACTCCATCCGTGTGAACGTCTCTGAGTGCTTTGAGACACCTTGAGAGAGCTGCTTTGATTCAGGGTTGGAGCAAGGCTTTGGCAAGATAATGAGGGAAAACCTCCTTTTTTTCTGGCCTGTGATGGTAGAAGTCCTTGCAATCCTGCTCACATGGATGAGAATCCCTTTCCATTTGTAGCCTGGCCTTGTGGAATCCCCATGCCAAAGGAGAAGCCTCTCCTGTCTCCTTGGTGTCACGCCAGCAGGCAGGGTACAAGGAGGTTCCAAATCTTGGAATATTTTACATAGAAGCATAAAAATAATTGTTGTGCTCCTCAGGTGAGGTGTACTGGTTCTGCTGGAAGTTTCCTCTGTCTGACCAGGTAGATGAATACTTGGCTTCCCATTGAGAGCTTGGCTTTTTCCATTCTCTTGAGATCCAACATCAAGGGCTGAGTGACTGTTCCCATTTTGGAGACTGGAGGGAAAGCAAAAGGAGACCTTGAATGCAGGCTGTGTTAAGGTTCTGTTGAAATAACATCAGATTTACTCTGACATATTCCATGGGACTTAATATTGATTTTCAAATAATCCAGAATGCTGTTTTTAAAAACAATTATTGGCAAGGGGAGGCGTTGTTTTTGGAAGCTCTTGTATGTACAGTAAGGCTTTATTTCTGCTTGTTTTGAAGTGCGGCACGTCTTTTAAAAAATGCTGTTCAGGAAACATCTGCTGTCAATTAAGGAGTAACACATTAAGGCATATTAAAGCGCACTCTTATTAGTGTTTCAGCAATAAAAAGAAAGGTTTTCTATTTGAATCATATGTTCTTTAACACATCTGCCAGCCATCTGAAACTCGCAAATATTCCTCAGTAAAAACATCTTGCTAACTTTCTAAAAACTTAGTAATACATAGCACTATGTTAAAAAAAAAAATCCCCTTATGCACTGAATTCAGGTGATTCTCAAACAGGTTATTGGGCTGATGCTGATAGTTTTGGATTAGGATGCACTGCAGATGCTCAATCCAGACAGTCCCTTTGAACCGATGGGAAAAACAAACTTTCCTTTTTAATTTTTATTTTAAAAAAATCATTCCGGCTGGAAAAGAAGCATTTGATTTGGAAAGAAGTTGTTGTGTATTAGGCAAACAGTAATTTCTGTGTGTTAAACTCCCCTGCTCTGTTCAGAATACATTTCCCATGACACTCTGTGGGCTCTTGTTGTTTGGCAAAGTTGTTGCACTGTGTGAAACCTTGGTCAGATGCATAATGAATATATAGGTCATGAGGGATCATCCTTGCTTACACTGCTGTGATTTCTGAGTGTAAATTATCCCAGGCTCCAAAAAGGTGCATGAGACTTGGGAACTGAAGTCACGAAGTAAAAATGTTTGAAAGTATCAATACACTGACACGGAAACTTATTTTATTAGCAGTAGGACCATGGAGATGACTCAGTTACCTGTGAGCACAGGTGAGCATGGTACCAAATCCCTGGGTTTAGGCATCCAGTGCTCTCTGAATCAGCTTATTGTAAAATGAGGGTGATAGGGCAGACCAAGAGCATCATCTTCACCAGTCCTGCCGGGTAAAATCATTCTCTAGGAAGTTCTAAGTATTGTTCTTGACATTGGGGCATGATATAAAAAGTGGGATGTGGGATCCTGACACAGGGACATGATGTGAATGGTGCAACACAGGGTTTGCTGCACTCTTGGCCATTTCCTGGTGAAAGGCAGGCACCAACGAGGTTTGGCTGCAGCATGGCTTGAGGAAAAGCCTGGGCTTGATGGTTTTAGGCAGATAATTGTCTCCTTATCCTACTGAAGTTACTCTTGTTGGCACCTCCAAGCAGGACCGAGTGCAGGGATCGATGAGCCCCAGAGCAGCATAGTTTGAAGACAGTCCTTGTTCCACCAAATGCAGCTTATACCTGATCACCTTTAAATTCCTTGAGACAAATTTCACCTGACCTTAGAGAGGGGGAAGAGAATGAAAACCTGCCTGAGGAAAGAGTCGAGGTTTTTTATTGCTTTCCCTTTGCTAGGAAGTGCTTTAAACACAGATCCCGAAGCTGGGAAACCACTGAGCTCATTCTCAGCTACTTGATTAATTTTCTTACTGATACCTTGGAAGTGATTGCTGCTGCATGGGCCAAAGCACCAGCCAAGAAGCAAAGGAGATTTCCTATTTCTGCATTTTTAAGGAGCTGAAAGCTGTTATAAGTGGATGATGCAGCATCTAATGTTCAGTGATGGATACATCTGCTTGGCTAAACAACAGAAATCTGCCTAATTAGATGCTGTTTGAGACTGACCTGCTTCTGCCACTCCACCATCCAGATCTTCTCGTTGAGGGATGATACAGTTCTTCCCTAGAAAATCACAAATCAAAGCTTGGTCATGCTGCCTTCTAACAGCAAAAGGATTGTTTATATTTTCCAGAGCTGTAGGGGGAAGTTTGCTGGAGGTTCAAACTACAGAGGGGAAAAAAGGGAAATGCAACTTTCATTCAGAGCTCACGTACTAAATGTCATTTGCCCATTCAGCTGCTGAGCAGAAAGCAAACCTAGGGACAAATTCCAAAAATCTACTGGGCTGCTGAGAACTGCCTATGTACTCAAGCATGGGGAGACAGTGTGCAGCTGACTTATGGCAGGTGTGGCCCAGCTTCAAAACCTTCTGAGCTTTCCACTGCTCCCTATGGGATTTGGACTCCCAGGTCCTGTCTGGTGCTGGATTTCTTTCAAAAGTGCTAAGAAGGAGCAGTCAGACCTGGAACTAGAGATGATGGATACAGAGTGGTTGACTGGGGATCAGATTCAGAAAAACACATAACAGTAAGACATTGAGCTTTCGTGAGAAAAAAGCCCCTAGATTTGTCTTGGGTGACTGTTTCTACTCTTCTGCAGAGACATGGGTGCTGTTTGCAGGGGCACCTTTTCTGATGGGCTCAGAAAAAGCTTCACACCCTCCTGCAAACAAGACCCACAATGTCTTGTTTGACATTTTTTTTGCACTGGAAGCTGTGATGATGCTCTTCATTTTCAAGTTTTGCAGCCACCACTGTCACTTAACAAACCTTGAAGTCCCTGTGTGGAAGGCTCTGCCAGGAGTCAGCAGGCACTGCATTATTTCAGCTCTCCTTCAGCTGCCCTGCCAGTGATGAATACAGTTTAATTACAAAAGCAGAATTTCTGTCATTTCTCTCAGCATGGCTTCTATTGGGGAAGATTAAACATCAGCCAAACATTACTGAATTACCTTTTTAAACCTATTATTTCAACGTGATTAACTTCTCTTCTTTTCATTTAGCTGTAAGCAAAATCTTGTTTACAAGGCAAAAAAAATGCATTTGCTATAATATCGGCAATAATAATAAAAATGAACATCACAGGGAAATAATTTATGTGTAAACCGGCATAAAAATGTCATTGATGCATGAGTTTCCTCTTCAATTAATAAAAAGGAGGAAATATTTAAAAACAATTTATCAAGGTAATACATACAGTTCATATATCATGCACTCACAAAGACTGTACAGTATCCATTCCACAAATAGCTCTGTGACCTGGACTCTTGCACAGATGCTGGATTCCTTTAGGTGACCTAATTTGGAGCAGCACAAGACTTTGACTTTTTACCAAATGAAGATCCTGGGTCAAAATACCAGTAAAAGCCTATCCTATTGAAACAGGTAATAATTAGTGCCGATTGAATAACCCAAACCAAATGAAAATACAGCTGCCAATGATTCTGGCATCATTTTCTACCTTCCATTGAAAATGACGTTTGAGGTTGTTGTCACCACCCATAAACCCAGGTGATCTGTTCAGAAAGACTAAACCATTATCTCTGCTATGTAAGAAGGAGTTTCAAAGTGGTCACAAGTATAACAGAAATCACAGAATCACAGAATGGTTTGGGTTGGAATGGACCTTAAAGATCATCTTGTTCCTCTCCCTGCCATGGGCAGGGACACCTTCCACTATCCCAGGTTGCTCCAAGCCCTGTCCAACCTGGCCTTGGACACTTCCAGGGGCAGCCACAGCTTCTCTGGGCAACCTGTGCCTCACCACCCTCACAGGGAAGAATTTTTTCCTGATATCTAATCTAAATCTTCTCTCTTTCAATTCAAAAGATCCTCATGTCCTGTTGGTGAGAGACGATTTGCAAGGACGTGCAGTGACAGACAGGACAAGGGGGAACGGCTTCAAACCGAAACCTTGTCCTTTGTGCAGAGTTGGCACTGGAAAACCAGATGGCTTTGTAGTCACATATGGAAGTGAACCCATATTTAGAAGTTTCGATATTGAATAAAAATGATAGAATACCTATGCTGAACTGAAATATTGACATTGTCAAGTATATATTGAACCCTCTCCATTGGTTTGTGGCAAGCTGAGTAAGCCTTTTCCATTAATTACATCCTACAAAGAAATGGGGGACTTTCCTGCACTTGGCAATCTTCAATTTACCTCCTACATCAGTATCTGAAATGGTGTCTCCTTTTGAAGAGACACATTCTTATTTAAAATTATTTTCCTGCTTTTTAATGTATTAGCTATCTGAAAAGCATCTACAATGCTTTTCAAGGAAAGGCAGCAATATCATTTGTTTACTTGTCACTTTTCTTGTTTTTCAAAATTGTCCTTAGGTAAATGTGTGTGAAATTATAATTGCTAGAAAATGACAGTGTGTAAAAGTGACTGTATCCTTCCAGATGATGTGTTTGGCCCTAGGACTCAACCACAGGAAAAACTTCTCTGTATACTCTCAGGCGTTGTGCAGAGGTATCCTCTCTTCTCCCCTGCCCTGGAAGAAAAGGAGAATTTAGAGCTAATTGATTGGATTCTTTTTTTCCTGGTGTTGTAAAAAGGAAGAACAAGGTGTGAATAATTTGGCACAAAGCATATGGAAATCATGAAAGATGCTATAATTCCTGCTTGCTCTCCCAGACCCCTGAACCAGGATTCCCTGCATTACCAACAGTAGATGAGGGGCTTGGGAACAGCTGAACCCTGAAAATCCTGTTGGATTTAGTTTAGCACCTGAAAGGAGCAAAGGACACTTCTGTCAAGAACGAGGAGCAAATGGGTTATTGGAGATGAGGCTGCTCCCATGGAGCTGGGCTGTTCCCTTGCTTTCTCCCACAGGCTGGCAATGCAGGCTCCTGGGAGCTGCAGGTGGAGGGAAGTGCTGCCTCACATAGCTGGGATGTCTCTGGGAGGTGTGAGAAACCCGATAGTTTCTGTTTGCTGAAGCTACTTGTCCACCCCTTCACGGGCTTGACAAGCTTCTGGGGATACTTGTATCCTACCACCTGGGAAGGCTTCTCATCCCACTGGGAAACAACAAAAAACACACAGAAAACCAATGTAATGTTAAGCAGAACTTCGCATTCAGAGAGGATGGAGAGAAATCATATCTGTAATTCCCCAACACCTCCGGAGCAGCTGTGGGTTTTGCAGGCTCACTTGCACCTCGAGAGCAATCCTGCAACCCCAGCAGGGTTAACCCCAGCTCTGCTCTGCAGGGACACTGCTGCCTGCTGCAGCCGAGCTGTTTGGTGTAAACATCCCAGGAAACAGAAACCCTTGGCTAGCCATGGCCAGCCCTCAGTTCCCCTCTTTCCCGGCTCACTGGGACCCGCCAGTGCAGTTAAACACCATTTTTTATGTATTGCCAACTCTATTGCTAAAACGTTGAGTGCATTTAACCGAGTGAATCCCCACTGCAGATGGATTGCACAGGCAGTGTCCTGTCCATCTGCCAAGCTCTCAGAGAAAAAGCACTTGCAGGTATTTTCTCAATTGCTCACAAACTCCTTCTTGCACATTTCTCTTTCCATTTCTTCCTTGCTCCCTGAAGGTGCAGGTCTCACCCTGGCCCCAGGACTGCTGGTCTGTGGGTTTGCCTGGTGAATTTGGGTGCTGATGAGTTGGTACTTGGTTAAGGGAACATCAGGGAGCAAACTTGAGTAGAGGGGGTAGAGGTTTTCCATCTGGAAGATCTCGAAATATTTTCTGTGCTGAGAAAGAGATATGGCACAAAGCATTTTTCCTACATCTTTCTTTATTCTGGGTCCCACCTGCCTATCACTGAGCTGTTGTTTGGAGCTACAAATGGACTTCCTTTTACTGTACCACAAACAACAGCATTAACATATTAGAAATTGCTCAGCCTGACACTTTCCTACCTAAACTACAACCAGGGTAGGGAGGCAAAGTGCTCTGAGCCTCTGCTGTTTGCTTCATGTCCAGCCAGTTTGTCTGTCAGTACTTCAAAGAAGCAGCTTTCAGTTCCTGGACTGGGAATACCAATCCTTCCCTCCCTGACTGCTAAAGGGTTTCAGCCCTTCCAAGGCTTCTGCTAGCCAGGATTTTAAAAAGTGGCATTAAATTTTGCTGTCCAGGGAAGGCACCTGTCCCAGGGTAGTTGTTTTTAGCAGCAGAGCTGACATCCAATGCGGTAGCCCCAGTTATAAAGCTGGCCATCAGCCTCTCCCTGTGAGTTATGTTTTGCTTCAGTGTGATTAACTGTAGTTAAAAAATGAGCTTGGAGGGCATATAAACAGGAGAACAGAAGGGTTGCTTGGAAGCATAAATCACGTAAATATTAAATGGGAAAGTACATCCAAATTGGTACTTGTTTGCTCAAAGCTGTTTAAATTAAGGGAAATACCATCCCTTCTCAAGAAAGAGAGTTCATGATTTCCTCCAATGAGACCTAAAAAAGCAAAGACCTAAAGTAGCACTCTATAACCTGAAGCATCACCAGCACAGTGAAAGGACAGCAGGACACTTCCTGGCTCCCTCTTTGCTCTCCTCATGGTGACACGAGGAATGATTCTGGCCATGAGACAAATGACTTAAGGAGTCCACCTCAACAGAAGGGTCACAGCTGGACACCCCTGTCTCCGCATTTTCTCCATCTCAGCCTCATGGCAGCAACAGAAAGGAGAATTTTCTTTCTTGTCCTGAACATGAATTTGTCTTTTAATACCCTTGCTCTTGCTAACAACTAACAGTAGGGCAAGAGACCCCAACCCCAAACTGAAATTTTTGAGATTTGCAGTATCTCACGGAGTTGATGAGGAAAAAGAGCTGCACTTTTCTTTTCTCAAATTCCAGTGAAAATACAGAGAAAATATCAGTAGAAAGAAAAACTTTTTAAATCCATTTTTCCTACAATCCAGGTGTCCTAGAAATTCATGTCATGTGCCCGTCTCCCTTTGCCCATGAGGAAGCTACAGCCTGGGTATCCAAGACCACGTGTGTATTTTTCTGTGGCTGCACAGGGAGGTTTCCATCCCGAAGCAAGCTCCCACTGGAATAGGTGCTGCACAAAGAGAACCCCTGCCCAAAGCTGTGATGTTCCAAGTGTCTGGGAGCAACACGGATTTGAATTATGGCTAGCCATGAAATTTTCCCATTAGTGGGAGCAGGCACCATTTTTTCTGGTGATGAAACCCTCAGTGATAGCGCTGCCCGCTGCTGGATGGCCAGGTTTGCTCAAGGAAATGCTTATTTATTCACCTGTGAAACAAATGACTGTTTTCTTTGGGTTGAAGTGTATGCTAGGAACACGCCTCTCTGCATCTCCCTAAAGCAATATCTCATCTTCCAGCTATGATTCAACGCTTCCCTAAGCGTGCTGGCAGCACTCAGTCTGAAAGGTGATACAGCACCAGGTTTTCCAGTTCCTCACCTGACCAGCGTCATTCACATCTCTCCACCACCATCAGGCCTCGGAATAATGGTCGCTGCTGAATGCTCACATAATTTATCATTAGCCACTTGTGTTGGCTTCGTGTCCTTTTTGTACACATAACCAAAATGCATTAACAGTTTCCAGTAGGTCCATTAGGATTTTCTCCCCAGTCTCCCTGGCAAACACGAGAGCATTATCACAGGCTCAGATTTAGTTAACCCCTCCATATGCTGAGCATTTCTCCTCCTCCACTGCCTTCCATGGTTCCTCTTGCTTACCCTACTGAGCTCCCTTTTCAGTAATTATTAGTAGGGCTGGGTTTTTTTCTTCTTGAATGCCACAAAATGAAAATGCATAGTTTGGGGGCCTGCTTTAATTAGGCACTTTTATATAAAATCTGGTATTGCATCTTTGTATAGAACCTTCTTCAAAGAAAACAAGAAAGAATGTCGGATTGCTCTTTTTAAGTTCTAAGTTTTTCACTGGCTTTACCCATTTGTAGATTAATTGATGTTAAACCGGGTATGAACTTGGTCTGTAATATTTTTAAATATTAAAAATGAATCAAATTATTCCAAGAAAGCAACTCATCAAAATCTGCTCAGGAAGACATCAGGCAGGGATAGGCAGGGTTTGTTTCTCTATTACTTCAGTCCAGTCAGGGTTTAACACTGACTCAGGTATGGATTGAAGTATGCAGCACATCTGACTAAAGCAGCCCAAGCTCCCCCAGCAGCTGGTTGTGAGATATGTTTAAAAGAGTGGTCCTTGGGATCACTTGCACTGTGCTGTCGCAGGCACAGCGGTGTCACAGCCCCGTGCAGTGACAGCCACACCAAAGCCTGCACCAATAAAACCCTCCGGTGTTTGCCTTGAAAGTGCTCCAATCCCCCTTTCGTGCTGCCTCCTGTTTCAAGGCTGGGGGAGATGCGTTCCAACTGCTGTGCCTCAGGCTTGTGAAATACTAGATGGTGAAGCTAAATGCGTGTTTATTTTAACAATAACAGCTTTGCATGAGGGGAACTCCTGAAGGACTCGTTCAGCAGGGCTGTGAGTGGCTGTAGCTGTGGAGCAAGGGAAGAGCAGAGCCAAGCCCAGGCTCAGAGCATAGCCCAGGCTCAGCTGTGCTCATGGGGGAGGGATTGGCACTGCCCAGTCAGTACCAGCAAGGCCATGTCCTGCTTTCTAAACCCAACCACGTCCTCTCCAGCACCTTGTCAGTGCCAGTGGCACTGGATGCCAGTGTTTCCCATTTTCTTTTGTTCAGCTTAACAAATCACGAACTCGGCCCTGGGTTGTTCGCTATCCTCAGTCCAAGTGTGCAGAGAGATGCTCGTGCACATCCACATCTCAGCGTGGGATTTCAAACTCACCCAGCAGCCCATGGCTTTCAGAGCTTTGATTGAGTTTGGACTCCTCTCCTATTTTCATTACTTAACCCAGAGCATTACAGCTGAACCTCAGAGCCAGCCTCACAAGGCACCCCAGGTTATTTTTGGTCAACCCACCCTATGAGAGGAGTTTTAAAATTTTACTTGGAGAAGGGAAAAGTTCCAAAAGAAATGGAGGTCAGATTTGCTGTGCAGGAACATCCAAAGAACTTGGACATCTCTCCGGAGTTTTTCTTGCCCAAAAAACCTGTCCTCTAACCTGGAAAGCGAGTGATCCCAAATGCCAGCTGGATTAGGAGCAAGAATACTCTCTTGGGTGGTGTAGTTTTGGCCTAAGTCAGCTGCCACAAGCCCAAAGGTGATCATTTTATCACCTCATAAAAATTTTGGTGTGAGCCAAGGCTCTGAACAGAGGCAATATTTCATCATTTCCTCACATGGAAAAAGCTAGAGGGACACAGTTGTTCCCGTGAGCTGACCTCCTGAGGGCCAGGGGAGCCCAGATGCAGCTCTGGGCACCTTGTGCCACCAGTGGCATGGGACACAGTAGTGGTTGGAAAGTGGAATGGTTGCAAGACTGCAAAACTGCTGCTGAAGAAAGGGCAAAGGTTTGGATTTGGGCAAGGTGGGAAGAGGAAAGGAGAGCTGCAGGGGACAGTGAGGTGCACAGGGCGGTGGCGTCCCTGATAACTGTCCTCTAATCTGTTGGGGGGGGCATAAAGAGGCAGATAATGGTTTATTTTCTATGACCCTAGAGAAAGAAAGAGAAGTCATTGACCTAAGTCATGGCAGGTAGGTATTGGAGAACTGACACCAGTTAGAGGTTTGGAATAATCTGCCTGTGGAAGTTGTCTGTTCTTTTTCAATGAGTTTTTAAAGAAAGCCTTTCCAAAACGGACACAGCTTCGTCCTGCAGCCAGGGCAATGCTGAGCCTTCTGCTCCCCAGCCCAGAAAAGATGGAAGGAAATAGGGATATTTATTCCTCCCAGAGGCCGAGGTGGAAACAGACCATCATGACTATCCAGGTAGGACAGAGTCCTTTTCCCCCCTATATCTCATTCCGCTTGTTTGTCTTTATTTTTCAGCATGCAGGCAAGAGCTTTGGCCTCTGTTCTACCAAGAAACAGAGGAAATATTTTACTGAGCTGAATTTGCGTCTTTTACCAATCCCTTCTATTTGAATCCTTTCTTCCTTGGAGAGACTAAAGTTGGAGTGTGGGACCACCATCTGCAAATTATTATTTTCTTAACTGGGCTGTAAATATTTTTTTTTTTTTGCTAGAAACCCGCAACTCCTTATTGATCTCAGCTCACCTTGCCCCCACCCAAGAGGACTGAGTGCCACATGAATAACACAGCACTGCAAACGGGACAGGATCAGAGACTGCAATAAGAGCGTAATCTAAGTGAAAACACTGGATCTGTCTGTTTATGGATCTAATAAATTATGTTGGAATGGTGAGGTTATAAATCCAAGCTGTCCAGTAAACCCAACAACTAATTTGTCAGTCGCTCGTCTAGCAATCTGACTCTCCCTTGCAATTGCTCACCATGCAGATAACAAGGTGCCTTACAAATCTCTTGGTTAAATGTCATTTGTTTCAGTGCCATAACATGCTATGGATCATTGCTCACACACAGTAACCCAATTATATTAACCTGTGCAGCAATATGGAGTAATGACATGACATTAATGCGAGCATTTCAGAGCTTTCCAACAATTTGGTCTTTCCTCCAAAGGGGTTTTCCTCCTTGAGCATCTTTCTCCTTCTTTCCTCTCATCCCAATGTTTAGAGGCAGAGCAACATATCTACCCAAACACATCTAAAATCATCATCATTTCCCCAATAGCTGGAGCTCATTCACAGCTTGGAACGTGGGTCTGAGCTGTGTTACTTGTTGGAAACTCTCCAAATTCTAAGTGTTGCTGTTCCTCAGGCTCCGACTTCTCTTTGGCATTTTTATAGGAATACCTTTGAAACACAACCCCTTACACTTTGTCTGTGTTGATCACGTGTTCCCACAGTAGTGGGGGAAAACAGCACTTTTAAAACACACACATGAAAAAACCCAAGCCTGTGGAAAGATGAAGCTGTTGTTATTTTCCAGCGTCGGAGGGAAAGCTGGCTAAACCCGCCAGCAAGTGCCTTGGCTGATCTGCCTTCTGTTTGCACTGCTGCAAGAGACACTGAGTAACAACACCGAGACAACAAAATAAATTTGACAAAATCATGTTGTTCAGGCACCCTGGTTTCTGCATGAGGGCATAAAATTAGTGAAGGAGGCTATTTTATAGTAATAAACGGAATTCTATTTGTTTTTGAGAAAAGGCAAATGGATTTTGAAGTGTGCCTGAAATTTCCTTCATTCTTATTGCTGAGAGAAAAAGCCTACTGCCTTGTTTCACTGGCTGTCACTGAAAAAATCTCCAGAGTGCTGCAGAGAGGGTGCAAGAGGGTAACCAGACAGTTTGGAGAGGGCTGCAGGTCCGAGGGAAAGACGTGAAGGATTTATAGCTCTGTCTCATGGTTGTAGCTGTTTTCCATCATTACAGTGCTTGGGTGGGAGGAGAGGGGACAGATGCTGATCCTTTGGTGACCCTTTAGTCTCCAGCCAGTGTCACCACAAGTGGAGTAACATGCCCGCAATGGTCTGGGCTCAGAATATGTCCCCATGTTTCTGTGTATTTATGGCTTTTTTTGGCTTCTGCAGGGATGGCAAGTAACCCCATCATAAGCACTGGGCTAAACTTGCTGATATCAGCTAAACTCAGCTTCTTCCTGCAGGAAGAGTTTCAGTAAGTAGAGAAATAAAGGGGCTCATCTATGACAAATCTTACCTGACACAAACATATTTTGATCAGCCCAACACAATCCGTAACAGGCGCATCTAAATATTATGAAGAAATATGTGGTGATCAGCTCCAAATACAGGCCCTGAAATGTACACTGGCTAAATTCTTTCCATTGTGCTGTTAAATGCATCCAGCTGTCCATACGTTAAAGTTAAATATACTGTACTATAAAGCTGAACTGAGAGTGGAAACTATTAAAATAAACCCAGCTATTTCCCTGTTCCCCCTCTCCCTCCCAATCAAGTATATTTTAGTTGGGGAAGGAGGAGAGTTATAACAACAATTATTTGATGTGGTGCATGGCAATGTCAGGCAGAGAGGGGAGAACGTGGCAGGGAGTGGGAGCAGCCCCAGTCTGATGGGCAAGGAAAAATGGGAATGAATATTCTGGGTGACTTCATAGGGGACAAAGGATTCTCCTTATGAGGAGCAAGCAAAACCCTGCCTGGCTGAGTTTGCCATGCATAAAAAAGATAGATGGGAAAAGGCAAAGCAAGAGAGGGATGTGGTCATGGATGCAGGGGAAGGTTGTAGAGAGCCATGATCATCTATCTCATAAAGAAACAAAATGGGTTTTATCTTTCAAATGAGCTTTGAGGTCTATGGGTTGCAAAGTGTGTCCTAAAAACTGATTTTGTTTGGCTCCTTATTAATCATTATTTTGTCATTAACTGCTATGGAAAAAGCAGAGATACAACAGCAAGAATGTGAACAGGAATGATCTTCAGTTCTTATGGACAGTGCAGGTTCCTGTCTCATATCCCAGGATTAGAATATCAAACTGCAAACTCTTTTATCCAGTACCTTGAGCAAGAGGATCATGGTAGAAAAGCAACAGCCCATGAAAAATTAGCTTTTTTCAAACTAACTTTCACCCCATTTTTCTAAGGAATGAGGCTTGTCTTGTCTGTCTGATGTGCAATTTCCATAAATTTTTCCTATTTTGGTTTTTCATTCAGCAGAAGACAGATACAAAACACAGTGCTCCTGCTGAGGGAAAGGCAATTACAGCTCAGTCCTACCTGTTTTGAGAGGTTGCAGCCAGGTGACCTGTTGGGCCACTCTCCCATCCCAAGAGGCAAAGGATGCAAGAGGAATGGCTGCAAGGCAGATCAAGCCAAACCCTAATATATTGCATCTCCTTTTGCCACTGTTTTGCTCAAAGCAATGCCCACACAGAGCAGGGAAATATCTCCTGGTCACTCTGTCACTGCAGGGGCACAGAGGTCCCCAGCCTGTGGAAATCCCTGGCAGCCAGAGGGCGAGTCTTGTTCTCCAAACACAAACCCATTCCTGAGTACTCCACAGGACACTGCACTGGACACTGGTGCTCCATTTCTGGGTAAGTTTGACAGATATTGAATTATGTGTGATCGTGTTGGCTAACACGCTTCTTTGGAAATACAAAAGGAAACAAATCTGGACAGCAGAGAAGAGAAATGTGGCCGTGAGCAGCAGCATGGACTGGTGACAATGCCCTTAAAGTGATTTTCCCCATCCCGTATGTGAGTGTGTGTTTACTCTAAATTATTGCCAGGATGAGGTGAGGGTTCAGGTTAAAACACCCTGGCCAAGCAAGAGCAAATCAGTTTTGTCCTCCTGTCCTTCTAGTGAGTAAAAAATGTTAAACTAAAAAAGAAAGAAAAAGGAAGATCTTTCAGCATCACTTTTCCAACACTCCAGATGCTGCTCTGTGATGGGTTTGAGATTTATGCCACTGTAGTGCAAACGCTGACTGCATCATTCCTATTTGCTATGTTGGATGCAGCGAGGGCATCAGGACATCATCAGCCGGGGCATTTATACCTTGTTAGGGCTGGCAACCATATGCCTTCATATGCCTCATCTTACTGAAGTTTGTGGATCCAAAAACATGAAATTCAGAGGTGGAAGTGTAGCTTCACTCTATTCTTATTGACTCACTTGGAAATTGTCTTTGTTTCCTTTCATTCTGGTCAGAAAATTCCAGAGCTGTTTCTCTAAATATGAACTTTTGCCAGAAAAAATTCCTATCTATAAACAACTTAATGCATCCCGAGAACATCCATTTCAACAGCTATTTTCAGATTATAAACAGACCCCGGTTGAAGGCAGTGGTCTTCACTTTGAAGGAGGATGAAAATAATGTCAGGGTCAGTAGGACAAGAAGAGCTAGGCTTAGTATTCACCAAGCAAGAATTAGATGAAACCCTAAGAACAAGACCTGAGTGCTTCATTCAGTGCAGTTGGGGTCAGACCTTCGTTGGTTCTTCATGCACGAAGGACATGTGATTCTGCTTCCTGCTCTGCTCGTGTCTGTCAACAAGGTGATTTTCCTGTTCCATTAAGTAATCCACTTAGTCCCCAGATATTTAATGCTGTGCAACTATCTTGATGCTGTTTGTCCTCTTGGCAGCTGGGGCAGCAGCACTACATATCTGAACCCTTGAGCATGTCTGTGTGGGGACTCACTCTCGAATGCTGTGAAGGTCAGGGCCTCCCAAGGTGTCAGTGACAAAGAGGGGACTGTGGAGGAACCTTCTGGGGGGAGGAGAGGGATGGATGAGTCAGCTGCCTGCAGGGATGCACAGATTGGCACAGAGAGCACCTCGGCTGCTGAGATTTTGCCAAAAAGGAAAGGGAGGTGGAGGGAGATGTTTCTGATAGGAGATGTCCAGCTTATCTCATTGACACTTTGCTTTGGCATTTTTTAAAATAGCTGTTCCTCTGTCACACTCATTTGGGGTGCACAGCAATAGCAAAATCAAGTCATGTTAACATGTCCTAGGATCACACCAGCAACAGCTTTCATAGCTCCGATGGCCTCAAACTCTTCTCTCGTGTCATGCACTTGAGATGGGAGTGCAATGTGCTATTTGCCAAGTGTCAGCTTTCAGGAGTGTTTGGTATCAGCCTACAACTATCAAAAGGCAAATTAAAGGTGAACTGGTGCAATCTATGCAGTGGAGAGTGTAAATGTGGGAGATAAGCGGGTTTTGATGCCAATCCAAGTTGCTTCCACTCTCTCTCCTTTCTCCCTGGTTTTTTTATTTGTATAAAAGCTTTTCAAAAGCCATTTCTATTGCTATCTTTTTATCAGCTCAACATTTTCCCCCCACTTGCTCACTGACTCCCCTGCACACTTTATTTGATTCTTTCCATAGGAGAAGTCTTTGTTTCAAAATAAATGAACACACTTTGCACTTCCACAGCTGGTTTTGATCCAATGATTTCCAACAGCTCCATGGAGGGGCTTTCAGCACCTTAGAGAGATGAGAAATTCACTCTTTTACAGCCCAGGGCCCAGTGTCCCAGGGGAGTCATCACAACCTTCCACGCTAGGTAGGCACTTACACCTGTGAACACAGAATTTTACTCTGGCTTTGGAGCATTTTGCTCTCTTCTTGCAGAGCTGGGCTGGGGAGTGGGAACCCAGGTCTTCAGCAGCTCAGGGACATGAAAGGATGTGCCTTGATGTGCAGCAGCTCAGAGGCAGCCTGGAGCAGTCCCCAACTCCTCCACCACCCTGTTCTGTCCCTGCCAGGAAACCTCCCCTTTTCATTTCCCACCCATCTGTGTCAGATGGAGACAGAACAAAACAGTGCCCATGCCCCCTGTGCTAGGCTGGGTTTTTAAGTGTATGAAGAGGGTTGGTGACTGATTCCCATGAAAAATATGTTGCAAATGGACATTAAATGCTCCCTGGCTCTGCTGACAGCCTCATCCCTGGGTGGGTTAATGGCCTTAGAGCCTTTCCCTTCCCAAGCTTGATGCAATTGTTTTTTAAAAGCTTCATAGCCCACCCCATGACAATCTTTCACCAGCTTTAACATCCTTTTTGGTTCAGGTCTCACAGCATTTGCTAGACTTAAGTAACTTGACAGAGTGAGGATTGTTGGCCTTTGCTCAGGCAGTAGGTAAATAAAAGCCTGGCTCCCTGTTGCTGTTCTAAGAGTAAAATGATGCATTGACAGAGGGCACAATACATATTCACCTCCATTCATCCCTCCTGCTACTCATTTCCTTCCAAACGCCAGGATGCCCCCGTTCATTCCCTGCTGAGGACACGACCCATCAAGAGGTGTGCAGGTAAATGGTGTGAGGAGGGGCAGGTGGACCACGGGCCACTGGCAGGGCTCGCACCAGAGCTTCAGAAAGCTCTACACAATGTAGAAAGCACTGGCTTTTCCCAGACCTGCTGCTGCCCTTCAGATCACCTTGGAACAAATATGTATCTATCCTTCTTCCTCCTCCTATTCCCATTCCTGATCCTGTTCCTATTCCCACACAAATACCTGCATGCCCTGTTTCCCTTCCCATTCCCACATTGCATAGTTGCTAATTTACAGGGTGAATTTCCACGATTTAAAAAACTACCTGAGGGCACAGGCAAAGCCACAGGGTGATATTTGCAGATGGAGGTAGTAAAGCCCTGCAGACTTTGTGCCCATCTGAAACCAAACACTTCCAGACTGGATTTTGGGGCGCTCTGTGTGTTAGCCATAAGCAGTCTGAGATACCCCACATCGACCCTGGTGGATTCCTCAGCTGGCAGAGACAGGCTGCTTGCAAAATGGTTTAATTTTTTCTTTTGTTTTGCCAGTGTAGTTTCTGATACCTCACTGGAGGTCAACATTTGTAAGGAGTCGAAATCTCTGATGTACTTAACTCTGCAGGCAGACCACTGCTGCCTACTGACAAAGCATTTCTAGGAAAGATTAGGGTTTTGGTACTCTTTAATTAGGGAACCAGGGAGAATTAGAGGTGTGACTGCTTCCAGGAGCTGCAAGAGAGCCCTCTCTTGTCTCTAATGTGGGAACAATTTCAGAAGATTTTGTCCTGAATGTGGATTCAGAAGTTAGTCCCAAAGCAACAATTAAAGATCTGTTCATGACAACAGATAAACTGGGAGATAAAGAGATTTGTAAGAGCTGTTTTTACCTGCAGTGGCACTACCCAGGGAGAAGTTTCTCTGTCCATAAACATTTATCTTGCAGTCCAGACCCACCAGCCAACTCCCCAGCTGGATTTGTTGCCCTGACTCCAGCACTGCTCCTCTGGCTGCCCCCAGTGCCAGGCACAGTGAGCAGAGCACACTCAGCAGCAGTTTAGCTCTCGGCTGTTCAAATGCTCTGAGCAGCTATCAAACACTCTGGTTTATCACTGGTTTGTGACTGAATTGCAAACCCATTTTTATCCCATTTAAAGTCACTCTTGTGTCTTTTAAACAGTAAGTCACCTCTGCAAAGCCCTATTCTGGCTCCATATGAGGGGATCAAGAGAGAAAGAAGGAAGATGCTGCCACTTCAGGGGAAAAAATCCTAAAATAAATCCCAAACTGATCCAGTTGGCTGGGGTGCAGATTCCTGCTGTCCACCTACACAAGCCTCCTGCCCCTGACGGATTGATTTTGCCTATCTACTGATTCTGTGGATGTTTTTGCAAAAAACCAAAGGGAAGCAATCTACAAAAAGAACTGCTGTCACCGGGAAGTTAGTCATTAACAGCCTAATGTCTCCCAGATAAGACAGAGATGCTGCAGCCCCTCCGAAGCTTGCATGTCATTAGAGGAGGATGTTGTGATGTGACAGACACAGGGATTTAAGACAGATCTTTTCCTTGCCCAGGGTCCCCTGTGCTTCTGCGGTGTTTATATGGGATCACTGAGCTATATCAAGCATTCAGTATGAAATGCATGAAGTACTATCCACATGCACCACCCGTCAAGAAAGATTAGCTTTTCACTGCACAGCAGCACAGCAATATTCCCAGGGCAAAGAAGGACTGCCCAGACAGAAATCTTTCTTTTTCTCCCTCATTCTTCTCATTAAAATTGTGGCTGGCTGATGAAAAAGGCTTACCTAGCACAGAAATGAATGGCCAGCAGCTAATTTGCTTCAGGAATTGACTCTGTTGCAGTTCTAAATAGAACAGTGGTTTGATGGCACCTTAAAAGTGCTTAAACCACTTTGCTGAATCAAGTCTGAGTCCAGAATTAGACCAAAAACATAACTGACCTAGAATTTAATGTCAATTATTTCATACTGTAGCAGCCCTTGAATGGATAAGGAAAATGTCCGATCTCTTTGCCCCCTGAAAGTGTGTCAGAGCCAGTCACAACCTCATGATTTAACCATCAAGGAGATCAGGATTTCCCCTGTGCCCTGGATTTCAGCTCTAAACAGGCTTGCCACTGTGGTCCTTGAGGATATAAGTTGGTTAGCTCCAGGTCCACAGCTGGGTTTGGTGTCCATCCCCATGCTCACAGCACAAGAGGTCCAGCTCCTAATCCTGCTGTGAGCATGGGGATGGACATCAAACCCTGCTGTGGAGCTGGAGCTCCCAGTCTCCCTGAAAGCAAAGGGGATGGACACCAAACCCTGCTGTGGAGCTGGAGTTCTCCCCTGTGTCACCTGGGGAAGAGCTGAATCCCTTAATCTCACTGTGTCCCACAACATCCCCGCCATCCCCTACTGACCCCACTGGGTGTGTTTGATGGGGTGGTTCAGGCAGGGTTTGTCTGAAGAGGTTCTCACATTCCTTCTCCTGGGCCATCACCCCTGAGCAAGTGTTAAGTCCCCACTCAACAGCAGATTTTTCCTCTCTGTGTTTTAACAGAGGAGGATGGTCCGGTGAGCGCCGCTGCTCTGCTCAGCACTGCACATCACCTCCTTGTTTGAAAGGAGTCAGGCAGCACCCGTGAAATGAAAAGTGCTTCAAACAGCCTGGAAAGGATGGACTCACGTGGCTGATTGTTGAGAGTGCTCCAGGAGAGACCAGCAGCACCATCTTTAGAAACACAAGCAAGGCTTGCAGTAGCAACCAGGGGCTGGTTCCCACTCTGGCTGAGAATGATCTGACTTCAGTCATTCTGGCGTGCAGAGAAGTGGCTGCTGGGTCCACATGGCTGCAGTGGACACAAACAAGGAGAAACCACTCACAGCAAAAAGTTGTTTTGCTGTCTCTGGGCCTGGATTTCTCAGAGGAGCCCAGTAAGAGGCTTAGAGATCTTCTTCTTAGTGCAAGAGCCATGGTTATATCTCCTGTGTATCACAACTAATGTAACCACAGCATGTTAATGAAACCAGGCCTAAGAGTGTACCCAACAATCAATATCAGAATGCGTGAATATTATGCACCACAGACCTCACACTCTATTTTATATGTTTGTTTCCATTTTTCAGGACCATTTTCTTACACAGAACACTCAAGTGGAATGATTAACTTCACTTTAAAACTCCAGCAACACATAAAAATCCCCTTTTGGGGGATATTTTAGTGATGATTTGCTGCAAGTAGCCATTAAAACAATTTAACATGTGGCATTTCAGAGCAGAGCTAAAAGACAAGAGCCCTGAGTTCAAAGACTGAGCTGGTGCTGAGCTGCTGCTTCCACAATTAATGTGCTTCTTTCCTCGAGCAATGCAGGATGGAAGCAACTTTCCAAAGAGAAGGAAAAGCACTTTGCACTGACAGGAGATGCAGAGGGAGAGGAGGAGGCAGGGGAAGTTTTCTGTTTGGTGCCCTTAATCCTGTTATCTGTAGGAGCATCACAAAGTGGCAGTGCAACAGCTCCTGAAACAGGCGTGGAAGAAAAGGCTGTGTTCTCCTCATGCCCTTCCTCAAAAGTTAAACCAATCTTTTCCTGTGTTATTGTGCAAGAGCTGCTTCCACAGAGAGCACAGAGTGCCTGACATTGATGGCAGGCTTAGATACCTCACTCACTGCAACAGAAATGGACGCAATAAACTTTGCTCCCAGTCTCAGAAGAGAATGATGATCCTCAGAAACCAGGACAGCTCTGCAAAGCAGGGGTCTAGATCATGCTTTTTCTGTGCTTTGCATCTGGAATTTATTTATTCAGAGTAATATTATACTCAACACGAGGTGCAGTGTTCAGCCTGAGAAACATGGGGCACCTTGGCTGTAAATACCATTTTTCTACTTTATTAGAGGGGAGAACTCTTCTTTTGTTCACCCTTTCGTAGTTCACCCTAAACAGAGTAAGTTCCTCAGACATTACTGCAATCTATTTGTACAAATATAATGATAAAAATGAAAAGCACTTGGAAGGACAGAGACAGCTTATTTTTTACATTCATAATTCCAGCCCAACACTTCAGGTACAAATCCTCCAGCCTGTGGTATGAGGGCTCAGTGTAAGACACCAACCACCAATATCAGTGTACTTAGCTTGATCTGCCTGGTTCTGGATGCAAACACAGAAATAATGCAATAAACTTCTTTGCTTCAGCCACATAAAAACATCCGCAACCAAAAGAAAAAAAAGGCTACCACCAAACTTGACTAATTTTTTTAAAGAAAAAGGCAATTTTTCACATTTTAATAGCTTTCATTCCATGTCTTAATAAATGCATGTTTGTTGATTTGTGTAAGCATGATGTAGGATTCTGCAAATGAATGTAATCTGCAGCAAGGGGATAGCTAACCACTAGCTAACACTTTTGAATAATGAATCCCTACTGTATCAGATGGACGCTATTCATAATAATTCCTTGCTTTTCTCATTTTGTCGTGTACAGTAGCGATTAATCAATTTGCAGTGTTATGTCACCCGCAACAAATTGCTAGCACCAAGACAAATTTATTGCTTTATGATAAAAGAACTTGTTTAGGTAGAAATAAATTAAATTTGGGGGTTGTTATTTGAGTTTGATGTTTACATATATGACCCATGCAGCGCAGGCCAGCAGAGGTAAGGGTATCCAATTATAACCCTGGTGTTTTGAGGATAGCTCAAAGAGATGCAAAAGCAAATGGTGTGTTTGTACAGCCAACTGGTCCTCGAAGGGAGGAAGTCCTCCTGGGAACTCTGTGTGCCATGACTGAGGCTGTTCAGAAGAATTTGGGAGGATTACCAGGGAGCAGAGCTGTGCACTCAACGTTCCTTCTGTGTGAAGATGGTTTGATGCACTTTGGGGGTCTAGAGGAGAAGCACCTCCCAACAAGCAACACCTTCACAGCTCCCCTGAAGGTGGTGTTGCTTTGTGGAAAGGGGCTGAGCAGGAACAGCTTTGCAGGGAATAGCCAGGGGGGTCTGGTTGCTGTTCTCTGCAGCCCAAGGACTGCCCAGCCACGAGCAGCAGACAAAGGTTTGGTCCTGGAAGCCAAGTGCTCCTCGTCTGCTTGCACTCCTGCAGCTGGATGCAGCCCCGGGACTCCTTCCTGAGGCACTGGGAGGAGGTGGACAGCCTCCAGGCTGCAAGGGCTAATTAACTTCCAGCACTCAAAATGCCCAATTTGCTGCCTTTAATTCATATTTTTTTATATCATTTTAGTTTCCTTCAGCCTTTGACAGGCTCCAATCTCATATTAGCTGCTCCTCCGTAAATCTTACTTTTGCTCTTGCTTTCTCCTTCCCCCTGCTGCAGAAATCACTGACTCTTTCCCCCTGTGTTAAATGCTGCTGTTACTTCTCTTTCCTTGCTTATTTCTTCCACTCTTCGCTTTTTCTCATTTCTCGTATTCCTGACCAGGCATTTTCTGTAGCTCTGGATAATACCTCTCCCTTCCTTGCTACTCCCTACTAATGTCCTTGTCAGGCTTCTCCTGAATCATTGCTGCACCATCCCAAAAGATGTTTAACTGAGATTGCTCCTGGCTGGAACTGCAATACTGAGAAAACCCAATGTGTCAAATGGTTCCTCCACACTCACTGTGGGCAAGGTGACCCTGAAATCTTGGGAAAATGAGAGGAGAGGAGAGGAGAGGAGAGGAGAGGAGAGGAGAGGAGAGGAGAGGAGGGATGCTCAGTGTTGGGGTGCAGAGCCCATTCTCTAGAGGTGCAGGCAAACCTCACAAAGGGCTGTGGTGAATAAGGAATAAACTTCATCAAATGCTTGTAGGTGTGTAGGGGCACCACAGCTGATTCACTGAAATTCCCTCCATTTTTCCCATTATCTGAGGTGTATAACCCTGTGTGAGCACTGATCTCACAGAGAGTATCCACACAATTTGAACATTAGTGTGGACAGCACCTGAAAAAAAGCCACATACTCCTAAAATTCAGGCCAAATCCAAGTTTCACCAGCCTCTGAGGGTTTCTCCAGATTTTTGCCAGTCTAACTGGTCTCAGAGGGTTCTGATGTTAATCAACGACAGCACAGTAATGGGCTATTAATTAGCCAGTTTCCATCAACACCCGCAGTGCAGTTTTATTACCCATGACGGCAGCCAGCAATCTGCCCTCGGAATCAGGTGAGGGAGTGTTCCTGCTTGCTGAATAATCCTCATCTCTGACAGTATCTGATGAAATCAAACCTATTCCATACATCTTTCTCACCACTAAATATTCCTGAATCAGGGATTTAAAAAAAAAAAAAAAAAAAAAAAAAAAAAAAGATAAACAACCCAAATAATTTGTTTTAATACATGATCTCCAGGTGGTTCAAAGTCTACCACAGCCATATAAGAAAACCCACAGCAAGAGAGAGCTGAGGGGTTGTCCAAATTAATAAAGTTTTTGGTGCAAAAGAAGCTCAAGCATCGTTATTAGGTTTTTTAATTGCATTACGGCAGTTTTGCTGTCACAACCCAAGCACAGCATCACTCAGGTACTGTATGATGTATGTGGTGCACTCCTATTTATGTTCCAGTGAAAGGTATAATTGGGGCATGTGGATAAATGTGCCCAAATCTATTTTAAATATCTGGCAATTTAGCACAGCGTTATAAACACCTCATTGCTCCTCTCCTGTTCCCCCATCTCAGAGCTGCCCCAGCTCCAAGGATTGTGCTGGGTCTGCCCCGGTGTGAGAAGAGCTCCACACATCTCCCTCTGGCTTAAAGTACCCTTTATGTTGCCTAATATTCCCTTTACCAGCACAAAGTGAAACATGAGGTTTTGGATATTTCTCTCTCTCTCTGTTTAAAAAGTTACATATTTCAAGCAGTAACAGCTACATTTTTAATGGATTTCTTTTTTTAAGGAAGAGGGTAACAATAACTTTTAGACTGAAAAAGCAGGGAGAGGTTAGTGAAGTACAAAGTTAGAAAATCTCAGTTTATTCAGTCAATTAATTGTCAATATTAAGTCCTATAAAATAAGTAAAAAATATGTAAAGCAGCTCTGTCCTTACGAATATAAGTGCAAAGGGGAGGGTGCTGTGTTATTCTTACAGTGAATCAATATTTTGACAAAGCTGATATTTACTCTCACACATTTCAAACCCTTTGATGCCCACGTGGGACCTAGCCTCACAAACATGGGTTGCCAAATGCATATTCATTAACCTCACAATTGGCTAATCCAATAAAAGAAAGAAAGAAAAAGAAAGAAAGGAAAAAAAACCCCAAACCAATACCCTGGTAGCATGCTTATGGAGTCATTTATTGTAAACATGATCCAAGTGGCTCATTCCAGAAGTGCTACTAAAAGCTTAAAAACCACTGGCATTGCTTAGCCCCAAGTCAAATCCTGCACAAAGAAAGAGCCTTCAGGCCAAGCCAAATGGAAAAAAGGGAATTAGAAGGATGTTACTCATTCATTACTGCCACTTTAATCACTTAGAGGTCCAATTAAGTATAAATCATTAGTATTAAGTTACTTTATCCAGGACTCTTTGTAACACACATGACTGGATTTGGAGGGCTCTCGGTGGCTAGATGGAGCGTGAGCTGAAAAAGGCAGTCAGATGTTGGGTTCCCCCCTCCCTTTCCCTTTCCCCCTTGCTATGAAATTGATAAATGAAGGCTGCATTCTAGGTGCAGCAGTAATTTCTGTAGTGCAGTCAAGTGCTAGGTCCCTTGTCTCCTCCAAGCAATGAGGCCACTGTCCCCTTTAATGCCTGAGCCTTCCCCTGGGCTGCCGAAGGGCCGAACCAGAACCAGGCACGGTTTCATTTCCATGCACAAATCCCCAGGGCAAGAACCCTTTATTCATTAACGGATCCATCCTTTCCTGAGGAAGGAGGCGGAGGGAATAGAAAAGTCGGGAGAGAAAGTGGCTTTCATGCCTTTCCTGCTCTCTGCCCGCTGTTACTGCCTGAATCTCTCCTGAGGAGCAGGACTTTGGGGCATGTGAAAAAAACGATGCAATAGCATCTTCTAAGGTCCTTTCCTCTTCTAGTCCTTTTCCCCCCCATCTTCCCAGGGATAAAATTTCCCCAGCGGCCCAGATCACTGTCTGGGAAGCATATTTCCTTCTAATCGGTTTTACAGCTCTTTTAAAGTAATATGTCAGATCATTTTCTCCATATACATAGTTAATGAAAGTAACCCTACAAATTCATTTTAAATAGATGGAAGTTGTTATAACCCTGATCTGGAATTTATTACATTCATTACAATCTTGCTGAAGTAGGTAATGTAATGGACTATTACTTTTATTATCTTTTTAATCCCTCAAAATTATTAGGAACTGACTAATATTTGGCATCACCCTGTTAATGTTTAAACAGAAATTGATATCTTCATTCATCTAATAAATGATGGGATCTTTTTTCTGCAAAAGACCTAAAGCTGGTGACTCTTTTTATTAAACTGAACTAGGCCAAAAGATTTCTAAGTAAAATCTTAAACTGACAACACGATAATTTTATTAAATCAGCTCTTTTATCAGGTTACAAGAACATTTTCCAGAACATTTTCATGACTCCTGACTGCCCAGAGAGCAATCAGGCCCCCACCAGTTTCTGCAAGGGATGGATTCAGATTTTGTTTCAGTGGTCAGCCCTTTAATCCAGCTTTTTGCCTGCACCCAAACCCCCTCCCAGTCAAGATAAAATTTCTTACACTCAGGAGCAGTATTTGTCAAGGTTACCAGCTTTAAATTGGCCTCCCCGAGCCATCACTTTCTCGTACCTGTTCTTTAGCACAGTGTTCAGTCCCACGTCCCTGATACCCAGCAGGACGTGGTGTGTAATTCACAGCACAAAGGTACAAGCTCTTCCTCCTCCTCTCCCTCGCTCCCTGGTAGCGATGCTTGCAGGTTCACTGAGTGCATTTCCTTTGGCACTGGAGCAAGAGGCCGGGCATTGCATCATCCATCGCTGTGTTAAGGAGCCCTGGGGGTTGTTCCAGGGTGGCAGAGGTGAGGACAAACACGAGGCAGGAGCTGTGCAGGGCCCACGTGCGCTCACACGTGTGTGCACACGAGTGCAGCCCCGCGTTCGGGCACCGCAGCCTGGGCGAGGGGAAAAGCTCTGTCTGGAAGGACTGAGGTGCAGCCTCGTGCTGTGCACGATGTCCCTTGGGGCCCTGAACTCTCCACCAGAAGCGATAGGCACTGCATTAAAGCCCTCACCTGCCCGAGCAGCTGATATCTTGCCAGGCTGTGTACACACTGATCTCCCCAGGAGAAGCTTCCTGCTCCCGGGGAGGTTATTGGTGTCCAGCTGCAGATGCAGTGCTAAAAGGACAAGACCAGGGGGTTGCCATTTTCCACGAGTCCCAGTAAACTGGGACCAGTGTCCCTGATCATCAGTCGCAGTTGTGTCACTGACTCTGCCAGGAGTAGAGCTCAGTTCTATTTGAACAGAGTTTTTGCTTTTCCATACAAAATCTCTCACCTGGACCTCACCTCTGGCTAAAGCTTCCCAAAGACATCTAAATGGCAAAGTCCCATTTTTGGGAATTATTGAGATAGAGAGAGAGTAACAGTGCAAACAAGCTTGTGATGGGATTAGCAAAAACACCTCAATTTTATTTTACATCGGTGATGATGAAGGTGCTTTTGAACCTCACATAAAACACCTATTTGTACTTTTGGTACGCTTTAGACACCTTGAAAATGAGGAGTAAAAGTCACTTCTGAAATTGCACTAACAAATCTGGCCCTCTGGCACTGCCAGAAATGTTACCCAGCGTGCAACCTTTGAAAACATCCAAGTTATATCTTAATATTTTTAATCTGTATCTCACCTTACAAGTGCTATTAATATTCAATGTAGATTAAGGCCAGAACAAAGATAACACAGAGTTCTTTACAGTTTCTTTGGAGTAAAAACTGTGTTTTGCAGCACAGTGCAAATGAAAGGCAAAAAAAGTTTCTTTGGACAGTAGCCCTAAAAGCCAGTTACGGGGATATGTGTGTTCATATACGTTAGAAAGACCTTTTTATTAGTATATAGGTGACAAAATGCACAGAGTTGGTGGCATGATAAAAGAACTGAAGAGGGAACTCACAGCATGGTTTATTTTTAATTGAGATGAAAAATGAAAAATATAGAAATTTAGATGCAATCCTGAAGGAGAAACATTTTCTGCAAATTAAACCAGGTGAAGTGAATATTAGGTAATAGAGATATTCACAGAAGGAAAGATCCCTGAGACAAAACACGAAAGACAAATAGACAAGTGCCAGCTTTCAGTGAAAATGATGAAAATGTTAGCAGGAAGAGCCTGCTTGGACTGTGATTACGGGGGTTTTGGGAATCATGTAGAAACAACCAACCTGCAAGCTTTTACCTGCAAAAATTCTCATATTCAAATGTCACTGAGTGCCCAGTATTGGAGAGTAGCTGGGGTTACAGATGCAGCTGGGCTCTCTCTGCTGGTTATGGTGGCCCTGTGCCAGTTTGCACCAGCTAAGGATCTGTCACCAACATAACCATGTTGTGTCCTCAAACGTCCTCTCAAAGTTCAATCACCATTTTTATCTCATAGAACTGAACATGCTGTAGGTACTGACCAGAAAAATCTCTGAATCATATTGGTTGCCTTAGCTCTTAGACTTGACAGCCACAAAAGATGTGGCAGAAAGATGCTATTTCCTGGGACCTCTGTGCTCCTAACTACATTTTAAAAATATGTTCCCTTTATGTCTCCCTACAATAGTAAAAAAATAAAGAAATGACCAGATTTCGGTGGCTGGCTCACAGAAAATCAAGTCTTTTAGATGCACATTAGAACCAATAATTTCTTGTCTCACATAAATACTGTCCCTGCTTTATGATCTGCTGCTGAGGTGGAGTAAAAGGAGCAGAGAAAAAGAAGAAAAATATTCTCTTTTTTTTTTTTTGTATTCCAAATTCTGCTTTAATAAGACTGAAAGTCTCTCTTTTTCTCTCCTTACAGCCCTACAGCAAATAAATGGAGGTGTCAGCCCAACACCCTTGTAGGTTTAAACTGAATGGAAGAGTCCTTTTGAAAAGCTTGTTCTGTCTGACAGTCCTGAATGTGCTCCTATTGCAGTTCCTTTGAACACCCATCTTTTCTGTGTTGGTGCTCTGCTGACATGGCTTTTCGTTGAGTTAAACATTAACAGAGTGCTGCTGAATGACAGGACTTTGTGATAACTTAATTGCATGAAACATAGTTGTTCCTATGTAAATCAGAGTGTAATTGGTCACTAAGAAATTACTCTCCCTGTATAAAGATGGCAAAATGGATTTTGGACACACGTGGGGAATAATCTGCTACTTTTTATCATACTGGAAAAACATAGTTCATAGTTTTTATGATGAGTGATAGACATGCATTTCATGCCATGAAAGTATTTGACTATGTACATTAAATATCAAGTCTGAGAGCTCTAAAGCCTCCTTCACTTTAAGTGTATTTTAACTGCTGACATTGGAATTACCATAACAATGGGGGAGCTCTGCAATACATCCCTAAATTGTGAATCCCAATGCACATACCTTGCAAAGGTCCCATGGTATTTGCCAGCCAGAGGAGACATGGCAGAAACTCTTTTAAATGAGGAAACACTGAAGAAGCTCCCTGAAACGGTTTCTTTATTACGATTAGGTTTGGGTAAGGGTAAGGACAGGATTATAACATCATCTAAAAGAATATCATAAACCAGACAGGAAAATGATATTGTAATCACAGAAAAGGGACCGCTCCAGGGCAATTGCTGCAGCTCTGACTGAAAGTCCGTGCTAAAGAGCAAATGAAATGACAAGTTTAAGAACTAAAGAAGTGTGTGATGACCACACTATTACCAAACTATTTAGCACTTCACCTTAAACAATAGCAGGGTATCATAAACCGAATTATGTGAGCTAAGCCCTGTCTTGTGTCAAAAGAGTGCAATTACAGCACATCCCATCCTTCTCCCCGGTGTTTCGCTGCAGAGGCTCAACACTTTAGGAATGCTAAAGCACAACGGAATGGAAATGGTATTGGAACAGAAAGAGCCTCCCGAAATGAACTGTACGCAGCCCGTTGTGTTGGCATGATTGATACTGGAGCATGTAGGTGTAATGAAACTGATGCTGTCTCTTCTGCACCTGTGATTTATTGAGTACAAATTTAAGATGAGAAAAGGCCCCATACCAGGAGCTGCATCTTCCCCCTCAAAGAGGGTATGGTCATCCATCACCAGCCATTGCAAAAGGCCCAATAGTGAGCGGCTCATCAGATGAGCCAATAGTCTCTTTGTTGGGATTCCTAACAAGTGTTGGATCAGCAAAAGTCTATTTAGGCTGGTGGACCTTTCAGGACCAATTTGTAGTGGGTCACTGATTCTGCTAGTGTATTATCTTCTTTACTACTAGTACCAGTTGGGCAAGCAGCAAAGATTAATGATTTTAGCTGCCGACTGTTTGTGGCAATCTACTGCTTCTGGACCAAAGATTAAGATTTTTTTGTGCTTTACTAGAAAGGACACACCTTTTATCTGGGGTCCATTTTTATTTGCTGAGTTCTGTACAAATACTAAAAGAAAAATAAAATAATGGGCACCTCAGTTGCGTTTTTAATGGCAATAAAAGGGATTTTTGCTGGTGCATAGCACAACAGAAGAGGGTTTTGAAAAGGAATGATAAAACTCAAAGCTGAGTGTAAGTTTTGTCCTCATTGGGCTATGGAATATGGCAGAGCACAAGTCTCTGCCTCATCCCTCAATACACAGTGCTGGAGAAATTCCAAGATCTGCCTACTTTTTAAAAGAAGGGGAATGAGGGAAATGTGATTCTCTACAGCAAGAGCTCATTTTCCAGGTTCATATTTCATTATTTTTCATAGCAGAAATTCCCATTATAATGGCCTTAGCCATGGTGTAAAATAACTCAGATTCATCTCAGGAGCCTGAATCTGTGCTGGGATCCCTTGGCTTCTGGGGTGCTCCTGGGATGCTGAGTGGCTTTGGCCACTTTTGGAGCCAGTTTCTCTGTAAGAGAATCAGAAACAAGGATGTTGTGACTGTATTATCACGGTAGAACTATACGAGACACTGACTGACAACATCTAAAAAAGGAAACAAGGTGTGGGAGAGACTTTGATTTAGCATGTATTTTCAGATATGTTATCAAATGAGATATTATCTCACTAGCCCAGTAGTAAACTCATGTTCCAAGCTCAAGGGTTTGGACAGCAGGACTCTGGGCAATTCTAGAGAAATGCCACTGGCTCCTTAGAAAAAGATGAGACCTGGTACTGCTCAGCTCCCTGGGCAAACCACTCCTGAAGAAATTAGAAGTGGAAATATAATGACAACTCTGCTGTTGGAAAGGAGAAAAGTAAAAGAATCCTAAAAAGAGTAAAAGACGCCCAAACCACAGCATTTCTGAAAATTCTGGTCCAAGATTTTTTTATCAGTATTGTTTGCCTGATCCAGCGTGATTTGCCAGAAGCTTCCCACCAGCTGTAGGGAGACAAAGGACAGGTCAGCAGAAGGATGTGAGCAACCAGGAATGAGAGAATGCTACAGAAAGCAGTGCAATTCCTGCAGGAATTCATCTTCACAGAGGGTTTTGGCTGCAGATGGACCAGGACTTGTGGGTGAGCTCAGGGACGTCCTGTGTACCCCTGGCAAGTTAAGGACATGGCACAGGAGTGTTTCCAAAGGAAAGCCCAGGGTTTTCCCTCAACTGAAAAACAGGACAAAGCACCTGAATGTGTGAAAAATGCACTCATCAAGGATCTAATTTTTAAAAGGAAGAGTTGTATAAATGACCTAATAAAAAAGTGATCTAATTGTTTCCACAACTGCTTCTGAAATTGCCAGGGCCTTTTCTCCTTGCTTGTCATTGTTTGTGGAGTCATAAATCACAACCCGGGAGATCACTCAGCTCCTGACAATCTGCAGCCACACTACCAGGTCTCGTGTTCGGCCAGGCCATGAGCACTGACAAGCTGTTACTTAGGCAGCTGACAGGTTCAAAATAGCACAAACTACACGGATTTCGCCAAGTAAAGAGATTTTAATTTATTTTATACATGCTTATCTTCTGCCCCTGTTGTCAGCACTGTTAGAAAACATGGTACTCCCCTGTAGGTGCTGCAAATTCCCATTGTGACATCTAACATGAATATGAATTTTCCACCTTGCTATTTCTTGAAATATTGATGCAATTTCATGAGGCGGGTAAAGTTCTCTGGTTTTGAAGGGTGTTTATTAAAAAAAAAGTCTTCCATGTGTTAGATGGAGGGTGTTTTCCTGTTTCAACTGCTGAAATAGGCTTTCGTCAAAAAAGAAAACCACAGGAAGCTGGCATCTCCAACTCCCACTCTCAAATTTTTTGGTGGCCATCTCTCTGGATTTGCCCTTGGTGGCACTTGGATGCTGGCAGCCTGCAGGGCTCCCTGGGAGCGAGGTGCTGGAGCCAGGGCTGCCCTGGCTGGGATCAGCAGGGAAAGCCCCAGTCCTGTTCAGCTGCCAGTGCAGTGGTGGTGGAGCAAAGCAAGCCGCATTATTGGCCACAAAGACAGGGTGATGGCAGACATATTTTAAATCCCAGCTACCCAAACAACAGTAGGTGTTTCACAAATGGGATCCTTCAGCTGACAAATGCCCTTCTCTCTTTTGTTCCTCCAAAAAAATTGAGCTTTCCTGTTTCACAGCTGTATCCCATTCCCTGGTCAGCCTTGCAAATGTGTTTTGACATTGCTCAATGAACCTGGGCCATATTTTAAAGACACAGTTATGGAAACTGGAGTGTATCCAGCACTGCAAAACACCACACTGGAATTCCTTCTCTCATATCAACAGCAGAAAATGCCCTTCCTAAATCACTTCACAAATAATCGCACAATACATAAAGTTCAAACTCATTCTTCTAGGAAGTGTCTTGCAGTTAATGACATTAAACAACAAATTTGATGGTAGATACTGAGCTGAACCCTTAACCAAACCCCTTTGGCAGTCATTCCTTTTGGGATGGTCATCCCATAGGCTGCAGCTTCTTTCATCGAAGAAACTCTCCCATGCCCAGGGAAAGTAATAAAACCAGTTTTTTCAATGAATCATCAGAAGGTGACCTAACCTTTGCTCAGAAGGAACAAGCACCTGACAGAAAGTTGGGGCTGAGGAATCAACCTTCCTGACCCATGTAAGAGACACCAAGAATTGAATTAATAACCGAGCATTGGCAAGGGCGGAGCCGGTGTTGTGGTGAATTTCTAACTCAGCTGCATTGGAAATTAAATGGGGAGATACCTGTGGGGGAGTAAAAGTTGGACGAATTTCTTCATAATTGGAAAAGTGAAGAAAAGAAAAGGGAAAAAGGATTCTAGTAATCTCATTGTGCAATGTTTTGGAGTTTCTTGGGGGTTTTTTGTCCTCCAAACGCAATTTTGGCCTGGTTTCATGAAGCCCTGGTGCACAAGCAGAGGACACTGGTGGGCAGTACACTAGGTAGGGGCCAAGCACTGAGCTTAGACTTTTCCAAAACCTTGGCTGGAGAGCAAAGCCAAGCAACTCCTCATGGCCAGGAATGGGGAGGATATACTTATGGGAGAGCTGCAGGTTGCAGGAGAGTCTCATGTGCCCTCCCAGCTCAGGTGCAGAAGAAGAAAATTTTGCTTGCAGATAAATCCATTGAAAGTCAAATCCTTCTGCTCAGTGTAGTCTTTGCAAAACAAACAAACAAACAAACAACAAATGCAAGGATTCTTTGCAAACACAGCACAGTAGTAACTGTGAGACTCTGCTTCCTTTCCACTTTAGGCAGAGCATTATTTCATCCGAGTTCAGTCTTGGATACAGTTTTTTTCCCTGCTGAATTCAAAAGCAAATTGCACAGCTGGCCCAGACTCCAGTCTGCTCTATACAGAATCGACCAGCCTTAGAGGAAGATCAGATCTCTGCTCCTGATGCTCAGTAGCCCGAGGAAAACATGAGGGCAGCTGGTCGGGAGCTGCTCTGTGAGACCCCGCGAGGCACCGAGCGGAGCCGAGCAGCGGCACCGTGCCCTGGGCTCTGCGTGGGGGGACCTGGGGAGCACTTAGGGCAACCTGGCACGGAGCAAGGTGTCACCCTTATTCCTAAAGAGAGTGAGCCCCTGTGTCAGGGCAGTCCCGGGCAAAGGCTGGATGCACACAAAGCAGAGAGCTGCTGTCGGAGTCACCTTCCTGCAAAGCAGTGAAGTACTGTGGTACAAGCAGCAGCCCTGCATATTCACCTTTACTTAGATGTTTGGTGATTGAGCAGTAATATCCCAGCTCTCCCATAGGAGATTTTTAGCCTCTTTCATAAGATAGTTTTAGCCAGTTAAAGAGGTCAAATGGCATGACCAAGGCCAGAGAGGAAATTAGTGGCAGGGCAAAAAACCTGATTCTTCTCCCACACTTCCCCCATTTCCATTAATTGCTCAAACTTGTGGAGGGCTGTGCTTAAAGAAACCAACAGGAGTTTCAGTGCTTTGAAGGTCAGGCCCAAGCACAGCAAAACCCTGGGGCAAAAGTGTGTTTCTCCTCTCCCTTCCCTGCAGCAAGTGTGTATTCCAACACCCTCAGCAGAGGAGCTTGCTCCTTCACTGGAGTCCCTTGAATAAAGAGACGCTTCTGGGAACACAGTGAGCAAATGGGTTATTTTGAAAGGACAAGTTAGCTCTATAATTTGCCTTCACAATGTGTTCTGCACTCTAATTACAAATGCAAACACAGTAATTGAGAACAGCATCATAAAACTCTTAAGGAAGCCATAAGTGATATAATACATGGACATGTTTACCATTTGGTGCAGCAGGATGCCTCTGTGATGTTTTCCCCATGTTTAAACAGGGTGGCGATTTGCTTTTCTTTCATAAAGTTAATTCCATGACAGCAATTCTTCCCTCAGCCTCCCCGCTCCTGAGCCTGGCTCAATTAAAATACAGCTTTCAGAAAACATTTCTTCTTTTTTCTCAAGTGAGAAAAACCTCTCTTTCTTTTGAAAGATATAAAACTATTAATTTGAGCTACTCCAAAGGGAAGGAAAAAGGGAAGATATTAGTGTGTTTTCTGCCTGGGATGTCCCATCCTTGCCTGCAGCAGCACATAAATCATCAGGGTGAAGTATAGAAAGGACTGGGGGGCTGCATTGCTACTCCCCCACCTAAACTCTCCTTGGGGAGCCTTCAGCCCTTCCCACGGTTCATAGGAGAGAGGATCCCCACAGAGTTTTCCTTCAGGTACCCACTGTCTGGATAGTGCAGGCAATCAGTGGCTCTTGGTGCTCTCCACCCACTGAATGCCCTGTGCTGGGGTGTGGAGAAGAGTTCAGAGCTCCAGTTTGTCCCAGTTCAAGGAGGGTGAATGGCTTAGTTCAGCGAATGGCCAGTGAAGTCAGGCGAGCTGCTTGAAGGCTGGCTGAGAGCTTTCTGCATGGATGGACAGCAGGAGGGTTACAACACCCTGCACCAGGTGCACTCCCTCCTTTTCCATCATCTCCTGGGTCACCCTCCCCATGTCAGCCTGGGGTCTTGCTGCAAACAAGTCTTTGAATCAAGGCAAAGTCCATGGGCCTCAAAAGTCTTCCCAGACAAAACACAGAGCAAAATCAAACATAATATCAGCCCTGCCCTCCAGAAAGCACCTTTGGGATGCTGGATGGTGGAGAGGAGTGACCAGGAGGATGCACAGCACCTCAGGGAGTCCTGCAAGAGCAGCCGTGGGACCAACCCTCTCACAGAGGGGCCGGGTAGCAGCACTGACAAATAAACTGAGAGAGGATTAGGGCTGAGTGTGCACTGACAGGATCCTACAAGCTCACCTAAGCTTAACAACTGCTAAATAACATGACAAATCATGTGATTCAAACCAGAACAGTTCAACCTGCCTTTCGAGATCAATGAAGACGTGTGTCCTCTCTGCAGCTCGCTCTGGCTCGCACGTGCACACCCCGTCTCTTTAGATTTGCTGAAAGCTGCTATGGCCTGATTTTCAGAGGTGCTGAGTGCCTGCAACTCATCATGACAGGCTATACATCAAATCCATCACCTCTTGGGAAACTTGATTACCCTAGTGGAAACCCTCATTTCAAGCATTTAACTGGTTCCTACTGGTTTCAGCCAGTCAGCTCGGTTTTGGAATGGATCACTCAGTTTGGGCTGTACTAATCCTTCAGGAGAAATAAATCCAAATCCATGTAGACCAGTGAAGGAATCCACTAGTAAGGTATCAATTAAAAGAAAAAAAATTCTATTTTTAAAACACCGAACCAATAAAAATAACTCACACTTGGCTGGTTAGAGCTGTTCATCAGGTGACTTGCTGAACAGATGTCTGCAGCTGGGAATTCTTGGATGAAATTCTCCATCTTCTCCTTTTTTTTATAGAAGTCAGTTATTAAAGAAGTACATTAGAGGCTTGAAACATGTGTTAATTCAAGCCAGAAAAACAACACAAAACAGAAACCACACATACACTGCCAAGAGAGAGGTTGCTGAGGTGTAATCACAGCTTTAAAGGGTGAAGCTCTTTATCTGGATGTGTGAAGTATGAAAACACACTTATTAAAGCCCCTGCAGATACAGAGTTAATGCTGAAGATAAACAGGGCACTCACACTGAAAGCCTGGAGAATCTTAGAGATGCTGTCCAGGAGACTCTATTCTGTTTTTTCACAATGCTCAGAAAATGTATAAAGTGGTGGTTAATTCTGGATGTGGAGATTAGTTCACAGATATTAGGGAATATTTTTTCCTAAATTTTCAGCCATTCTGGGTATTAACATATGTATTTTAAAAACCTAATGAATGTCCATGTTACTGTTTAGCCAAAGAGGGATAACTGAACCTGCTGTAGCATGGGCATTTACTGATTGCTGCAGGAGCTCTTTTCTGCCTCACAGGGTATGGGCTGGAAATTTTGGTGTGTTTTTGTCTCCACTAACATATGAGGAATTGATCCTGGTAGAGGAAAACAGGAAGAAATTATCTCCCTTGATACAGCAAACCTGAAATGCCCCATAGGATTGACATTAAAATAGACACAGAAATTAAAACCTTCCTGGAGCAGCTTCTCTCTTGCAGCAGCCTGTGCTCACCTCGCACTGCCCCTCTCCTTGCTGCTCTCTCCTGTAGCCCTCTCCCAGCCAAGGGGACACAGTCACTGTTTATGGGATCCCAGAATGGTCCTTGGCTGACTTGGCTGCAGAGCACCCACCGTGGGAAGCAGTGGGTGAGAATTTGCAGCACTGCTGTGCTGTCAGCTCTCCTGCACAAGCTCATTTAACTGTTCTGCAGAGGAGCTCTGGAAGTAAAGAAATAGTTACAGAGCAATTGCAGCTGGTCCCAGGGGCAGCAGTCAGCTCCACGAGCCCTCCCCATGTCCTGGCCCAGCCGTGTCAGATCCATTCCCCTCGGACCCCCCCTAAGGATTCAGGTGGTGGCCAGTGATGGGAAACATCTCCGGCTTTTCTAGGGACTGGAGGTTTCGGGAGATTTAAGCTGGGAGGTGTTTGTGACCCACAGCAACCACAGACACACAGGCTAAAACCCAGTTTTATTTCCTAAAGATAAAAAACCAAGTTGCACCGTGAGCCAAATATCTTGTTTGGGCAAATGGAGCAGAATTTACACTCTGAGTCTGATTTAAAATCATCTGGTCTGGGGCTATTCAAGGCTGTGGATCTGTTTATAGGTAAAAGAAACCAAAATCAGGAGCCTTTTATTTTCTCCTGTCTGGGTAACAGCTGAATACGTGTTCCTCAGACTAACAGGGAAAGCAAACAGAAGCATTTCCCCAGAAATGTTCCCTTTCTTTTTCTCTCTTGTTTTCCCTTCACATATTTAGGACTTCAAAATATTTGGGAAGGAAGTTGGAAGCTTGCAGAAGCCACCTCGTTTCCAGTTTGGTTCACATTTACTTCTCAGAAATGCACAAAAGGACTTTAATTAAACTGCAAAACAGGCTTCTACTAAACACTTCCTCACTTTTCTCCTGCACCTGGATCTATATGGAGGGCCCAGCGAAGGAAGGTAGCTGAATTCCTTAGGTGAATAGAGAGCTTCATTCCCAAAGGGCACAACAAACCTGTTCCTTCCTCTTCTGATCAACAAGAGCACAGAAGCTGCAAACCTGACCAGTACATCAAAAAGGAGCTTGAAAAATACTTTGAGCAAAAAATGCTAACGGTGCATCCTTCTCCTGTAACTGCACTGATATTAAATCAGGAAACAGTATGGAACAACCACAAATACATATATACAGGGGCTGTCAAAACTGAAACAAAACCAAATCCCTAACGGGCACTAAAGGTGGAAAGAGCAAAAAGAATATACAGTATAGGCTTTATGATTATGTTTAAATCCTTATGCAGCAAATGCTGGAAAGGGAATTCCAAAAATTTTCTCTATATAAGCAGTTTTTTGAATCCAGGACTTTGTGCAATGAAAAGGAATTACAAATCAGTGTGAATGAAAGGGTACAGGTCCCCAGTGGGTGTTGGATCATGCCTGTGGACTCCTGGGCTGCAACAACAGCCCCCTGATCCTGCAAGGGCCCAGGGATGCACCCAGCCCTGCTGGGAGCAGCCTTTCTGCTTCCACGGACACTGAACCCGCAGCAACACCGTCTTTCTGAAAAGATGCTTCCGTGGTCCTGCGTTTCCTCAAGCACGACTGAAGCCAGAACTTCCTTCCTGGCTGCTGAAGATCTGATCATCAAGAAGGTCTCCCACAGAGCTCCTTGGAAAAACAGGCAACAGACTATGGCCAGAAAGGGATGTTGACCTTTTCTGGAAGATCTCCTGGCTTCTCTTGACTTTGTGACATTGGGCTCCAGGACACCTTCCCTGTCTCCCTGACATCTCCCTTTTCCATCCCTCTCTTGTCCAAGTGAACTAAAAACCCTTGGAAAGATTACCTTTTCCACCCAGGCATCTGTGCACCCAGACATCTGAAATCACAGGAGAAGCAGATAAGCAGAAGAGAATTTTTTCTCTAGTAAGACATGGTCCAAGTTCTGAAGTGTTTGAAAAGCCTTTGAAGGACACGAAATGGTATTGCAATATACAGCTACAGCAATTACAGTTCTTCAGCTTCTGCTGGCTACTTCAGTCCCCAAAGGCGACTTCTGATCACTCAGAAAGGTTTTGGTGCTGTTTATTAGCTACAAGCTCCTAAAAGGGTTCAGATAATGAGTTCAGGATACCATTGGTCAAGTGGGAAGCAGGACTCAGCCAGGCACAAGAGGAAAGCTGGTCCTAGCAAGGCTCAGATGGGGGATTTTGTGCTTCTGGATCAGGTGTATCCGCTAGAAACAATTTTCACCATGATGGCAAGGGGAATAATAACAAGAGCATGTATTGGAGACGGGGGCTAGGATGCGACTGCAGAGTTTGGAAATGGTGAGAAGGAGACAAATTATCCTGAAAGCAAGTTTGGACCGATGCATTCATGGTATGATGGGGCTAAGGCTGAAAGAAATAATGAGAAACAGAACCTTTCTGCTCTCTGCTTGCCTCCCTGCTGAAGGCACTCTTGTAGGAGGGGGTGAAATGAAGCCATTTGGTTTGGAAGTCTTCCTTTCCGACCCCCCCTCCCAACCCCGGAGCGCAGCGAGACCCTGAGCCAACTGCAGAGGGTGCCACGGAGGGCTTGTGCTTCTCTGCCTGCGCAGGAAGGCAGGACTCGGGCACAGCAGCAGCAGCAGCAGCCCCCTCCAGTCCCCCCGGGCCGCGCAGATGTCCCGGGCTAACCCCGAGCGGCCGGGGGTACCGGCGAGCCCTTCTCCCCTCCAAAAACAAAATAATCCCCCTGCCCTGGTCCAGCATCCTCCGAACCTCGCCGGGACGGGAGCCTCGGCTGGGCATCACTCCAACAAGCGCTGCTGCGGTGCCCACCGGGGTTCCCCCCGTCAGAAGCCGTCGCTCCCCCCTTCCGTCCGCACCAGTCCCCCCAAGCCGCGCTGCAGCGTTTGGGGGTGCGAGTGCTTGTATGGCAGGGCCGGCGGGGGCGCGGGGCCGGGCAGCGCTCGGGGGGACCCTCCGGGCAGTGACACGGGCACAGCCGGGCTCACGGGCCGCCTTAAGAGTGGGGCGTTCAAATCACCCCCGAAATCCCCCTGTCCCGCACAGCAACACCCGTCCGGGAGCACTCACGATCCCCGCGACCGAGCTAACCCCAAAGCCGCCGCCCGCACACCCTGACCCGCGCTGCTCGGCGGGGATTTAACGCTGGGCACTGCAAAACCTCGGGAAAGAAAAATACCCCCCTAAAAACCTACCCTTCTGAAGTGTTGCTCCGCTCCCTTCTCCCAGATCCACTTGTGAAAACGTGTCTAGAGTTAGTTCTGGGATTTGCCCCGCTCTTAACTGGTTCGGGCTAAAATCTGAAGAGGTCCCAGGGCTAAAATCTGAAGAGGTCCCAGTTAACCCAGAAGGATTCAATCTCTTGTTTCATACAGCAAAGCTGCTCTCTAGACTTTGTCCAAATAATGTTGCCCGCTTTACTTTGACAATCCTCGCAGAAAAAGGAGAGCGGGGGGGAAACAAAGCCTTATGATTACCAGTAGTAATTTAATCCTAAATTCGTGGGCCATTCCCATCAGCCCCAACAAGCAAACATCAACACTTTTCTTTCTCATGCACGTGTATTGCGATAGATGATTAACCAGGTCCCTCGCTGCTTACACAGGGGAAAAAATCCTGACAACCAGCACAGTGTCTGTCTGCGGTTTGGGAAATTAAAAATCAAGTGAGGAGAGGTAGAAATTAGGAAAGTCATGCTATTTTCCGCCATCAGTGCCGGCTGTCAATCCCGGATAATTTGGGTTTGGGTCTATGTTTGTTAACAAAACTCCCATTTCAGTCAACATATTCCGCTGATGTTATGGGATAAAAAAAAAGCTAATTCTGGGGCAAAAGTAGCAGTCAGCTACCAAAACCGAGGAGCTCTTCTCAGAGAACCGAGCATGGAAACTGCACACATAACAGTCGTCTTAATTCTCATCTGAGTACCTGTACCTGCTGTTTCTAAGAATTGGGGATTGGGATGCCAACGTAATACAATTCCCTTTCTAAATGTCACCCGATTTAGGCAGAGCCCTACCTGAACAAACAGGGGTAGGTATCTGTATGTTGCAGTTTTAAGGGAGAGATTTAAAATCTCCGTGGCTCCAGGACCCCAGCTGCCCTGTCCTGGGCGGATGTGCCGGCTGGAGCTGATCTGAAATGACATTATCATTTTCTCTGAACTCGTCCCGATTTTGGCCGGGAGTTTGCGAAAGGCAGGGGGAAGTAGAGGGAGAGCGGGAAGAAGTAATTTTTTCCTCGAAACGAACCTTGAAAACCCGGATCTTAAAATATAGAAAGAAAAAAAAATTAAAGCAGCTCGAGTAGCGGTTTTCGGATGTGGGAAGAAGGTGGCAATTAAACAAAAATTGCCCGGAGTGCTCGGCGGGGAGGCGAGCTGCGGGGTCGGGCAGGTGGGCGCCTCTTCTTCCCCCTGCGTGGGTGCGGAGGGGACAGGAAATCCTTCCCGCAGGGACCGGCAGCCGCCGCTTTGTCCCGCGGTGGCTTTTAGGGTGCGGGGTCCGGGGTGCTCGGAGCTGCCTCCCTCCCCTTGCGCGCAGCACCGCGGCCGCGCGGATGGGAAACACTTCTGAGCTGCCTCGTTGGGCTGTTCAGCCCAGGAATCCTTCTCCAGCAACGCTATTTCTTCCCCAATCCTTGTTAAAAAAAAATAAATATATACATATAATTTAAAATGCACATAGGACCAACGCCCCTAACATAAATCCCATTGAGAATAAGCTTTGGTGGCTGAATTAAAAACTACGATGAACAACTGGCGATTCGGGGCATGAAGCGGTTCTGACTTTAGTCAGCCGCTTAACGCCGCAAGTTTTGCGGGATGTATTTTTGAAAGGGGAGCAAGGCATGGAAGAGCAAAGAAACGGACCCAGGAAGTGCCCCGAAATTCTATAACTGTGAGGATGGACGCTGAAAACCGATCTGTAACTCACAGCTAAAAAGATTAAGGAAAGGGACAGAGTGTGTATGGACAGGGAGATAATCAGATCAGTGCTTCCCTCCGCCTTTCAGTAGCTCCACCTTGTGAATATACCTCAGTAATTATGAGAGGAAAAAGTATGATCCACCTAATGGCACATTTTGCAGGGCTGCATCCAGGCTTCCCAAGCTCTCGCCAGGGTCCCCTTTCTTTAAGTGGCAACGATAACATTTAACGTGCAGGTAAAAATAAAGCTCTCCCCAGGCAGCTTCCAGGACCTCAGAAATAACAAGTCCAGCGGACAGGCACGGGGGACTCTCGGCAGCCCCGAGCCTCCGGGGAGGGGGCAGCTGCCGGACGAGGACCTCCGAGCGCCGTGCCCGGTCCGCTCTGTCCCGCCCGGCGCCGGCGGACCCCTCCGTAGAGGGGCACGGCGGGGCTCCCCGCCTGGCTGCGCCTCGAGTCCGCTGGTTCACAGCGAAAAGACGGCGATTTCCCAAATCTAGGACTGCTGGGAAACCGGCAGCGCGGTGGCCGTGCGGACCCCGGGGCCCCCCGCACCGCCGGGGCTGCGCTGCCCGTGGGGGATGAGGGCAAAGGGAACACCCCGGGTCTGTGGCTGCGTTCCACGAGTGTCCTCCCGCACATGCGTTCGGAGCAGCGCGACCTGCGGAGGGAGATCTGCGTGCTCCAGGGAGCGCAGCCCCGCTTCGGCCGGGATCGGGATGCGGAGGCAGCGCTCACTCCTGGGAGCGCAGCGCGGAGAGCGCCGGAGCCGGCCGCTCTCGGGGACTATCGACTGAGAGTTCTGTCCCCTCCAAATGTCCTGGGGAAACACGCACACAAGGCATTGCCTCACGAAATTAAGCCCCGGCGCGCCTGTGCTGCGAAAGAGGATTTGGATGAAATCTCCCTGCCTGATTTCCTCCTCTTCCCTCCAACCCGCTGCCAGAGGGACCCCCTGGAATTTCTTTTTCGGGAAAGGGAAGACTTTGAGCGACTTTTGCCTCCCTGGTTCCCTGCGCGGCTGCGGCCGGCTCTGTGGGGATGCGGAGGAGCGGAACAAGCGGGTCCGGGCTGTGGTATCGCTGCGGGGCTGGCGGGGGGTCCCGCAGGGAAGGACCCACACCGGGAGGTCTCCGCCTGGGGACTCGGTAGTGCTGTCCCGGCTCCAGAAAGGCAGCTCCCTCCTCATAAATTTCAGGGAAGCAGACAGACCTTTTTTTTTTCTTTTGGCTAAATAAATGGGGAGTGGGAGGGTGATACGGGAGATTCTGAGGTGCAGAGGAGGAGGCGCAGCTCCGGAGCGGCGCGGCCAGGCCGGGACCGGGGCAGCCCCGCTCGCGCGGCCGCTCCCGCATCGCTCCGGTCCCGCACGCCCGTCCCCTTTTTCTGGGTGTTTTCTCCGGGTGAAAAGTAGCTGTTATTCTGAAAATGGACACTTGGGGTCGCACTTTCTGTCTGTTTGAGCATGAAAGCGGTGTAAAAAGAAGCCCTAATCTCCCTTAATCGTTACAAAATGTTAAAAAAAAATCCTGTTACTGGACCAAAAGAAAAAAAAAAGAAACTAAAAAACCCTACAAACCCAATACTCCTTTGCATGCAGTCACTCTCTCAGGGAACAGCACAGGAAAGCAAACACGGTCCCCTCAGAACCGAAATGTAATTATATTTTCTCCCTTCTCTCCCTAATATTTGCAATTGTCTGTGTCAATGCCTTTGCTTTACTTTAGGGAGAGATTTGCTTCCTGTAACCGGGAGGATTTCCCCGGTTGTACACGAAGCGCTGACCGCCCTGTCGAGCTGGTGCTTCCCTCGCTCCCGGCTCCCCGCGCATCCCCCTCGGCGCCTCCCGCAGCCCAGCACTCCCTCCCGGCCGGACCCGCTGCGCGTTCGCGGCCGGTTCTCCCTCGGTACGTTCGCACCGGGGACGCTTACATAAAGTTGAAAGGGTGGATGCGTGTGCGTGGCATGGGGTGAAGCTCCCTGCCTGGAGATCCGCTACGGGACGGCAGCGGGCAGAAAGGGGCACTTTGTTTTATTTAGAACAAAGGGACGGGCAGGATGTCCCCGAGTCCCCCTCCTTTTGTGGGCTGCAGAGGCCGAAAAGGATGGGAGGAAGGGAGCAGAGAAATAAATAAATAAATAAATGAACAGCTAAATAAATAAATAACAGGGAAGGCGCGGGTGCGGGAGGGGGAGCCGGGGAGCGCCCGGAGGTGCGGGCTGGGAGCGGCGGGCGCTCAGCTGGCGCTGCGGANGGCCGGGGGCACGGGCTGGGCGTTTGCACCGACCTTCTTCTTCCTGCACAGACCCGAAGGCAGCATCTTTGTTTTGTTTTGCTTTTGCCCTTCCTGCTACCGCTCCTTTCTCCTTGCGACCGGGCGTCTCGGAGCCGGGAGCTGCCGCAGCCCGCGGTGCGGGGCGAACGCTGATACCGAGAGCCAGGAGCCAGCCAGGCGGCCCCGGGGGCCGGCTCGTCCTTGGCTTTGTTGCTCCGGACTGAAGAAGCTCCAGAAACCGGGAGAAGGAGGCGGCGGAGGAGGGGGAGCAGAGGAAAGGAAGCGAGAGCTGAAAGCCAAAGTTGGTTTGGAATAGGGGAGCGCGGCCAGCCCTCTGCCGGACTGCGCGCTGGGGTGTAGTCTCCAGCCCCCTCCGCCGGGAGAGGTGCCCGCAAGACAGCGATGGCCGGAGAGCTCAGCATCGGAGCCGAGCTGCCCACTAGCCCGCTGGCCATGGAGTACGTGAACGACTTCGACTTGATGAAGTTCGACGTGAAGAAGGAGCCCCTGGGCAGGAACGACCGCTCGGGCAGGCACTGCACCCGCCTGCAGCCGGCCGGCTCCGTCTCCTCCACCCCCATCAGCACCCCCTGCAGCTCCGTGCCCTCCTCGCCCAGCTTCAGCCCCACCGAGCAGAAGACCCACTTGGAGGACCTGTACTGGATGGCCAACAGCTACCAGCAGATGAACCCCGAGGCGCTGAACCTCACTCCAGAGGACGCTGTCGAAGCCCTCATTGGGTCCCACCAGGTGTCCCAGCAGCTGCAGGGCTTCGAGGGCTTCCGGGCCCACCACCACCACCATCATCACCATCACCAACACCACCACCAGTATCCCGCAGTCACTCACGAAGACCTGGCCGGCAGCGGGCACCCTCACCATCACCACCATCATCACCACCAGGCCTCTCCCACTCCCTCCACCTCCTCCAGCTCCTCCCAGCAGCTCCAGAACTCGCACCAGCAGCATCCCCCCTCCAGCAGCGTGGAGGACCGGTTCTCAGATGACCAGCTGGTCTCCATGTCTGTGAGGGAGCTCAACAGGCACCTCCGAGGCTTCACCAAAGATGAGGTGATCCGGCTGAAGCAGAAGAGGAGGACCCTCAAAAACAGGGGCTATGCCCAGTCCTGCAGGTATAAACGTGTCCAGCAGAAACACCACCTGGAGAACGAAAAGACCCAGCTCATTCAGCAGGTGGAACAGCTCAAGCAAGAAGTGACCCGGCTCGCCAGAGAGAGAGACGCCTACAAGCTCAAGTGTGAGAAACTTGCCAGCAATGGCTTCAGAGAGGCCGGCTCCACCAGTGACAACCCGTCTTCCCCTGAGTTCTTCATGTGAGTGCTTAACAAAAATAATTAAAAAACAAACAAAAACCCCC
>VZRS01000489.1:80944-177798 GCA_013398055.1 Ifrita kowaldi | reverse complement strand
TATATATATGAAAAATAGGTCATCTCTCCAAACTTTGTGTTTTAACTTGGAAGGATGATGAACAAGAAAGTCTAAGACGGAAAATTTGTTAAAAATGAAACCTGAAGGACCGAAACAAAACTGCAATTCTAATAACAATTTATTAGTGCCTGGGAGCCCGTGCCTTTGCTACAACCCCCTGAATGTTTTATTTTTGTTATAATTACAGTATCTTGCCTGCACTTTGTCCCTCTGATCCTTTGTTAAAGCCCAGATCACTATGTGCAGACTGTGCTTGTAGGTGTGATTTATTGAGTGACAAGTAGCTGTAGGGTAGAACACACGCCTCTGTACCTGAGTAAAGTATTAGACATCACAGAGCTTGGGGGGGCGAGAGAGAGAAGAAAAGCACAGAGCAGTAACACAGCAGCTCCTGGATACAGATCAGACAAGAGGTTCTGCCACAAATCACCTAGAAACATGTCAGACGCTGCATGTTTGTTGTTTTACACTGAGGGCACAGCCGTAGTCCAAAAGTATTGATTCTTTTCTTTGTACAGAGACAGAAACTGTCAGCTCTAGCAGACTGACCTTGGTATGGCTCAGACAACTATTCCCCACCCTGCCTACCATACGAACCCCACAGGAAAAGTCCAGGCAAGATATGCCAATGTCCGTTTCACATAAACAGAGAGAAACCCAAGCCTGCCGAAACAGCTCCCGTCTCTCCCTCCAGAGGTCCACAGTAGCAGTTCTGCACCACATTTCCTATGACAGAGAATTCGATTTTTTCTACTTTTTTGACACTCAAGAAGCATTAATTCTACTTAATCATTCAGAAATTCAAGAACCATCAACAGAAAATAATAACAACGATGATAAAAATAATAATAATAATAATATTAGTAGTAACAACAACAACAACAGCAACAATAATTTCCACTTCTACTTCTCACAAAGAAAAAGCACTGGCATTGTTTTTTATGGGCCTGGTGGGAAGAGTGAGAAACAAGCCCACTTTGCACTAATCATGGGCAGAAATGTTTTAATAGAATTGTAATTGTTTGTGTTAGTATAGTAAAATGGCCCAGACATATTGTACATATAAAAACATGACCACACTTCTGGGAAATATTTGAGTTGACTTTAGACATTCTTTTGCATTTTATTACAATGTATTTCAGTGCAGTAGAATTATGTGATATCTTTTTCAAGGCTTCACTGTTTTACTGATATTATTTCCCTCCTTTTAAACATCTTTCTCTTCCCCTCCCCAGTCCTAACACCCTCATTCATTCTGTGATGAACAGAACTCAGTATTAAGGAATACTATCCCTGTGGAAAAGGTTAGCTTGAGTAACTCCAACAAGTATATGTGGTTTGATATCTGTGAAGGTAGAGAAGCTCTGTAAAACCTTAATCTATCTATAGTTACATTCTTCAGACAAGTTTTAGTATAGCTCTGTGTTCTGATATTACACATCACCAGGTTCCATCATCCTTTGGTGATTGATTTTTTTGCTGTGGGAGTTTACAGAGCATAAAACTCACTATAGATATCTTAGTTAATCCTATTTCTATTTAAAACCCCACCTTAAAACACAATGCCAGTGGTCCTCAGACTATTTAATAACTTAAGCAGTATTTCCCATCTGTGTTTAAAGCACTTTATAGAACAGAGAGAAAAATACAGTGTTAGAGTATTTTACATAAATTTACTTAAATACTTGTATTTTACTTAAACCAGAAAGTTAATGTAGTTAACAGATTAAGAAAATCCAAAAAGATAAATGAAGAAAGGAGTGTACAGAGGTTATAGTGATAGGTTATTAGAGAATTGCTTTGCCCTGAAAGAGTTGCTTATTTTCATTATGGTTCTTATTTAGTTATTATTTTAACTTGAAAGTGCATTCCATATTGTATGTATCTTTCCAAGGAAGAGTGTTGATCTGACTAGAGATTAATTCTGCTTTGTATTATAAATTATAAACTATCTAAATCTATCTGTGTTTTTGCTGAAGTCTGTCACTTAACCATATTATGTGATATGGAAGTACTATATCACCAAGTTAGAGCAGTTTTGACCTGTTGGAAAAAGATGAAGCAAATTGGTAGTAGAATTCCCTTAAGGATCACAGCATATTACAGCTTTTTTAAGTTGTGCTAAACAAAATAACTTTTGAAGCTTGTGAGTTTTGAAAATTCATATAATGTTTAACACTCTACTGAAAACCCCCCAGATTTTGGGAAATGCTATCTAACATTCTGTAAGCATATTACCATATTAGTATGGCTCTTCATTCAAAAGGTGTGTTACTTACACACAAAAAACCCCCTTGCTTTAGAGAGACATAGGGCCTTGTCATCATTGGTAATATTTCATTGGTCCATCAAACCCTAGCTAGGGCAGTAATGAAAATATATTGGCAGAAAATGGTTTTCTTCTTTTATTTCCTTTGTGCTTTTTTAATGGTTTTTGCATGTTTGTACTTCCCATTTGTAATTATTTTCCCTTTTTTCACTCAGTAACTGCAAAGAAAGGCACTGCAAACAGTTTTAAATTGACTGAAAATTCTCTAAGTGCCTAGACTTTTGAGAGAAGGGTACAAATGGAACTTCTAAAATTAGTCGTCTTGCAGACTTCGTCATTTCAATGCTTTATGTGGCATTCGGAAAACCATACAATCTTAAAGGTAATTTTTAGGAGCTTTTTTCTACTAAATTACTTCCTGTCACCAGGAAGATGGTTAATATTGAAGCGGAAGCTATGCTTTCCCATCTTTAAACTGTTTCTATTTGTTATAAAGAGCATAATTAGACTGGAGAGGTACCTTTTCTATTCCTTATGCCCTCTGTAATATTATTGTTATTAAATTTATTTTTCCATATTGAAAACTAACATTTAAAAAAATCTGTTTTCCCTGTAGCAAAAAAATGGGAGATAAAATTATTTGTAATTTTTTGAAGCTATAGAATAATTTAATTTTTCTATTTTCAAACTGTTTTCAAGTTGAAGAAAAAATATTTTAAAACCTATGGGGTTTTTTTATTATTCAAGGACAAGATATTGAGTGTGATGTAGTATTCAGAAATATAAATTATTCCCAGATAAAAAATTTCTTTGTGGTGTTATGGATTCACAAGGTGGGTATGATAGGCAATGCAATAAGAACAGCGAATAACTCAAGTATCACAACATAGAGATAAAAGGAGCAGGTGCTAAATATAATTTTTCTGGAACAGCAGTGATGCAAATATAAAAACGGCAGTGCACTGGATGTTGCCAGGTCTTCTGAAACCCATGTTATATTTAAGAATTTGGTATTCTTCTCTTCGGTATGTCATAGTCACATGATGCACGTATGCTTTTCAGTACTGTCGACCAGGTTATGCCTTTCCTTGTTAGTATGGTGTTAGGACAGGGTCTATAAATCACTATCTAATATGCAGGTCTTTTGAAAATGCACCAAAGGTTTATTGCCAGTAACAGACCAGTGGCCTTATGTGGACTTTACATGAATAAAACAGATTGATGAGCCATTTTATAGCATTACAAGCTGTGTTATAAATATATCACCCTTTTCAGTAAATTAACGTGAAAAACAGTCTAATGAGCTACCTGTTATAATCTCCCAGAGAACCAAGAACACTACTAAGCTCGCAGAACAAGTGATTCAATTTTAATTAAAGGCTAGAAACTTAGAAGTTTCGAAAGGTTTTCCCTTGTTTTGTGAGGTTTTTTTGTCTTTCTTTTTGAATACTATATTAAACAGGATAGTAGTGCAATGCTATCACAAAACCGTGTATGACATCTTATAAAATCTGGTGGGTCTGGGGAAATGAGGGAGGATATGAGGAAAGATTTCAACTTTTATAGAATTATAAAGAAGATTAAGTTTTTTGTTATATTTGCCAAAATTTGCCAAAAGTCTTCAAGACTTATGTTGAAATATAAGGAGTCATGCAATTCATGTCTAAGAAAATCATAAAACGCGGGGGGAAAAAAGGAATTAATAAAAGGAGAAAAAAAAACCAATGAAAAAGAATGAGTTTCTGTGGTAGTTTTTTTCTGAATATGGCTAGGAAACACTTCTATATGAGTGCATTTTCTATAGATTTCTGTTTTGTCCAGATTTGTATAGTAAGGTAGCAGGAAGTTCTGCAGAAATATATAAAATCAGGACCCTGTTTTGTACTGGCTATTTGTAAGCCTAATCATTTTGAGCAAATGTGTATTCATGCAATGCATGGGAGAAATTGCTTAAGAGCAAACCTCTGACAATAGGAGCATGCTACATACCAGGTAAGTATTTTCATGTATGGAAAATGCCGGTGAAAGAAAGTAGAAAAATTGTATGTGAAGAAGGAAGGACAAAAACAAATTGTCTGGTCTTCACTTCCTATGCCTTTTCCTGTTAATTCTTTGTTGTTTACAGTCTTTCTGTCCAGCTAGAATTATTAGGTAACACCATCTTTTTAAACCTTTTTTTTTTACTTCTCTTAATCTCTAACTTTGGTGTCAAAGATTCGGTGTCAACTCTTGATCATATCAAAATGACAACGAAAGAAAACTTTAGTGGAGTTACTAGGTTTCAAAACTTACGCATGAATGTTTCTCTACAGAATTGATTTGCTTAGACCATATGATTTTAAACCTAACTTTAAACTCAGAATTTAAACTTAATTTTTAAATGAAAAGAGAAATTAATCATCTGTCTTCTATTAGTTTAAGAGATCCTTGAGAGTTCTTGAAATGGGACTACTATTTGAAAACTTTACTTCTGTGGTTTAAGAGCAGTTGAGAGACTAGGATAGAGTTAAGAACACATATGTAGATTTCAATTTTTTTTTTACTGTGAAGCAGACAGGCAAGCAAGCAGTTAAGCAGTTCGAGCATAAAAAAAGCCTTGGTTACACAGTCTAGAAGGCAAAGCTCTGAAAACACTCTTTACAGAATTTATAACAGTGTTTTGCATGAAGAGCCTAAACATTTGAGCAATGGCCAAATCTACAGGGGTCTTTGCCAGGGGCTTGTACACTGTGGATTCATATTCTTCGCATAATTCAAAGGAGATGCCCCATTAATATCCTATTTACCCCTTTAAAAGTGGTTGAAAAGTAAACTCCCTTTTTTGCAACTAATCCATGCCTATAATGTCTGTTTTGGATTTAAGACAGCCTTCCAGTTTTGATGTCATTACACATTTTGTATTCCAGTCTGATTTGCAGTACAACTACTCAGGGCATCTGAAGGGTAAAGATAGTTTTCAGATCTAAATAAATAGGGCAAATCCTGAAGTTCTGTGACAAACCGTGTGTTGCAGATCCCAACTGAAGCAATGGTGAAACAATGGGACCTTTACCTGAGCAAGAATGCTGAGACTTGGAAACTAGGTTCAAGTCTGTCAATAAATAGTCCTTCTGGAGACTACTGTTTGAAAACATGACAGGAGTTCATTTTGCCAGGAGATCTTTAAATTAACCAAGACATTGTCAGTTCTCTGTAAATATAAGGGTCTTCATTCTATATTCATAATCTTGTGCCTCCTTATGGCCTATTGGCCTTAACTACTCAACTTTCAAAGACCAGTAAAATCAAAAAAAATGTAGTAGTACTTTGGACAGATCAGAGTCCTCCTAAAGTTTACACTGAGCCTCTGTGTCCATTAGAGGAAATTACACAGTCTTAGCAAGAGGTATCAGCATTTCAATGTTATGAATATATACAGCAATTGAGAAAAGTGTCATGATGTCACTAAACTGGGGAGAGTGGCTGATCCACCTGAAGGCTCTGCTGCCATTCCGTGGGACCTTGATCAGCTGGAGGGTTGGGCAGAGAGAAACCTGATGAGGCTCAACCAGGGCAAGTCTCGGGTCCTGCACCTGGGCAGGAACAGCCCCAAGTGCCAGCACAGGCTGGGGCTGACCTCCTGCAGAGCAGCTCTGTGGAGAAGGACCTGGGACTCTTGGTGGATCACAAGCTGTCCATGAGCCAGCAGTGCCCCTGTGGCCAGGAGGGCCAATGTCATCCTGGGGTGCATTGGGAAGGGTGTGGCCAGCAGGTCGAGGGAGGTGATCCTCCCCCTCTACTCGGCCCTAGCGAGGCCACACCTGGCACGTGCTGTGTCCAGTTCTGGGCTCCTCAGCACAAGAGAGACAAGGAGCTGCTGGAGAGGGTCCAGTGGAGGGCCACAAGGATGATCAGGGGTCTGGTGCATCTCTCTTATGAGGAGAGACTGCAGGAGCTGGGTCTGTTCAGTCTGGAGAAGACTGAGAGGGGATCTCATCAATACATACAAATATCTCAAAGGTGGGTGTCAGGAGGAGAGTGCCAGATCCTGTTCAGTGCTGCCCAAAGAAGACACAAGGAGCCATGGCCATAAACTCAAGCACAAGAAGTTCCACCATAACATGAGGCAGAATTTCTTTACACTGAGGGTGGCAGAGCACTGGAACAGGCTGCCTGGGGAGGCTGGGGAGTTTCCCTCTCTGGAGGCATTCAAAACCCACCTGGACATGTTCTTGTGTCACCTTCTCTAGGTGACCCTTGGCAAGGGGGTCAGACTAGGTGATCTCCAGAGGTCCTAACAATTCCATGATTCTGTGACTCTTTGGGATAAAGGGCATTACTCTTTTTTACATAGAGTTTATTCTTTTTTCTTCAGTATTTATTTGGCTGAAATCATAGGAATATTCTTTGTGATGTATCTAGACTGCGTAAATAGGGAAACGTAAACAGACTTATGTGAAAAAGGCACCTCATGGTATGCACAGAGCTGCTATACTTTATAAACTTAATAACCTGTATACGATCACATTTCTTCATGACCTAATATTTGTCCTGCAATGGTTCATTGTAGATTCCTACACGCTTGGAAGTTATTCCTAGAAAGCTGCCACTTAACATTCAGTTTGTTGTTTCTGCAAACCTTCATGGCAGAAAACAGTCCTCAGAAAGTAAACACAAAGGAGACACAAGCAGACAGAGAGAATATTCAGAAGCATTTTGAGTAACTTTTTTTCATAAAAATCTGTTAATATATACACATCTAGTTTTGTTAAAGAGAATTTTGAAATATGTAATATTGAGGGACATGGTCCTCCCTAAGAATTACTGTGATACTTGGACAGTTCATAAATAACAACATTTACACTATTTAGTGGAAGCATTTCTTTCAACTTTTCTTCTGGTCCATAGTTCTACTGAAGTGTTACTAATGATGCTGTGAAGTACTCTTACAACCCATTTGTTTTCAATGACTGTTTACCTCATGACATATGATCCTAATCCTTACATTTCTAGAAAAATAAATTTCAGTGTTACTCTTTGTGGTGGAAATAAGCAAATGAAACCCCTGTAAATCCCAAGTTAAATATATATTTGACTGGATGAGGAAGAAAAATTTCATGTGAACATCTCTCCAGAGCACTTAGTAGGGCATGTTTGTGTTTCTGGGCAATGGTGGATGAGGAAGAAGACATGGCTCCATATCCAGAGAAGACTTGGAACAGTTTTTATGTGGAGGTGCCTGCTTTCAACCATGCAGATAGTGGATTGCAGACTTCTGTGCCCATGACATCCCTTTGTGCTTTTGCAGTGAAATGGAGATGCTTTTTTAACTCTCTTACTGGTTGTCTGGAATGGTGTTATTATCTCAGACTTCCTGTGCTCATTTTTCCCTCTCACTTTTTTTCTTTTAATTGATCTTCTCCTTATTTCTCACTCACTTTTATGCCATCCTTGCTTCTTTCTTATGTGATGTCATTTTTTTTCCATTGCTGTACCATTATTTGTTACCCTGTTGGCCACTGTTTTATGGCAAAACCCCCAACAAATTTAAAAGAAAAAAGAAATCAAAGTAAGACTGATCTAGGCAAATAGCACAAGAGAGCAAACAGTATTCAGCATAGTAGTGCTGCCTATGTTCCTGAAGACTTATAATGTCTGTTTTGCTCCTTGACTGAGGTTTTCTCTCTTCCTGGCTGGGACCAGAGACTGTGCTTCCTTTGTTCTCATGCAGTATTCTCAATATGAGGCCAGGATTCTCTTTGGATAGGTTCTGTGGGGTTTTACTGCCTTGTGTGCTACTACCACGTTAAAGAATAATAGTGATACAGTTTTATTTCTACCCCTTGCCCAGCAGTGCACCCATCACTGAAGTGATGACGGAAGTGATGTTTATGCAGAGAGGCATAGTATTTAGCAGAGCTGTAATAGCTTCAGTTATTTATTTCCACTACTGAGAATCGAAGAGGCATCTTGGTTTTGTTTCAGAAGCATCAAGACAGCTAAGGAATGGCTTAGAAACGGGAGGAAATGTTAAGAAAACATTTCAGTCATGCTGATTGCCTAATTTCAAAGTGTTTATTCCAATTACTGGGTTCCCACTTCAATAAATGTTTTTACAAGAGGTCTTAAGACCGTAACAGAATCTACTCCCTTTTCTTTCCTCTTTAAAGGACCTGAGGAGATAGTAGGAAACATCACCTAAACCATATTTTCTTGTCATTGTCATCACTAGTAACTTTTGATAGAATTTATTTATGAACAGCTTGCTCTCTCTTTTGTTTTGGTATTTAATTGTCTGAACAATGATGACTAATCTCTTCAATTTTCAGATTCACATATTTCTGTGCATAGGCCTGATGTCCTTGTCTGTGTGCCCACTTGCTTTTAATCAAAACTTGTTTTGTAGAAATGACTAGAGAAACTGAACAGAAACGTTAAAGCTGCCATGCTAAGAGTGTCATACAATATAGAAGTGAACAATGCACTTCTGCTAACAAACTGTGGAAACAGTGCTCTGACTGGGGGTCAGTGTTTATTTTGGCTTATGAAACAATTAAGATAAATCTTAACTGTGATAAGCAGGTTTAAGCCAAATGCTAAATGTTGCTAAGCAACATGTTGCCTTTAGTGTTTGCTTATGGTGGGAGAATACTTGGCAAATATGGGCAAGTTCTCTTTTCTTTCTTTCTCCCACATCTTTGAATTTTACTAAGAACTATCACTGTGCTTAAAAAATAAGCAGGATGGTGCTATGAAGCTGAATGCAATTGGGTGTACAGATATTAATTTTATGTATGTTAGACAAAGGTTTAGATTGTACCTGGTGTTTTTACAATATGGGTGGATTTCCTAATTCCATTACTTTGTAAGATCTAAGGCCCAGTGTTCAAGGCAGTATCTATGGATAGTTTTCTGGAACCATATTCATCTTGATGTTGCAGCCCCAGCCCATCTGAGCAAAACAGGTAAAGAATAGCCTGGTAAAGGAGGCTATTTACCAGGTAGTGGGAGGAGATATATGTATCTAAAACATCTTCAAGCGTATAGAAGTTCGCTGCTTTTTATGGCTGAGGTGTCATTGGCTTCCGTGTAGCCACTCTCTAGATGTACTGAATTCCCCAAATGAACTTCAGCACTTGAAGGAGGGATTGCTGGAGGAGTTTTTCATGCAGCGTGGGGTGGGAAAGAGTGCATCTCTTCCTACTATCCAGCCAGAGACATTAACAGAGGGAATAATTGCAGTTATGGTTATTGGAGTGTTCAAAAGTTAATTTGTAAGTATCTGTGTTGAATCTCTTTCTGTTTGTGGGGGAAAAAAATAATTACAGAATAGCAGTGTGTTTTTCTATAAAAGGCTGCAATTTAAAAATATTTATTTTGATTTACAGGATATTTTCTATAGAACAGAGTGCTGACAGTACAGCAGTTAATGGCATTAAAATACCACACAGATTAAAACATGTAGTAGTATTTGCTTAAATGTTTTACAAATTTGCTTACCTGAAAATATTTTTTAATATGCTAAGAATTAACAAGGATGTTTAGAAATATTTAAAATTGCTTTTCAGGTTGTTACAATCACCAGAAATTGTAGCACTGGATTATTTCACATGGAAAAGATCTCCCAAGGAGGTGATTTTCAATAGAACAAAGGTATCATTATCATGTGGGTAACCACTCCGTTATTGTAACTAGTCCTGTTTATTCTACATAATTCTCATCATGAGGACAAATAATCCATCAGCAAGCGAGCTGATTTCTGATTACCTTGTTGAAAAGCTGATGTGGTGTGTAACTATGCCCATTGTATTTTTGCCTAGGATTTCCTGGACATAAAAATGTCTTCACATTCTCTGCAGCACATGCTCAATGAGTCTCACGCTTCCAAGACATGCCAGGCCTACTGCATGTGCACTGAGCAGAAAGTCTCTGCAAAGTGAGGAAGGACAGTGCCTGTGGGACGTGTTGGGATTAGTGCACGTGAATAGACCACCTGTACTACTGACCCTTCCCAAAAAGTCAGAGTAACTGTGTACGAGTTGAGCAGTAGTTTTTGAAAGCTTGCCAGAGAGATAAATTGTCCTAAAAGCCATCTGTGAAGTGCATATAGAATGGGGTTGATCCTACCTGGAGGTGCTGGACATGTTTATGATTTATAGGTAACCAGGCAGCCTTGCTGAAACACAGAAGTTACCAACTGACTTTGGATTTATCATAGGTAAAATGGGATTGCAGATGTTACAGTGCTTGTAACTCCTGAGTTCTGCAGTGACACCTGTGAATAAATCCCTTAATGGTGGGAGTATCGACAACTAATATGGGGTAAAAACAAAGCAAGATCAGAAAATGGCTGCTGTCTGCCAGTGGACTTTGTGTAGATGGTGAGAACGCAGCTGCAGTTGCTTTACTCTAGTCAAGTAAAAAGTAGGTCAGGGAATGTGAACCAGGAGAGTAATATGGAGAATTTCAGAAAATGGCCTTTATAGTATGCAAGCACACATGAGCCATAGTTTAGGTGTCCGCCTTCTTAGGTCCCACCTTTATTCCAGAGTAATATAGGTAACAATTAATTCTTGGTGCTTTCTAATGCTTCTGTGGTTTTGAGGATTAGACTGTTCAGTATTGAACAGAATAATTTTAGGAGGTACTGTAAAGGGAACAGCCTCCTACATCTGTAAGTGATTTACCTGCTCTCCTTTCATGTACTGCCACAGATTTGTGGAACTGAAGGGTGCTGGATATGAAAACTATCCCACCCCATTTTAATTGTGAGTTTGACATCAGTGTGTATCTGCTTTCCTGTGCTGTTTCTGTGGACCTTCTGCATTATAATATGAGGAGAAAACACTTCACAACAGCACATGTGAATGTAAGCTTGCAAAACTGGCTAGGGGAGACTGAAAAAAATCCTGTGGAAGCAGGAGTGAAAGCCCGTGTTGGTTCCTCCTCTTGTGAGTTGGGTTCATATTAAAATTTTCACATTTCTGTTACCCTACTAACTAATTACAGCTTCTGCAAAAACAGTCCAATTCAGAACTACATAAAACAACTGTACATTTACCCCATTTTCTAGGCAAATGTTAATGGGTATGTAGAAATTGGAACGTAACAATTGCTATTTTATTGGCTTGGAAGAATTGTATTACAGTCGAGTGACTAAATACTAGAGTTAGAATGGACTTAAATCTGCAAACTTGACAGTTCATTAAAACACAGTTTTCTAATGCAACAAACCATTCTGCTGACTAAAAGGGGAGGTCATCATTGTAGTTGCCCATTCTGTAATGTTCAGTAAATGCTTATGCATATTTTAAGTTCTCTCCTATCCTAGTTTTACATCTCTCACGCAGATAACTACTCATTGTTGCCCCCTTGCAATTTTTAAAAATTGACCAAATTAGACATTTTGAATAGAAGTAGATAGATGTCTATATCTTATGGTTTAGAAGATTACACATACAGAACACATTATTTCTATCTATCTTGAGTACCAGACTGTATTTTACAGTAACCACTTGGTGCCATGCAATTCATCAAAACAGGATTCAAGGCTTTTTACATCCCTGACTATTCTAGACTCTCTTGTATTTTTCCTTGATACTGTATGTAAGTGTAAAATGAATTGGAATGCATGCCAAATTAAGATTTCGGGTTTTAACTGTGCTTTCTCCAGTCATGAACATGCTAATCTGAAAAGAACCAATAATCAACAGCATAGTTTTGGCCATCCCTTTGGTTTTCGTCACCTTGAAATCATTAATGAACTCTGTGTGTTTGACATCTGTGTGCAGAAGTCAATGAGCCAAGCAGTGAGCTTTTGTTCTGGTTTTGACATTAGTAATTAGTAGCAGAACACTGAAATTAGAAGTTAGAAAGTATGAACATACTTAAATTTTGTGCCAGTAGTAACAGACTCGCACAATAACAGTTAGAGGTCTGCCAGTTTTTCTATGTTAAGTAGATCTGACCCAAACTGTACATAATTATCTATGAAAACAACACACGATTTTATTCAGAATTTTGTGATGGATACACAAGGAAAAGTATGACTGTTTATTGATATTAGATGTGTATTCTCTGTGAATAGAAGCCTGCAAGGTTCTCCAAGGATTTGGATTTCTGTCTGAAAGATAAGTGATCACTATCAGTGATTACGCCTGTTTTTATGAAACAGAATCAGTCATGAGGTTTTCATCTGGAACACTAAATAGTTTTTGAGACATTTGCCCAAACTGCCCATGTAAACCACCCAGGCTAAGTAGCTTTCCGTGTACTCGTACCTGAATATAATGAATCTCAGCTCATGAATATTATGAATAGCTGGATTCAAAGCATCAGTAAAACAGGACCCAAAAGTTTGTGAAATTTTGGGATGAGAAATTCTTAGAAAATTCACAGGATGGGTGCTTTCATTTTTTCAACCAAAGAATTTAGAGCAATTTCGCTTTAGATACAGATAACTTGTAGATGTTTATATAGTGTGAGGATCATTTGCTACTTGTTATATTAGGATTATAAACCCATTGCAATGCTGTTTATATGTCTTTTCATCACCTGTGTATAAAAGAAATTTGTCTAGTAAAAGCATCTATAAGAATGAATAGTATCATTTGGTTTCTGGCTGTTCTGTCTCACTGATTTCTGATTTTTCTAAATCTATGAAACTTGAACTTTCTTAATGGGACTTTGGTTAATTACTTCCAACTTCCAATTTGTGTGCTTGAATTCTCAATCTGTAAGTTGTGTTTGTCTTTGCAGCATTTTCAAAATTGAGTGATGCATGCTGTCTAATTTTAATTTGTTGATACAATACTTTATCCTGTTAATGAGATTTCTCATTTAAAAAACCATATTCTTCTATAAGAAATTGTGAAAAGTGCCCTTAAAGAATAATTTCATTGTCTTCAAGCTGTCAGCACTTTTCTTGCCATTCGTCCCTACATTTTTCACAATAAGTGCTCCTGTTGGTATTTACCAACTCTCTTCTATCTTGTTGGCGTGCAGATTTCTTAGAGGCCCTTGAAACATGATGCTGATGACACAGACAGTGTTTGTGAGTAAGCTGTTGGTCTTTGATAGATAAAAGTCGTGTCAGAAGGCAGGTTTTGAGTAGTACCTGGATTCTACACCCTCTAGGTATTCCCTAGTGTTACTAGTAGCTCATTAGATTTGTGAAACAGCTCTGTCTTCAGGAAGTGGCCAAACAGCTCTGGTTGTCCCGACCTTTGGAGAACACATCAAAGTGTTCTGTGTACCTGATGGCAGGTAACTGTTCATACTGAATTAACTAGATCTGGTTTTGATGCATCAGTTGTTCTGGAGAGAACAGCTGTCTCTGGATTATGGTATTATAAACTACTAAGGCACGACCGTAATGTTTGGGCAACTGAAAGTCTGCTTTGTTTTCATAAAGAGCATCACCCCATCTGCACCTAGGAGAGGTGTTGGTCATACGTCAGTGTTGGCTGTCATTTATACTTCAAAACTTTCCACTTCATATTAAGGTGTTCAAGCAGTGTGAAGTAAGCCCTACCATCCAAATAATTTTATGTAAGTATTTATATAGTGGTCAGTAATTCAGTAATTAATTCTTGTTGGTCAGGAAAGTAGGCATAAAAATGTCCCCATTTCTGGAGTCTGTGAGAGTGAGGCAGCTGGGAATTCTTGATTTACCAGAAATCTTAGAGAGTCCACAAATTTGGAATTGGAACAGGAATTCCTGGCTCTCCCTCATGTTCTCAGGCAAGATTGTATCTCACTGAGAAGTGTGCGAAAGCTGATAACATTATAGTCCAACTGATAACTCTCTGGAGAGATGGAAAGCTCTGCCTTGAAGTTCACCAGATGTTTGGAAGTTTACATTGTATGTGAACTATGAAAAATTGTATCCTTAATATAGGCTTTCTGAGTTGTATGGAATTATGTCATGGGTAGGAATTATGATATAGGTATTTATACATGGAAAGACCAAATTTAAAACTTTAGCAATATTGTAATTTTCTATTAAATTAATTCTGATTTTCTAAGAAGATCTCATCTAAGTTGGTAAGCATTACCTTGCAATAGCATTTTTTTTAAAATTTCCTTTTTAGATTTATTTTTCTTAGTTCATGGTTTTAATTACAGTTCTCTGACTAGCTTATTAAGGTGAAATCTTTAAGCTTTTTTCTTATATCTTAAAGATTTAAATAAAGAACAGAGGAATGGGGTAGGCCTGGTCTTGCTGTAATAATTTTTATTTTTCTGGAAGTGTTTTGTTAGAACTTGCTTTTTCTTCCTGCTAACCGATATATTAAACACTTTATAAACTTGAGAGTTAAATCTAGGCACAGCAAAAGAGCAAAATTGCCATGAACTTCAAAAGGATCAGAATTTCAGCCTAAAATTTTACAGACCTGATAGAAAAATTATCTCTTTTGCCCTAGCTTAGTAGAGAAATCTAAGTTTGAAATCTGAAAGAAGGAATTTATGCCCATCGTTATTATATAGACCTCCATGTTTTCTGCTTAATGTATACCTTATATCACGTCTAATGAAATGTAGAAGATGCCATGATTTTTAAACAATAATATGAAATGTTACAGAGGTACACAAAGTTATGATAAAATATTAGACCACTTTGTGATTGTATTTCTTTGTGTCCAGTTGGTTAATTAATTTTATATGACAGGAGCTAAAGTAAAGAGACTTATCATAAAGTAAACAATTAAAAGTCATTAATAACTTAGATAAATAATGATGTTCATGCAGTGAATTGTTGTTATCAGGCTATGTTTGAAAAAGCTTATAGATGAGGATAATTTAGTGCACTAAATTCCAAAGAGGCCAGTCATCTTGTTACCAGTATGGCATGGGATAAATTTAATCCCTTTTTAACTGCAGTGTGAATATTCAAATTGCCTGTTTCATGAGCTAAATATCTTATTAAATCACAGGAATTGCACAGCCAGAGAGAGGCGAAAAAGAGCCTGCCTGTGTGAGAGCAGGGCAGAGTGTTCATTATTAAACACTGCTTGCTGCTAAAATATGGTTTCCATATGGAGCAGACTACATGTAATTTATGTAAACCACATTGGTAATAGTTTTTATCAAGTGGTGCTAAACACGAGCTAAATCCAGCATAACTGTTTATGTAGACTGTGTATAAGTAAATTGTGGGTATTACTAGGGCTGGTCAGATATTTCAGGAAAATATTTCCTTTGCTGTCCCCATTATATACTAGCACAACTCACATCTGCAGCAATGTCTGCTTTGAATAAGATGATTTTGGAGGTTAAACAGGAAGTGAAAGAAACTAATTTGTAATAAACCACCAATGGCACTCATCTAAAATATAAAATATCTGTTAAACCTTCTCTGCACAGGTACTCAAATATTTTACTCTTCCTTTTGAAAAGGTGGAATAAGATTTTTGGTTAGAAGTAAAGACATGGTAAAAGCTATTTCAGCAGAATTATAATGAGGTGATCATAAAGAAGAACTGGAAGGGTTTTTCTAAGGGCAAGGTATGCTTTTTTAAACATTCTAAATATCAAGAAACTAGGAAAGCACAGAAGGTGTTTATATATACTTTTGATTTAGGAGAGAGTTTTGGACAAAGTATGGGAAAATTCTAACTTAGATGAAAAACTGCAAGAAGTCAGCATGATGTGGTAATAAAGATTCCCTTCTGAGGTGATAAAAACTTTAGTATTAGCCCATAGAACGTTTTGTATGTTCATTTCTTATTTGGAAAGGTACATAGGATTATTTTGCTGAGCAGGTAAAACTAAGCTGAAGATGAAGTCCGTTTAAAAGGCAAAACTGGTTAGATAACAGTGGATTGAACTGCAGGCTCCCGGTCTCTGATTTTGCCTGTGCCATCTCTTTATGGACAAATTTTTCAAAACCCATGTTTATTTTTCTTACTGTATTTTGTAATTCTTAAAAATTTAGGTAAAAAATTATGTTATAGGTATAATTTTAAAATTAAGAAAAAAGCAAAACCATAACAAAATGATTTCTAGGAAAATTCAACCAGAAAAGATGCTGAGCGAGCTACTGAAAAGTATCCCAGCTTCTAGGACAGATTTGGACCACATAACCTTCAGAGTTTCCTTCCAATCTAAATTAATCTATAATTCTAAAAAAACCTGAACAACCCAACCAGAAAAACCCCAAAAACCCAACCCAACCCAAACCAAACCAAAAACACTCACCTCCCTAAACGAGTGGCGTATATGTTACCTAGTTGTGTTCTTGGGCAAAAGCACACATTTCTTCCTGAAAACCTGTAGAGTTGCACATATTTAGTTAGGAAGAAAAATCTTTGGGTTTTTTTCATATAATTGTGAAGGAACAATCGAAGTATATACATATAAACATTAAAAAAAAACCAAAAAACAACCTCAATTGTAGATTCACAGCATTCTATGGCTGCTGTTTACATGCCTCATTTTGAGCTGCCCGTTCTGTTGCCCTACTAACATGTCCAGAGCACCGCATGTCTGGGTCATGTTGAAGAAGAGATAGCCTCAAAGCATCCTCTACTGCCTTGGGTGCTCACTCTTCTGGGATAGAAGGATTATTATTTCCAAAGAAACTCAAGGTAAACCTGAAGGTAGATTGGTTGGTGATTTCAATATGAATCTGCCCCTCAGAGAAGCAATGAATAGTACTGTTGTTTTCAAATTTATGATGATTATAGTTATTTTTTCTTAGAAGGAATAATATGATTTTCTAATATTGAATATTTTCTAAGTACCAAAGGCAGCTATCACATTTTTATAGTCACTGCTGTTGAATATACTCTGGCTTAGTCAAACTGGTAAATTGTACCATAAATTTATTCCTTCCTTTCAGATTATAAAAAGTGCATTAATGTTCTGCAATTTGTATAAATCATGCAATTGCTGGGGAAAAAAAACCCTGTAGTTTTCACTTCAAACAGTCCAACCATCTCTGGAAGTCACAGGATTAATTTTGCAAGTGGCTAAGTCACATGATATTGTATTTGAATCATAGTTGATTGGATTAATGATTCCAAACTTTTTGTCAAGAAAAAATATTGATTCTTCAGTTTAATTATTCTCAGAAGTTCCTCTCCTGTAATTTTTTTTTAAGCATCTGAATGTGAAAAAGTGAATTGATAAGCAACCATGAATTGGACTAGGACAAACTGAGATTCAGTTTTTTGTTCAGGGAAGTGTGCATGAATACATTTTGCTCTTCTCAGGAAATTATAGTGAGGTGAGTTGACATATATGGTATTGCACATTGTACTGTAATTTTTTGAAAAAAAAAATTATATTGATTTTAATTTCCATAAAATATAAATTTTGTAAAAGATGGAGGTCAAAATATTAACTGAAAAGGTGAATCATATCTTTAGTCAGTTCTAATTGTAGTAAACTGTAGTAGGGATTTAGAATCAGCTGTATAATTGTACATGATATTATAAGACACCATGCAAAAGGTATTCCTTCTATGTTGATGCTGGATATCTCTAATCGTCCTCTCCCAGGTCTTTCTTTGCTGCTTGACTGATTTTGTTGTCTTTTGAATTTTAAAAAATGGACGAGTGTCATTTTTGTGCTCACAGAAAAATAATGCTTGTATTAGAATGTAATGTAAATAGTAGAGCTAATTCAGTGATAGCAGCTTATTATTGTTATGACTATTCTTCTTTGGACTCTCCAAAGACCTGCTGCAGACCTTTTCCATTTTAAGAGGAAATATATTTTATTAGTTTTTAATTTGAGGTAAACCAGTAAATCATTAAAACAAAACCACCTTCTGCCCTAGAGTTAAAAAAAGGTGATTTTTAAGTGTGTAAAGAGCTCAAGTTTGTAATTTCCTTTTAGGTTATGTTTACTAAAATGATGCACAATTGATTGCTGCTGCTGCAGGGCTGATGTTAGGCTAATACACAAGATACCTTAAAGAATTTTTCTATTCTTTTCATAACCTGCTATACCCAACCCACCTGAAAACACCCCTTAGTATCCCAGACCATCCAGTGCAGCGCTTTGAAGGGCGTAAGTCTGAGCTGTTTTCAGTCTATCTTATCAAGAAGGAGAGGATGGAGGTGAATTTCAGCATCCTTTGATCACTCTTCCCCATTCTACTGCTGGTAAGAGCTTCAGTTGTAAAGTAAGAACAGCATCAGGATTATATTTGGTATAGGAAACTTGACTACAAATAGATTCACAAGCTGATATACATATATCAGAAAGGGATGAATACAAATACCATGAAGGGGATTTGTTTACCCTCTGAAAATCGAGTGAGTTCATGCTTCCGTGTTGATTACGTGGCTCATCTAGGAATGAACAGTCTGAACAGTTCTTAAAATCATGAAGCTGTTTGGTATGTCACAGCTGACTTGAATAGCTTTTCATCACTTCTAAGTACTGTGAGTTGAAATTCTTTTTAGTTGTTTACCTCCCTGATTACTGAAGTAGGTCTGTATAATTCACCTTGCAGTGTATGCATTACTCTTAGTGTGTCAACGTGACATCACAGGTGCATTGCGTAGGGAGAGATCACATCTGTGTATTTGTGTGTTAAACTATACTTAAAATAGTTTTCCTACAAAGTATGCGTGTACAAAATATATAATGTCATGCTGCATTGAAGTGTTGTTTGCTCTTGATAGGGAGTCTCTGGATAGCTCACTTAATGGCTTTACTGTTGGGGGAAATGCGACCATCCCCAGTGTGAAACAAAAGCCTGAAAACTGCTAAACATGTTCACAGTGCTTGTGTGCACATGTAGGCTCTGTAGAAAAACTAGTCACCTCAGGTAGACAGACTGCTGTGGGTTTTGGCCTTTCTTACGTGCTGCCCAGTATGTATTAAAGGGGGGATGTCTCTGTCTGCTGGAAAATCCTGCGGGAGATGTGCTATATACCGATTGCAGTATTTTCAAAAATCCATCATGAGACAATTACTTAATCTAATTTTTTTTTTTTAATTATGAAAAATCTGTTGTTAATGTAAAATCTATTCCTGTAAAAAGTTTCATTCTTTGCTCTATGGATACTTTCTAAAATGCATACCTATGTGAGCTGCAAGATAAAGAAATACCAGTCTTCGACAAGGCGCTTGAAATTTTAAAGATTATTAGGATTTATATCTTGCATTTCTGCAGGAATGGAAACATGAATTGGGTTTTTGTTGAAAGTGGTAGGGAAGAAGCAGGCTTCTCAATGTCATGTTCAGTACTTGCTTTTAATTCTAAACGGGCTGGGAACACCAGACTTGAATGTCACAGCATTTCTACTTATGTAAAGGAAAGCTACTCTAAGTCAATTGTGATTTTTTTAATTTTTTTTTTTAACAATGATTAATTTTTTTCTACAACCTCTCTCAGTCCGGTACAGTAGGTTTTTGTTAATTTTCTTACCTGGGCTTTGACATAGAAGAATCAAAAAATTGTCCCCCTCAAAACTTGTAAAAATCTCTGAACACTGTTGGAAAGTATTCAGTAAAGTATGTGGCCTTTACAGCACATAAGGCAGTGTGGTGGGGTATAGCTGTTACTGGTTTTCCTGTTGGGGTGATGTATGCAATTGGAGCTTAATGAAGTAATTTGTGAGTTTTGTGACCTTCCCAGATTTAATCTGATAAAGTCTCAAGATCTCAAGCAGCATTCTTCCCCATATCCCTCTACATTTGTGCAGAGAATTCTGTGCTTTTAAGTACAAATACAAATTTATGGACATCATGTGTTTTAAGTATACACGTGTCTTTTTCTGTGCTGTAAGCTGTCGTACAAGCAGAGCAAAGGGGTAGATGCATACTCTGTCTCTTTAAATTTCCTGAGTCGGGCTAGTTTGACAAAGACCTCCTTATCATTTTCTTGAAACACAGTTTCCTGAATCAGCGGATTTTTCCCCCCGCTTGAAACTTCTGAAACTCTGAACTCTGTCAAAACAACATGGCTGGCAAGTTTTAGGGACAGAGCAGAGACATAGACAGAGACAAAGAAGCCCCTGAGAAGGCAGACGGACTTAAATTGCTTGTGGTTTTTCAGTACAGCTGGTTTCAGATGTGTCGGCCTTGTTCTGCACTGGTTCCACTGCCAAAGCAAGACTGTCACAGCTGGTAGTACTTACTGCACTTGCGGGAAAGTATGTGATTCATTAGTTGGAACCGTATGTTTTTCACCAGTTCTGGTCATGTTTTTGTTAGGATGTGGTAAAAGCATAAGCAGGGGGTGAAGGGACAATGGACATATGTGACTTGTTAAAGATTGGCCCCAACCAGTTATTAGCTAAATTGTATGCGTAAAAAAAAAAAAAAAAAAAAAAAAAAAACCACACAACACCAAAACAAAAAAAAAAAGTAAAAAAACAAACAAACAAACAAAAACAACAAAAAAACCCCAAACAACAAAAAACTGTGGCTCATATGACAAATGATTTAATTTTTTTAGTTAAGGTCACTTAGTCATATGTAGTAAAGAGAAAAAAGAATTGTCACCATCAAGTTCTTTTTCCCATCTTTTCTGTGGAGTACCACAAACTTTTTAAATGAAAACTGTAGTACAGGATGAAGTCATGCAAGCAAAAAATGTTAATTTAGTGAAATAACCCAGCCAAACAGAATTTTGTATTTTTTGAAAGGAGGTATCTGCTGCGTACTGGTAAAATACTACTATGGCATAAAGACTTGTAGCAAATGCTTGGTGTATTGAAATATTTGGTGAAAGGAGAGCTGTAAGTGGGTGTTGCTGTGCTCACAAATAATAGAACAGACCAGAATTGTAGGTGGGACGTAATAAGCACTTTTTTAAACTTTTTTTTTTTCCCTGAGGTAGCATCTTCCACTCTTTTTGAGTACTGGAGAGGGTTTTTGTACTTACGTTTATTTTGTAGCTGTTTGAAGCTAAACATAACTGATGAAAGGAGAAAAAAAAAAGTTGGTTGTGAGAAACACAGTTCATTTGAACCAAATATTATTATATCATCAAGCTGTTGATACAGCTCCCCCCCCACCTTCGTAGCACCAATTACATGAGGACTTCAATTCCATGTGTTTTAGAAACTGCTTTCACACTTTCCTGCTCCCCCCATTCCATTTTCCCTCCCAGCCTCTTTATACACACACACAGCCACTGGACTTTATAGAACTAGAAACAGGTCTGTCTCTGATAATTAGCTCAGCTGGCTGCAGCATAAATAAAAAAATGCACTTAGGGGCTGTAGTCTGTGACATGGTTTAACAGAGCATAAAAAGGTGCATCTGTTAACATGCCTGAATTCAGTCACCTTACTGTCACCCACAGAAAGATACCACCTCTGAAATGTGCCAATGCTATTTTGCAAACAAGAGGCCAGTGTTGTATTAAATTAACCAGGCTGTGAATGTGCAAAGTGCTGCCTCTTAAAAATCTTGGCTGTCTTGGCTTACAGTGGTGTTGCAATGAGTCCCTCCAGTATCTATTAGGATGACCTGTGGCACTGAATACTTCAACACTCTTCTGGCTAGTATTGTTGACCTTTGTCAGCTTGATAAAAAAGCAGAGCCTAGAAATGTGCTTGTCATTTTTAGTGAACCAGGAGGCTGGAAAGCATGGGGAAGGGAAGGGGCTGCAGGGAAGCACAGACACCAACAGCCTGTTTTTGCTTAAATTAGGATGCTGAACCTAGGACAAAATTGCAGTCTGTTTCCCTTCTCCTCCCCAGCAGCCCCATGTCTCTCACCCCTTTCTTCCCCTGACTGTTGCTACTTGATTTGAGGTCTGAAATAATGAGGAATGTCTGCGTGATCAAAGTTACTGTCTGCCTCCTGATCTCCAGAGAAACCCTGCTATATGTATTTGGTAGGCGACAAACAGCTTGTTGTAATGTATTTGAAGGTAATACAATCACACTTTTGTTATGTTCTTTGAACATTTATTTGCTTTATAGTTAAGTAATCCTAATGAAAAAAATGAAAACCTTTTAGATTTTGCTGTTATTTAGCTGTATAAAGATTTTTAAATTATTTGCAGGAAAAATATAACTTCAACAGGGGATACAGCCAAGCATACGTCACTGAATTGATAAGGTGTTAATTTCACAGATGTGTAATTCCTTCGAAAATGTTGATTATGATCTAGTTAGCTTTGCCTAGACACTTTACAAGATAACAGGGTGTCTGTTTTCAGTACACACATTTGTGCTATACAAACTATTATTCCTACAGCATGATTATTTTATTAAGTTATCTATTAATATGTATTTATTTTGTGTATATATATATTAAAAAGCATTCTTCATATGGTCCAACTGAGTGTCTTATCCATTAGAAAGTGATGTAATGCCAGTGGGAGCTAGTCCCACACAGCTTGAACCAAAATTTATTCCACTTGGCAGTAACAAAATGTGGATGACCAGGAGGGGTTGCATTCTCTACTGTATTTTGAAGTTGTTACACTGGAAATATCCCACCCAGTTGTGCTTGGCCCTTTCGTCCTGACATTGAGCCACACCTGCATTCCTGCAGTCCAGACCCATCTTTGTTTTTGCCAACTGTCTTTACCAAGGAATATCTCCAGGGAAAAAAACTAAAAATCTGAAAAAAAACCCCAGAAAACCCACACATTAGTATTTACCTTATTGCTTGGAGAGAGAGAGACTGAGGAGGGAATGAAGTTACTATAAAGAGAGATGATAGTGCCTCAAAATCCCTTTATCTGAGTGCTGTGAAGTTACAATAAGCCAGCTGTGAACCACAAGAAAAAAATCACTGAGTTCTCATCAATTCTCTTGATTTTTTTCCCCCAGTTATGACTTTTCCCTCCCTTTTTTTTTTTTCTCTTTTTTCTCCCCCCTTTTTGGTCTCAAGGGAATTTTGAGAGAAGCAAACCTAAAGGAAAAAAAAAAGCAACTGAGGTTTATGTAAGAAGAAATTAAGGTTAATGATCATTGGCTCATTTTCCCAGTCCGTGGGTGTGGATGGAGGAGTAATCAGTGCAGGTGGCCTTGCCAGTTGGGAGTTTTTCTTTGTCATCAAGAAAATAAGGAGAGTGCGGGGATTGAATTACCACAGCTATTTCAGGGCTAACCGTATTTTGTTTCCCCATTGGCTCAGATTTAAGGACAGAAAGCTGACATTAATTTTATCCAAAAGAAAAGCACAGTTAATGCTCTATATATTCTGAGATAATTTGACTGGATATGTAAGAATCTGCTTGTTTTAGTGCATGTCTAGTGTAGTCTTACAAATAATTTTGCATATAACACACTGAAAAGCAAAGTATTTTTCTTAATTTGCTCAGACAATTTGTCTCTGTACCCAATTACCACTCACTTTATTGAATTTTTAAGAGCTGCTTATTAAAATATGTGCTCCAACTGCTTCTGTTGGCTTCCCAGGTGCCTGCTATTACATGTCAAGGTGCTCCCTTCTAACTTTTAGAGGATGTACAGAATTGAAGGAGTTCTGTTCAGTTTGAAAAGAAAGCAATAGAATTGGCTGAAGAAGTGTGTTCTGGCCCTGAAATAATATCTAGTGGGCATTTGCATCTCAGCCATGGAAGAGCAGTTCTTTAAATTAAAAAAAATATATTGAGAAAGAATGAAGTGACAAATAATTCAGGCAAACAATCCTTTGATTAATCCCGCTTAGAAGTCTTCTACATCAGTGATGTTCATGTGTGGTGTTGCTGGAACAATAATAGATTTATTTCTCATTTTTCTGTATTCTAAATCAAAAAGGCAAGGGGAGTCTGCCAAAGGTATTGAGTAGAAGGGAGAACAGTATTCAGTGTGTTTTGATGCATTCATATATGTTTATAACACATACAGTTGCCCATCCATGCTGTATCTTGTTTGACTGGAAGGGGAAGGTAACTACCAAATAGATAGTCTGAGTTTCAGAACATGATGAGCCATCAGTAGCAACTGTTATTTCAGCACAAAATCTACATGGATGTTAAAATACAAGTAATGTAGTTCTAGTTAAAATAAAGGCTTAAAACTACTACGTGTTTTCATTGTTGTGGGGGTTTTGTTTTGGGTTTTTTTTTTAATACAGCTCATAGCAATCGTCCACTCACACCCTTGCAGGACCAACAGTGTTACAAATTTAGTCGCTATTATTCACAATAAATTACAGCATGAGGAGGTTTAGCTGCAGGAATAGGGGTCCAGATTTTGGTTCTCTCGTTCCTCTGAGGTAAGAGCCAACATGTAGCTGAATATTCATGAGACATTCATTAATATGAATAGTTGGTCTGCTGCTGCACCTTACCATGGTTTATTAATAACTTATGGACAGACCACTCCCAAGCATACAGAGGGCAAGAATACTTTAATGAGTGCAGCATCCTCTCGGTAAAAAAGAAAGAATGAGATGTTTTATTTCAGCAGCACCATTTGAAAAGCTGTAGTTAAGGTGTCTGTAGTACACTGTGCTTCAGGTTGTATCAGTAGCATTTGAACTATAAATCCCAATTTTTTTCAGTGTTAAAAGTTGTATATACAATTTTGTTCCAAGCTGAAAGATGACATGAAGAAATATCTGCCTTTGAGGAACTATTTTTTGGCTAAATCTTTTAGCATATCCTTTTATATTTTTTTTAATTTTAAGTCAACGAATAGAGGGCAAATAAAATGAATGTCACCATTTCAAGGCTTTCTTCCTCTTTACTGATGGAGCTCAAATGAAATTAAGTTAAAACCAAAAATGTTGGCATATAGTCCATAGCAAGGCCTAGTATTTCTGGCATTGAAAAATAATGTTTGTTACTCATACAAAAAGAAATTTTTAAAAACTCACCTTGCATTAAGTCACCCTGCTGTTGATAGATGATTATAGTTATGATCCATAGATAATCTCAGTAAAGAAGAAGGATAATGTGGCAAAGATGGTGAATTTAGAAATTAAAAAAACAAAAATTCTGCTCTTGAAAGAATTTAACCTTGGGGGTATAATTTCTTAAGGTTTTTGAGATGCTCATAGCACACTACTCAATAAGATTTTGTAGTCATATTTTGTAAATAGTATCTACAGTAAAAGCATACCATGCTTTCTTTCATCATTTACTAATCAGTTAGGAGCTTGATAGTTTCTCAGGTGAAAGTGAATGTTGTGATACTTCATTGTTATCCACAATAATGCAACTTCTGTCATTTCAGAGAAGTAGTCAATTTTACTGTCCATGTTACACTTTTACTCTAAGTAAGTTAGTAAGCTGCTGAGGCTGTGTTGTGAACCCTCCATTAAACTGAGAATTGACAATGTACACTGTTGTTATATTTTTAATGCACATAATTACATTCCAAGGCTTGTACTGAGATTACTCAGTCTTTCTTCCTTCTCATTCTCCTTCTCCTTCTCCTTCTCCTTCTCCTTCTCCTTCTCCTTCTCCTTCTTTCTCCCTTTTCTTTCCGTGTAAGTGTCTTTTAAAATTTTAATCCTGAAAGACCACTAATGTAACTAAAAACTGAATCATGAAGTGGAACTGAAGAAATTTAATCCATTAATCACTATACAACGAGAGTGGGGAAAAGTATTCAATTTTTAGAAAGGTAATTTTGTTTGGGTTTTCCCCGCCTAATTTTTGGCCTTGATAAAAGAGGAATATTGTTATTTGGTGGAAGAAGCTGCATGATTTTTCATAAGCTTTAAAATATTTTTTTTTAGTGTCTAGCATGCTACCTTCCAATGAAGTCTCTTCTGGGACTGTAATGTTTCTTTTGTGATTAAAAGCACTGAAGTATTCTGGATCAGGGGATTACTAGTTAGATACAGATTCTTGCTGCTTTAGGTCACCAGTTTGAATTCAGTCCAGGCCATCATCAGACTGCTGTTAACATCTGAGGGCATCGTGGCATTCTCAGACCAATTCCCAGTAGACACATTTTCTCTCTTCTTCCATTCTCTAGTCTTTCTCTCCTGGGTTGAATTTCTTGTGTTGGGGAATCATCCTGCCAAGTTTCAGTGAGTTCTGTCACCCATGCTTGGATCCAGTTTTCACTCACCTATGATCAATTCATCCACAGTCACTTCTTTTAAATTACTTACTTGGGTGTGACATTACCATCATCACCATCATTGATGTGCCCTTTTAATGTTTCGAGACAGTGTGAAGTAAGCAGATACGTACCTCAGAAAACCGAAAAGAAAACAAACAAAGAAATGCCCTAAAATAAATAGTTCTCCCTTTCCCTCCCCCCCAAGCCCTCCCTCCCTGCCCCTGAACACAGCTGTGTTGTGTAGGGTTTTATGGATTAAATGCTTGGCAGAGGTGCTGGAGTTGATAGGATTTCTGTTTACAGTAAGACAGCCTCATCCATGGAACTCACTTAATTTTGTTTGCCTGCCAGACTCTGGGCTGGCTACCCTTCTGATCATTCTTATCTCTCAGGAAAGATGAGAGGGTAAAGTTAAAATTAATATCTCAAGGGGAAGAGGCAATGGGGTAAAGTTAAAATTAACAGGTTTTTTGTATAGGGCATGGGAATATTTCCGTTTGGAAGCTTTTACAGTCATGGGAAGTCACAGAGAATTTTACTGTATCTTTGTGGAAGAAATAAGGACAAAGACTTCTGGATGATGTTTGTGTAGGGCCACCCACTGCAGCCTTTTTATGGATATGACCATTATATTATGTGCCTGTATCTCTGTATTTGGGTACAGAAAAGAAATAAAAATAAATAAATACATTGGCTAAGTTGTCAGTAATCACAACAGGAGGCTGAAGGATGAAATGAGCCATGGAGGCTAAGCTACTTTTTCAGCCGTGAAATTGACCTTCTTAGGTCAGGGTTATGACATGCTGGTAGACCGAACAGTGTATAGAAGCTGTACTGCTGCTACCTGTGGTGGTAGAAAAAAGGGGACTTGTAGTTCTGAGGTTACCTGTTCACCTCTTCTACAACCATTACATTTGTCCTTTACAGTCAGACTTTTTTTAATGTTAATTTTATTCTGAGCATTTAAGATATCAGTAGATTATTATTGGAAATGTTTTGTATAAGGCTAGAAAATAACAGGAAAATAGCCCAGTTTGGCAGCAGAAAGGCAGCATTCCTCTCCAGCATTTATATGTTAGATTTTGTAATTGCTGGGTATACTTTCCCAACACACCAAAAAAAAAAAAAGTTGGCATTAAAATAAATAAATAATTTAGAGCAGGACATAATTGTGCTCTTAGATCTGCAAAGCTGAAGTCAGGTCCATTACCATGTTCTGCCTATGTGTATGTTAACATTGATGCCTAGGGAAGACGATGGGGTGATGGGGAGTGGGAGACAAGTCTGTGTCTTGCAGGTTTAAGAAGAGTGCATTTCCTTACATCCTACTGCTGAGTTCAGAGTTCATTCACATCTCCTATAAGCAAAGGTGAAATGGCGTATGGGATAGATATAGCTCCGAGGTTTCTGAAGTCTGGCCATAATTGGAGTCTTCGATATCTACTTATTTCCTGGTACATATTTTGAAGCATCCTAAGTAAGTATATATTGCGTACATAATATTTTTTTCTAAGGGTACGAGAAGACAGACACTGTCCATGATATGATTGTCATACAAGATTTGTATCTGACTTCTTTGTCACGAATGCATATAAAAACCCCATATTTTAGCAAGCCCTTCCAACTGTTGAGAACTGGAAGTAGTCACAAATTTTTCTGTAAAATTTGCTTCTTCAGGTGCTTAAGTGTTGCACAAATATTTTGTTACATACACTCCATTCCCTAGTACGTAGTCAGACTCTCAGAGGTCAGAAGTGGGAGAGTAGCAGTTTTACTTTAAATACCTAGTTTAAAAATGGCACTTGCATCATTGCAGAAAAGTACACATCTAAATAGATACTTACACAATTAAGTAACTGCACATTTAACAATAATTTGCATAGGTAATGGGTGTTTTTGTAAGCAAACACAGTAAGAGAAAAAGGATGAAGAGGCTCGTGTCTGGTGCCCATCTTTAAAAATTGCTGCCAGAAATTTCTCAGTTTGCTTAGCGAGTAAGATTTAGCAGGATTTGTTTGGAATACTTGAGAGACTGTAAACATACTACAAAACCATGTTAACACAAGATTATCTTATTAGACAAACCTCTTCAATTGCTTTGGAATGCTTAGTTTACTAATACAAGCCAAAGTCTTAGTTTATTTATTTATTTATTTTTTAAAACCTTTTTTTTTTCTCCCTCCTGATATTGTTTTAATGAAAGAGTGATTGAGGCAGGGGGAAACTTTTTTTCCTTAAGAAAAGGGATCTTATCCTATTCCCTAACCACAGACATTTTACAGACAATACTTTGGGAGTAGATAATATTGCTCTCTGCTTTCTTTCTGAGGGTAAAGGCAATTGTGCATGGAGTTGGCCAGCCTGTGGCTGTCCACCATCTGTGTAAGGAATTCACAATCCCAGACAAAAGAAATTGGCAAAGTCTTCTTTCTGTCTGTTCTCCAGAGCCTCGAGATAGCCATAAAACACCTGGACAAAATCAGCAGGTGATGGCAAGGGAAAGAGAATGATCAGTCACAGGCATTGTTGAATCCTTTGAACATTACTTATAGCTTGGACACTGCTGTCACCAGACACAGTTTGATCTTTGGTGAGCTTTCTGGAAGTGCTTTTTTTCCCTGGCTTTACGACAACGGGGGGAACCAGATAATGCTGTGGAGGCAAAGCAGAATTTCCCCATGTTGTAATTTTTATCTCACCTTGTAACTTCAGTTTTTCTTACCTGTATTTGCACTTAAATAATCTTGCAGGAACAAAGGCAGCTTTTTATATGCAGAAAAAATGCACCATATCTTTTTACCCCTAACAGGCAGTGTTTTTATGTGACCCAAAATTAAAATTAAAAAATGTCTTAGAAATCGAAGTGCATCACTGTCTTCCTTTTCCCTTTCATGTTGATTTACACAAAACTTTAAACAATGACAATTTTAAAAGTAAAGAATGCCATTTTCTTTCATGTTCTTCTGTTATCATATCAACAAAACTTACTTTCTTGCTTATTTATGATGTCTTAAAACTTGCTGTTGATCATTAATTATGACCTTTATGTAATTGACTGGAAGCACTGTACAATGTTTGTGAAAAATCTATGCTTTCATTCACTTCATGTTTTCTTGTATTCTTTCTACACCACGTATTTGTTTTTTAACCTGCACAGATGTTAGCCTAATAAAATTAATCTTGAATTTTAAAAGAGACTGAAGAAGTGCAGCGACAGATTAATATCTATAGAAGAACATCTATACATGAAACAGAAATACAGCCACAAGAACATGTCACCTTTGGCAGGAAGGGAAGAAGCTTCCTACCCATTAACCTGTTGAATTGGAGTCAGAATTTCAGTGCATGAGTACTTGGCATTGAGACTGACAGTCTTGCCAGTGTCAAGGCGTTAAGTCTGTAGCTGTCGTTTTGTTGCGTTCCCAAAGTGAAGTCTAAACCATATCAAAAAACTGCTGGATCACTTCACACTTCAGCTGTCCCCTGAATCCTTCTCCCTCCTGGTGTTTTCTCTGTCTTCGCCCCTCCCTATGCTCCTGCAAATACAACCCTTCTTCACAGAGCTGGTGACAAGCTTCAATGAATATAGCTCTGTCTTGCTAAGTGTGTTAATGCTGCACTCTGCTTCAGACATGAACCTCATTGCTCACCATAACGCCTCTGTGTGGTTTTGTGTGTGCATGTGTGCATGCAGGAGTTGAGGTTGTTTGTTAAGGAAGAGACTGAATGCTGCAATTGTTTGTTTCTGTAGTCCGTATTACATCTTTTCATCAGCTTGTATGAACCTTAGGGAAATAAGGGCTGAGATTTAAGGTTAAAAAAAGTTAATTAGAGAGGATTCTTTTATTTAACGGCAAGATAATTTGTGGGTAACTAAAACTAAGAAAACTTTGTATTCATTCTGCTTTCTCAATGTGGAAAGTGTGTGTAGCATCCATAGAATGAGTTACCAAAAGTGTTAATATCTTTTAACAGCAGTAATAATAATCCTTTCACTTTAGTTAATCATGTGCTAATCTCTTGGTAAGTCAAAAGTATTAGACCATTTTACACTCATTGTGTCAGCTCAGTCGAAGTAACTGGCACAGTGGTGTAAACATTTGGAAGAAAAGTCCTTCAAACTAAAATAATGATGTCATAAAGTAAAGAATTCTGCTATTTCTACACAGGAATTCTAAGGATATCATTAGTTTTAGGTGCTGGACGAAAGGATTTGGGTTTATACTCAAGCAAAATACTGCTGCTGTCTCCTTAATGTGTACTGTTTCTGAATTGGACTTCACTGTTTACTGTTCACTGTTTACTACTTCTCACTAAGCAACTAAGCATAGTTCATTATCTGAAAGATTTCTGTACTAGTAATATTCCTCTTGTAAATGTATTACTGATGTTTGCATGAAGCTACTTGATCCTGAGACTTTTTAAAATTTGTCACTAATGAGGGAATTTAGCATACTATACTTCCTTTTAAATTTTTTCTTAGCCTAAAGTCACATACAAGCTTTTACCATAGAATCATAGAATTTTAAGGGTTGGAAGGGACCTTAAAAATCATCGAGACTCAATCTCCCTGGCATGGGCAGGTACACTTCCCACTAGACCACATTGCTCAAGGCCTTACCCGACCCAGCTTTGAACAGTGCCAGGGCTGGGGCATCTGCAAAGTCCCTGGGCAAACTGTGCCAGTATCATGTTCCAGTTCACCACCTCGTAATAAAGAATTTTTTCATATTATCTAGCCTAGATTTCCCCTCTTTCAATTTCCACCCATTCCCCTTTTTCCTATCACTGCAATTCCTGATGATGAGTCCCTCTCCAGCTTCCCTGTAGGTCCCCATGGGATACTAGAAGGTTGCTGTGAGGTCTCCACGCAACCTTCTGCTCTTGAGGGTATCATGTTCCAGTTCACCACCTCGTAATAAAGAATTTTTTCATATTATCTAGCCTAGATTTCCCCTCTTTCAATTTCCACCCATTCCCCTTTTTCCTATCACTGCAATTCCTGATGATGAGTCCCTCTCCAGCTTCCCTGTAGGTCCCCATGGGATACTAGAAGGTTGCTGTGAGGTCTCCACGCAACCTTCTGCTCTTGAGGCTGAACTTTCTCAGCCTGACTTCGTAGGCGAGGTGCTGCAGTACCCTTATCAACGCTGTGGCTCTCCTCTGGACTTGCTCCGACAGTTCCATGTCCTTATTTTGTTTGGGGCCACAGAGCTGGATGGAGCACTCCAGGTGGGATCTCACCAGAGAGGAGGAGAGGAGGAGAATCACCATCTTCAACCTGATGGCTATGCTGCTTTGGATGCAGCCCAGGATTCCATCTTTTTGCTCAAGCTTACCTCCTTACAGATTAATGATTTTGAATTTTTTCTTTCCCATCTGCCGGTCTTCTTTACAGTATTCTTCAAATCATTCCCTGAAAGGGTAAATCAGATAACCTTCATAATTAGGCTCTTCAGTTTAGACTCAATACAAACAGTGATAAAAGGTAATAAGAAGAATTTTTGCTCCCACTTAGTCTTACATTAAAAATGGGCATATATTCTGTTTTACTTGGTTTTGTCTTTTGTAAAAGATTTCAATGATCACCCATGTAGCAGTGAAAATTTCCTTTTTGTTAGCTATCAGAATAGTATATATACAGGCTCATTTCCACCTGTCTAGAATATTTTGAGTTAAAAGGCACATTGTGAGAAGAGAGATTGTGTTTCATATTGAAAATGTGAATATATTATCAGAATACTGTAAATCTCAATCGGCTTGTTACTATGAAATTATTTCTATATTGGAAAAATTGCTTTTCTATTACAAAATTGAAAATTCAATTTTTTATTTTAAACTATGGATTTGAAAATGTCATTTTAATTTCTTTTTATGTCCACCTAAATTTCTTAGTTTGAAATCGTTCATATCATGTGCACAAATCAAGTTTGTGTATGACTGTGAAGATTTAGTCATGTTAAATTTTATTTGTGGTCTTTGAATTTCTGTTTTATGGGTCTGGGTTTTTTTTGTCCTGACTATGCCCAAAGGGGCCACAGGTTAAGGCTGACCTTAAGGAAAGAATGGAGAATAATTTTATTGCTACTTGACCTTGCAGACCTGTATTCTCTGGTTATACCGCAACAGATAGTAGTATGTTTTACCTACTGCATAGATAAGTTTTGATTACTGAGAGCAAGTAGAACCCACGGCTTGGACACTGTGCTTTATGTCTGTGAGGTCTGAGGCACTCTAGAAATGAAGTCACTCATACCTAGATGGGAAAATTGAGGGAAGGAAGGTAAGTGACTTGCCCAATATAATAATGGTGCGCAGTGCCAGGCATTATTCCTTCTGAAGCCTACAGTAAAATTAAAAAATTGACAACTTTCAGGTTTCTCTGTTTGCTGGTCAGAGGTAATGTTTAGACCTGGAGCTTGTCGGTGCAGTGACAAACGCATAAGATCATCTGAATCCATTTTGCTAAGTGGTTTACTTAAACCATGATAATACTGTGTGAACGTTTTTATTCAGAAAGAGAGTAGCCTGAAGTATTTTTCTGTTTCCTTTCATGTCTAGAGTTGCATTCTCCCATCCCTCAGCATTGTTCATTCATTTGGCCAAAAGAGACTGTTGATGGATGCTGATCACTCCTGCCTGAGTGTGCATACCTCAACTCCCTCAGTTGTGTGAGAGCTTGACAGACAGAGATGCCCTTTCAGCTTAGGCATGTTATGCTGCTCAGATTATCCATGTATTTTTAAAAGCAGCATTTATTTAAGAGGTATGGAATTATGTATTTATACAAGAATGTGAGTTTAAACCAGTGGTTTATCTGAGAAAGAAACAGAGAATCCCCTAAGCTAGGTATTTGTGTGACTTGTGCAAAGGTGGCCTGGATCATAAACTTTTGTGTATGTGAAGTAATGGAAAATTATTAGTGACGGAATTACTCATTGCAGTGTTTACCAGGAGGCGAATGTTTGCAGTATGAGGGCTTCAGTTCGTAAAACATTAAATAAATGTACTCTGATATATAAATATTTTTTCAGTAGTTGTTATTCCCAATTGATTCATGCTGCTGTTCAAGTGTCCTGTAAACAGCTCTGATGGTCAGTATAGGATGAGCACAGAGGTTCAGGCGCTTCCCCTACCAGTTGTTTCCCCAGAGCTGCTGCCACTACAGCCAAGTGGCACGGGGAAATTATGCTCATTGCCCAGCAGCTTCTGTTCATGTCCTGACAAAAACTGGGACACATTTCTCCATCCTCAACTCTTTACTAGGACAGTAAATGATGGGAAAGTAAAAATGTCAAAATACGGGTGGTGGCAATGTTGGTCACAGCCTTTTACCAGTGAATGTGAGATGGATTTCTGTAAACGGGTATTCACCTTTACTGAGTGGAAATTATGTTATGTAATATATGTACAGCTCAAGCAAAGCTGTATAATAAAAAAATCTACAGGAAAAATTTTTGAGACCAGAGGATGAGCTGAAAATATTTTTCACAGAGCTTTCTTTATCTGACAGTCTCCAGCACATAAAAAATAAGTGGCGTGGAAAGCGCAAGCAGCTTTTAGTATGAGGTTTCGGTCAGAAAAGAAAACCAGGATTTGTTAAGTAGCTAGTACCTAGCAGACACTTAACCTGTCCAATTGAATATTGAAATTAATCATACTGAACAATTGTTCTAAATCAGGCCTCGGCACAGTAGAGTTTACTTTTCCACCCTGTTTTGGATGCTCGAATTAAAATACATTTCAGCCCTGTCATAACTTCAAATATCTTCATCTGTAATTCAGAGACACAATCATAAAATAATACAACCTAGATTTTGACCCATTAAGTGTGGTCCGTACAGTGACTTCTAGTGATTCAGGTGGAATAGTTCTTTAGTTGTTCTTTTATTTTGCAGATCTATTTATTTTTGAAAGTTGGAAACATTTTTTCTTCAGCTTTGATTGCTAGTATAAATTAAACATGAATGCATATTCTTAAAAAAAACTTTTATATTTGGAAAAATAATAGCAGCACCATTAGTGTGGGCACTGCATCATGGAACAGCTACTTAATTTCAGGAAACAGTCTAATGAATATGAACACTTTGGAAATTAGTTACCCATTTCATTAATTGTTTATTTGTGAATGAAAAGAGCTAGTCAAGCAAAGATACTGTTTGGTTTCTGGAAATTGCTCCACCAAACTATCTCCAGATGTTGGGGGAGGTGGGGAAGGAGGAAACTTCATCCACATTTTAATATGTGAAACTTTAGTAGCATGCTCACAATTGATGATCTGTGTGTGGATGCCGTTTTTGCTTTGTTTTTCTGTGTGCTAGGTCTTCTGTTTTTCCAGCCTTTTTCCAACAAAACAAAGTTTATAGCAAGGAGTCTGCAGCAATATATTCTGCTGAAGTATGAAGTGTCTAGCTGGAGAAAAGAAACTGGTTGTTACATTTTCAGTTTAAATAATATAAAATTTGCATTTTTCTCTTACCATAAATAATTGGAAAAAAATTTAAATTTTTTAAATTATTATGTTTTAGTGCAAATGATAAATTTCTAACAAGAGAGGATAGATATTAAAATCACAAAAATAATGAATTTCAGTAAAATAAATAGTAGTAAATATATTTCTGGAGTGCTAGCAGGCTTTAAGATGCTCTCCTTCCAACTTCTTATNAATCCTGGATTTGATGACGAGCATCGAGTGTAGACTCAACCATAAGGAGACTCTTATCAAGTGAAAGCATTTACACAATTAAAGTGAAAATACTTTCAAAGGGGGGAATGATAGCATAGGGTTAAAATGTTTTGAATTGTAGTAGCTAGAGTAGGCCCCGAGAGCAAGATGAACATTCTGTTCAGGCTAGCCCAGACCTGTGTACTTGCCTGGACGGTAAGAGGCAAGCCTGAACTTGAGGGGCAAGAGACTAAGATAGATGAGTTAATTGTGTAGCTGCACCTGGGAAAGGGGGCTGAAAGTTATGCTTGGGTAAAGACAATATACACAGTAATGAGTAGATGATCGTTTGGGGGGTTTTGAGATTTATGCTTGGGTAAATGATTAATACGTGATTGTACAACGAGCGGGGTATATAATGTGAGCACCTGAAATCCATGTTGGGGATTGATTTGGGTCTGTACCCCTCTCCCCCGGCGCCTTAATAAAAGCACCTTGCATATAACCCGTCCGTGGTTATGTGTTTCTACGCTAACAACTTCACACTTCAGCTGTCCCCTGAATCCTTCTCCCTCCTGGTGTTTTCTCTGTCTTCGCCCCTCCCTATGCTCCTGCAAATACAACCCTTCTTCACAGAGCTGGTGACAAGCTTCAATGAATATAGCTCTGTCTTGCTAAGTGTGTTAATGCTGCACTCTGCTTCAGACATGAACCTCATTGCTCACCATAACGCCTCTGTGTGGTTTTGTGTGTGCATGTGTGCATGCAGGAGTTGAGGTTGTTTGTTAAGGAAGAGACTGAATGCTGCAATTGTTTGTTTCTGTAGTCCGTATTACATCTTTTCATCAGCTTGTATGAACCTTAGGGAAATAAGGGCTGAGATTTAAGGTTAAAAAAAGTTAATTAGAGAGGATTCTTTTATTTAACGGCAAGATAATTTGTGGGTAACTAAAACTAAGAAAACTTTGTATTCATTCTGCTTTCTCAATGTGGAAAGTGTGTGTAGCATCCATAGAATGAGTTACCAAAAGTGTTAATATCTTTTAACAGCAGTAATAATAATCCTTTCACTTTAGTTAATCATGTGCTAATCTCTTGGTAAGTCAAAAGTATTAGACCATTTTACACTCATTGTGTCAGCTCAGTCGAAGTAACTGGCACAGTGGTGTAAACATTTGGAAGAAAAGTCCTTCAAACTAAAATAATGATGTCATAAAGTAAAGAATTCTGCTATTTCTACACAGGAATTCTAAGGATATCATTAGTTTTAGGTGCTGGACGAAAGGATTTGGGTTTATACTCAAGCAAAATACTGCTGCTGTCTCCTTAATGTGTACTGTTTCTGAATTGGACTTCACTGTTTACTGTTCACTGTTTACTACTTCTCACTAAGCAACTAAGCATAGTTCATTATCTGAAAGATTTCTGTACTAGTAATATTCCTCTTGTAAATGTATTACTGATGTTTGCATGAAGCTACTTGATCCTGAGACTTTTTAAAATTTGTCACTAATGAGGGAATTTAGCATACTATACTTCCTTTTAAATTTTTTCTTAGCCTAAAGTCACATACAAGCTTTTACCATAGAATCATAGAATTTTAAGGGTTGGAAGGGACCTTAAAAATCATCGAGACTCAATCTCCCTGGCATGGGCAGGTACACTTCCCACTAGACCACATTGCTCAAGGCCTTACCCGACCCAGCTTTGAACAGTGCCAGGGCTGGGGCATCTGCAAAGTCCCTGGGCAAACTGTGCCAGTATCATGTTCCAGTTCACCACCTCGTAATAAAGAATTTTTTCATATTATCTAGCCTAGATTTCCCCTCTTTCAATTTCCACCCATTCCCCTTTTTCCTATCACTGCAATTCCTGATGATGAGTCCCTCTCCAGCTTCCCTGTAGGTCCCCATGGGATACTAGAAGGTTGCTGTGAGGTCTCCACGCAACCTTCTGCTCTTGAGGCTGAACTTTCTCAGCCTGACTTCGTAGGCGAGGTGCTGCAGTACCCTTATCAACGCTGTGGCTCTCCTCTGGACTTGCTCCGACAGTTCCATGTCCTTATTTTGTTTGGGGCCACAGAGCTGGATGGAGCACTCCAGGTGGGATCTCACCAGAGAGGAGGAGAGGAGGAGAATCACCATCTTCAACCTGATGGCTATGCTGCTTTGGATGCAGCCCAGGATTCCATCTTTTTGCTCAAGCTTACCTCCTTACAGATTAATGATTTTGAATTTTTTCTTTCCCATCTGCCGGTCTTCTTTACAGTATTCTTCAAATCATTCCCTGAAAGGGTAAATCAGATAACCTTCATAATTAGGCTCTTCAGTTTAGACTCAATACAAACAGTGATAAAAGGTAATAAGAAGAATTTTTGCTCCCACTTAGTCTTACATTAAAAATGGGCATATATTCTGTTTTACTTGGTTTTGTCTTTTGTAAAAGATTTCAATGATCACCCATGTAGCAGTGAAAATTTCCTTTTTGTTAGCTATCAGAATAGTATATATACAGGCTCATTTCCACCTGTCTAGAATATTTTGAGTTAAAAGGCACATTGTGAGAAGAGAGATTGTGTTTCATATTGAAAATGTGAATATATTATCAGAATACTGTAAATCTCAATCGGCTTGTTACTATGAAATTATTTCTATATTGGAAAAATTGCTTTTCTATTACAAAATTGAAAATTCAATTTTTTATTTTAAACTATGGATTTGAAAATGTCATTTTAATTTCTTTTTATGTCCACCTAAATTTCTTAGTTTGAAATCGTTCATATCATGTGCACAAATCAAGTTTGTGTATGACTGTGAAGATTTAGTCATGTTAAATTTTATTTGTGGTCTTTGAATTTCTGTTTTATGGGTCTGGGTTTTTTTTGTCCTGACTATGCCCAAAGGGGCCACAGGTTAAGGCTGACCTTAAGGAAAGAATGGAGAATAATTTTATTGCTACTTGACCTTGCAGACCTGTATTCTCTGGTTATACCGCAACAGATAGTAGTATGTTTTACCTACTGCATAGATAAGTTTTGATTACTGAGAGCAAGTAGAACCCACGGCTTGGACACTGTGCTTTATGTCTGTGAGGTCTGAGGCACTCTAGAAATGAAGTCACTCATACCTAGATGGGAAAATTGAGGGAAGGAAGGTAAGTGACTTGCCCAATATAATAATGGTGCGCAGTGCCAGGCATTATTCCTTCTGAAGCCTACAGTAAAATTAAAAAATTGACAACTTTCAGGTTTCTCTGTTTGCTGGTCAGAGGTAATGTTTAGACCTGGAGCTTGTCGGTGCAGTGACAAACGCATAAGATCATCTGAATCCATTTTGCTAAGTGGTTTACTTAAACCATGATAATACTGTGTGAACGTTTTTATTCAGAAAGAGAGTAGCCTGAAGTATTTTTCTGTTTCCTTTCATGTCTAGAGTTGCATTCTCCCATCCCTCAGCATTGTTCATTCATTTGGCCAAAAGAGACTGTTGATGGATGCTGATCACTCCTGCCTGAGTGTGCATACCTCAACTCCCTCAGTTGTGTGAGAGCTTGACAGACAGAGATGCCCTTTCAGCTTAGGCATGTTATGCTGCTCAGATTATCCATGTATTTTTAAAAGCAGCATTTATTTAAGAGGTATGGAATTATGTATTTATACAAGAATGTGAGTTTAAACCAGTGGTTTATCTGAGAAAGAAACAGAGAATCCCCTAAGCTAGGTATTTGTGTGACTTGTGCAAAGGTGGCCTGGATCATAAACTTTTGTGTATGTGAAGTAATGGAAAATTATTAGTGACGGAATTACTCATTGCAGTGTTTACCAGGAGGCGAATGTTTGCAGTATGAGGGCTTCAGTTCGTAAAACATTAAATAAATGTACTCTGATATATAAATATTTTTTCAGTAGTTGTTATTCCCAATTGATTCATGCTGCTGTTCAAGTGTCCTGTAAACAGCTCTGATGGTCAGTATAGGATGAGCACAGAGGTTCAGGCGCTTCCCCTACCAGTTGTTTCCCCAGAGCTGCTGCCACTACAGCCAAGTGGCACGGGGAAATTATGCTCATTGCCCAGCAGCTTCTGTTCATGTCCTGACAAAAACTGGGACACATTTCTCCATCCTCAACTCTTTACTAGGACAGTAAATGATGGGAAAGTAAAAATGTCAAAATACGGGTGGTGGCAATGTTGGTCACAGCCTTTTACCAGTGAATGTGAGATGGATTTCTGTAAACGGGTATTCACCTTTACTGAGTGGAAATTATGTTATGTAATATATGTACAGCTCAAGCAAAGCTGTATAATAAAAAAATCTACAGGAAAAATTTTTGAGACCAGAGGATGAGCTGAAAATATTTTTCACAGAGCTTTCTTTATCTGACAGTCTCCAGCACATAAAAAATAAGTGGCGTGGAAAGCGCAAGCAGCTTTTAGTATGAGGTTTCGGTCAGAAAAGAAAACCAGGATTTGTTAAGTAGCTAGTACCTAGCAGACACTTAACCTGTCCAATTGAATATTGAAATTAATCATACTGAACAATTGTTCTAAATCAGGCCTCGGCACAGTAGAGTTTACTTTTCCACCCTGTTTTGGATGCTCGAATTAAAATACATTTCAGCCCTGTCATAACTTCAAATATCTTCATCTGTAATTCAGAGACACAATCATAAAATAATACAACCTAGATTTTGACCCATTAAGTGTGGTCCGTACAGTGACTTCTAGTGATTCAGGTGGAATAGTTCTTTAGTTGTTCTTTTATTTTGCAGATCTATTTATTTTTGAAAGTTGGAAACATTTTTTCTTCAGCTTTGATTGCTAGTATAAATTAAACATGAATGCATATTCTTAAAAAAAACTTTTATATTTGGAAAAATAATAGCAGCACCATTAGTGTGGGCACTGCATCATGGAACAGCTACTTAATTTCAGGAAACAGTCTAATGAATATGAACACTTTGGAAATTAGTTACCCATTTCATTAATTGTTTATTTGTGAATGAAAAGAGCTAGTCAAGCAAAGATACTGTTTGGTTTCTGGAAATTGCTCCACCAAACTATCTCCAGATGTTGGGGGAGGTGGGGAAGGAGGAAACTTCATCCACATTTTAATATGTGAAACTTTAGTAGCATGCTCACAATTGATGATCTGTGTGTGGATGCCGTTTTTGCTTTGTTTTTCTGTGTGCTAGGTCTTCTGTTTTTCCAGCCTTTTTCCAACAAAACAAAGTTTATAGCAAGGAGTCTGCAGCAATATATTCTGCTGAAGTATGAAGTGTCTAGCTGGAGAAAAGAAACTGGTTGTTACATTTTCAGTTTAAATAATATAAAATTTGCATTTTTCTCTTACCATAAATAATTGGAAAAAAATTTAAATTTTTTAAATTATTATGTTTTAGTGCAAATGATAAATTTCTAACAAGAGAGGATAGATATTAAAATCACAAAAATAATGAATTTCAGTAAAATAAATAGTAGTAAATATATTTCTGGAGTGCTAGCAGGCTTTAAGATGCTCTCCTTCCAACTTCTTATTCAAGTTACTTCACTCATACAGAGTGAATACTACACTCAAATAGGTTCTTTCTGAATATATATAGCTTAACAAGCAAGTCTGTGTTCTGTTTTTGATATTTAATTTCATTTTTCTTCTCCTTTTTAAAATGGAATTTTTCTGGACTGTGGGCTTAGATATTTGCCACAATTTGTTTGCTCTTTTTTTCTGAGCAGTATCTCATTCCTTGTACACTTTGCTCTTCCCAAAAGAAGGAATACAGCTTCTCTCCATTTTTTCTAACAAATATTAGGGAAACTCATTTCTGAGTGACAACCAGCCAAAAATAACACAGGATTTGTGTTCAGGGCTGAATTTTTTGTATCTGTTTAAAAAAGCAACTGTGACACTGTTCACTTTACAGTTATTTTCCAGATTATTCTAAATAATTGAGCATTAGAAGAATCTGTCTATTCCCACAGGAAAAACTGTCCAATAAGCCTCTCCCTTCATCTAAGGGTCACAGAGGAAACTCTGGCTAGACATTTTGGTGACTAATTTAAACTATCTGGCAAGACAATTGATAGCACCCTTCCTTTGTGTTGTGACAAATATATTTCGACTGCAGTTTATTAACATAATCCAGCACAACCACAGACATATTGTATGTATTATAGCATAGAATTAGAAACATTTTTTGCACATCACAGTCTTTATTCTCTCTCTTTTTTGACAAGGATCTGGATAATTGCCTCAGCAAATGAACTGCTGTGTTCAGTCTGTTTCTGTAATTTCATAAATTGTTTTCCATGCTAAAACTAAGCAAGCTTTTAGCGAGTAAGTAAAAAGAACCACAGTGTAATTACAGAAGCAGTATTATTAAAAAGTGTGACAGAAATGGCATTTTAACTGACAGCTACTTTTTCTTTGCTTTATTACAACAAATCAAATATATCATGAAGTGCCAGTTAGTGAGCAAAAGTGTATTCTGCCTCTCTCTCTGTCTCTCTCCCTTTCATGCACACACACACACACACACACGTACACACTGGCTTTGAACTGAGATTTACCATAGAAGATTACCACATAATCTGGATCATAAATTACTAGCTGAGGTTCCCACCATTCCAGGAAATTTTGTTTAAAATTAAAAGTAAGTGTGTTTGTCTCATACTTACATAAGTTGAATATTTAGCTTTTGGGCTTTTATCTGAATATATTGGTTCCCTTTATTGGTAAAGGGAATTAGAATTATTCCCATTACATGTAGGGAAAAAGTGAGACACAAGAAGTGATTAACTTTCCCTGGACTCAATCCCGGTGAATGACCAGGCTAAGAATGAAACCTAAATTTGCTGTCTTAATCATTGAACCACACTGCCTGCAATCAATATGGCCTTGATCCAGAGCCCACTGAAATCAATGAAAAGGAAGGTTTTGACCAGGTCCTGTATGTAATGTAAAGTCCTTCCTTTAGTTTATTCTCCTCCTAATGATGTGGTTATTAAAGTGCAGTTTTTCCATACAATGCTTTTGTAGGGAGTAATTAAATCAATCAGTGACAGTGATAGAATTTGAATCAGAAGTAGTGGCCAGCTTTCCTATTTCTGACTCCTGTCCTTTTCACTTGTTTTAAGTGGGATGCCTTTTTATATACAAAATGTCTACATATTTAAAATCCATTCATTTTCTTTAAAAAAAAGTATATAGAGAGATCTATATGTAATAGATATGTGTGTGTGTGTATTTATACACACAGACATATATGTACATACCTACACCTATACACACATACCTATATCTATATCTATATCTATATCTATATCTATATCTATATCTATATCTATATCTAATCTACATCTATATCTATATCTATATCTATATCTATATCTATATCTATATCTATATCTATATCTATATCTATATCTATATCTATATCTATATCTATATCTATATCTATATCTATATCTATATCTATATCTATATCTATATCTATATCTATATCTATATCTATATCTATATCTATATCTATATCTATATCTATATCTATATCTATATCTATATCTATATCTATATCTATATCTATATCTATATCTATATCTATATCTATATCTATATCTATATCTATATCTATATCTATATCTATATCTATATCTATATCTATATCTATATCTATATCTATATCTATATCTATATCTATATCTATATCTATATCTATATCTATATCTATATCTATATCTATATCTATATCTATATCTATATCTATATCTATATCTATATCTATATCTATATCTATATCTATATCTATATCTATATCTATATCTATATCTATATCTATATCTATATCTATATCTATATCTATATCTATATCTATATCTATATCTATATCTATATCTATATCTATATCTATATCTATATCTATATCTATATCTATATCTATATCTATATCTATATCTATATCTATATCTATATCTATATCTATATCTATATCTATATCTATATCTAGCTATACATATATGTATATATATATATGGAATCCAATCTGCATTTCTTTATGTTTTCCAGGGCTCTGTATTCAGTCCTTTGCATCTACTAGTCCTCAAATGTGCACAACTACAAAGGGACAATCCCCAAATATTCCACAAATATCAGATTTGAATCAGATTTAATACTTAGAAGGTAATCATGACTTTTGAGTTATATGCTCAGTTACTGTCTTGTCAGTCAGCTGTAAGTGTTAAACTCCTAGCTGGTATGAGCAGCAAGTGAAGGCTAGCATATATCATTGGGTTTTTAAAGTGTGTGTGGGCTGGAGCTATGTGGGTTGTGAAGTTAATTTTAATAAAGAAGAGGAAAAAAAACCTAAAGGGTTTTGTGAAAATATTTGACTATAAACATGATTTAAAAATTCTCTTTACTGATCTTCTAAAAATTTAGGACATAGATATAGTTGTGAAGTCGATGGCAAAGGTCATGTTTTCAATATTTTTAGCATCCTTTCCTACTGTCTGTGGTGTGATAAGTTCGTACGTTTTATTAGACTACTAGAATTGCTGCAAAAACAAGTGAGACTGTCATGAAACATAAAAGGCCATTTCATTTATGTTTTGTAGTTGTTACCATCTGAGAACCAGGAAAAATGAGAACAAGTAACTGCAGTACTTATTGAACTGAAGCATAGTAATCTTATTTAGCTAACCACCTCACAGAAATTAACTGCATGAAAATTTTCCTTGATTCATATACTGGTCATTTGTGATCTTTAAAGCTGGTTCACCTAACAGCACAAGATCTGTGAAAACCTAAACTGATTGACCCTGTCACATTGGTGAGTTCTGTTGCAATACTAAGGAAAGAGTTTAAACAGGTGCTCCTTCCAAGGAGCCTCCTGGTGAAATATTTTTAAACAATTTTTTTTGAAAATAACCTTTGAAACTTATATAAACATCGCCTACAGAAGTCCGTAAATCTCTCTGTTTTCTGCTGTGCCACTTCAAATGTGGTTTTAGCATGTCTGATTTTACAGTTATATTTACCTTTTTTGCACTGTACTCAGAAACACATCTGACTACTCTCACATCTTGTTGATGTCTGGCAAAGGACCTGTACAATGTCAGGTAGTTTATTTTACCATTTTTCTTAGATGAAGTTTGTGGTATTCTGCGTTCTTAGATGTCCAGTGATTTTTAGTTCCAGGCTGGCATGATTAAAGGGAATTTTTTTTCCAGAGTTGGAATTGAAATTCAAAATATCTGTATCAGGCACACTGTTGAGTAAAACAGCAGCTTTAGTGAAACCAAATCTCCTACAGCTTTTTTATTAGTGCTAAAAATTATTACAGGTCTCTGATCTCCCCCACAGCTTCTCTCCAGCCCACCTTCAGCAGCACTTGTCATCCAGAGCGACCTTTGCTTGGCTGAGCAAGATATGAGGTGTGTCTAGGCAGGAGCTGCTGATTGACCAGCTGCTACCTCTTCACAATTAAGTGCATGCAATGGAATACCATGGCTGTAAATACCTGGCAGGCCAAAACAAAAGGGTTTGGGGACTACATGTAGCTTCTGGGTCATGTTTTGTGCTACTGTGTCATATGAATTAGGTACATTTGCGAAGCCTACCTTTCTATCAAAGACAGTGAAAGCAGATTCTAGGATTCAGATAATTGTGGAAGGGTAAAAAGATTGACACATGGACTCGGGAACTGCTCAATTAGTGTTTCCCTTGGAGGCATAGTCAGATAGGTTGACAACCCTTTTTGGTAAATCATATTATAATTATTTTCTTAATTTAGTAGGACAAACATTTTCCACTTTTTGTCGTACCCTGGACACAACTGGGATTTAAAGTATGGCTGTGTCTGGCTTCCTTTCACCTACATGAAAGTTAGAGTTCAAGGGTCTTCTGGCTGAATCTAGTGGGTCATGGGGTATATTTCCCCCATCTGGTCTCCATTCTGAGGTTTCATGCACATGGAGTTTTGAGGACTGCTTCTTATTCCAGTTCATTGTTTGTTGAGAACTTGCTGGTCTATGAGAAGCGATTCCTCAGAAAGCTGCTGATGTTGCTCCATTTTTTACATTCATATTTTGTGTTCTTGCAAAGATCAGGAACCTTTTACTATATAAAAGCAATAATGTTTTATGAAGTGAAGATGAAGAATAAGAGCAAAATAATTCTGGCCTCTATATAATTTTTTATCAAAATATGGGTGTATTTTTGACCTTGCAAGTTGCAAGCCTTTTTAAAAAATTGTCCATCAGCGATACAGATAAATTCTCAGTAGGTAAACTCTTCTGGTTCAGAACTGCACAGGTGAACCTCAAGAACTTGCAGGTGCTTTACAAAATAGTTTAAATTAATTGGAGCTCCTAATGTTTTGTTATAACCATTAACCATCAACCATTGAGGTTACTTATGTACATTGAGAACACTAGGTAAAAGGCATTTGAGAGTGTCTCTGTGTGTGTGTGTGTGTGTGTGTGTGTGTGTGTGTGTGTGTTGGGCGTATCTAGTCTAGAAATCATTAAAGTGAATTTCATACTTCCTCTTTTGGTGATTAATGCCTGTCTGGGTTTTAATAGGATGGATGCACATGATGTGCAATGGCGTGTTTTCTCATGTGAGCTTTGCAGGGCTGTGGCAAACCAATCAGTTTGCTATTATGCCCATTACTCTCAAAAATGTAGTACTTAACCCTTAGCATACCAAATTTTAAATTCTTCTAAATTTGAAAGGTCAGTAGTTCTGTCTAATTTTCCTCTAATATATTTTTCATTTCGTCCTGTTTGCATCTTTGTCCCAAGATCTTTTGATTATTTCTGTCTCTCTCCCTCCACCTTCTGCCTTTGTCCCCCTCCCACCCCATGCAATATTTTTTCTCTCAAATGTGACCCAGTGCTTTCCTTCACCTACTGCTGCTCAAGCAGGTGTCCTGCTTCTCTCCACATATTTTTCACTCCCTTGAATTTTTACAAGGCAGTGGAATAGCTTTGCAACTTCTCCTTGTAAACAATTGAAAAGTCATCACTTTCTCATGAGCAGTGATCTCCCGAAGCATGTCCAGTATTTAAGAGATATTAAAAAAGGAACAACATGGCACAGATCCAAAATCTCATTTGACTTTAAAAACTGCCTGACCAAAACCCCTTGAAAACGTTGGAAAAATCACAGATGTGATACTTTTATTTTGGGAAAATTATATCAAAAGTCTGTTCACAACTGCCAGGATTTCCTTCAACAGTACTGAATTTGGATGCTGATGCTAACTGAGAATTTACAGGGCTCCCAAAGTTATAGGTTTCTTTCAGTAGCATTTAATAATATTACTATCTAATAACTAATAGATATTGTCCTACTCAGTAATTAGGTGAGTGAGATGCCTTCGGAGTTACCATTTTGCCAGTCTCCTAGGAAGCATCTGCTTTTCATCTTTCAGTCCTTACTCAATGGGGCCACTGTTTCAGAGAAGGGAAGAAATTTTTAAATGAGGTGAAGAACATTACCATATATGCTTACAACTCAAAGGTGTATTTCAAGCTGCTATACCAACAGACTTGGATGATAATTTTGAAAAGTAATACATCCGGATGAATGTATGGATATCTGCCAATAATGGCCTCCAAGGGTTTCAAAGCAGTAGTTTTACAGATCAGACCTCCTTTCTGCTGTTTAGACAAAAGTGGTTCTAAGCTTGCTTCTTTACCCTGCCACTGTCACTCACCCTCTCTAATGCTGCAGTTTTTCTGCAGTTCCTCAGTCCTGATCCTCAGTTACCCTTTAATCTAAGTCTAGCAGTTGTTTCTGATGACTGCCACCACACCTGATTTATTCTTTTTTTGTAGTCAGCCCAAATCCCAGCCCAGTATTTTCTTGTAAATCAGATGTAAACAGCTTTCAAGCAAGGGTTCTGCTAGCGCTCTCTGTCTAATGAGTTTCTCCTTCAAACCCTGCCTCCTGGGAGCTATCCACACTCTCTGCTCCCTCATCTTGTTCTGCTCCCTGCTCAAAGGTGTTCCTGCCTCACATCCTGTGCCCTGTCACCAGACCTAGGGCTACCTGGCTGTGGCCAGCCACGAGGTGTGTGGTTCAATTTCCCAAAACAGAGGTGTTTGATGAAGAGGAGATGCCCCTCATGTAGCTGGAGAGGATGCCTTTGCCTGCACTGTAGCCCGTGGTCCCTCTCACCTCGTGTTCCACTGCCTGCTGGCACAAGGTAAATCTCAAGACATCAGGAAAGGACAGAACTTGCTTGAGGTGGGGAAAATGGGAGAACAGTGAAGAAACAGCACAGACAGCAATGCCGTAGATGTAGCTTTTTGGACTTCTCTCTTTGGTGTGTACGTGGCTGCTTTCCTGCTGTCTCCTAATTTGAGAATTTTTGATTTATAGAGTTAATTCTCAATCTCTCTTCCTGAGCTGTTAATTGTGATTGAAAGGAGGTAGAGGAACTGAGGAAAAGATGCATTAAGTCACTCAGGAAGTCAGTGAAATTGGTCTAGAAACAACACCTTCATGCAGTCATGTGAGGGCTTGTTCCTTGTCTTCACGTTTGGCTTCAGAAACGCCTTTGTTTTTCTAGCCACTGCAATTGGCTAGTGGAATTCAAACACGAGTAAACAGAGTTTTTCCAGTTTCTGTGTTGAGGACAAACCTGCCAGACTGTTTTTTTGTGCTGTGTATCACGATAGCATCTCAATGTACTGGTCCTGTACTGCTGGGAAATACCTGCCCTGCTTTTATAAAAAATTACTTGAGTGCCAGAAGCAATGTGGCCAAATGTGTGTGGTGTGCTGCTTTTGCAAATCTCTGCAGAAGACCTTTAGGAATTTCTGTATGGCATTCATTCTGCTCTGCAATATGGACATCACTGGCCCCCTTCCTGCCTCTGGCCCAGTCAGGCAATGAATCAATGTTTTCATTTCTGAGAAGTATGCTAACACCACGCTAAAGGCCACTGCCATCTTCTTGTGTAGTTTGGTCTTTGCTTAGGAAAACTGAGATTATTCTCAGTACTTGGTGTTCTTACTCATTAAAAAATTGTGCTGATATATATACATATATTTTATGAAAATAAATGGGAAGGGAAATTAATATTAAATACCATTAATTTATAATTCTTTGATAACAAACAGATCAAGTTCTTTGTTGCAAAGACAGGAAAAAATGCATCTAACCTAAGTTGTTGGGTCTTCTGTGACAATATACTTCACTTAAACTGCTTATGTACAGTGTAGCATTGAAAAAAAGGCTAAAACTCAGAAGTGCTTTTTCCTTATGTTTTATGTGGTTTTTTTTCAATTTGAAAGGGATTTACATTGATTTAAAGACATTTTTCTAGATTTTACTTTGAATACAAATCATGTCGTAGAGCTTTGCCAAAACAAACTTGGCAGCTTACATTTTCTTTCCTTTTTTTTGAGTGTTGGCATGTAATGAATATTAATGGAGCATCACTTCCTGGTTTTTGGCATGATACTTTCTTCATGTAAATACTGCTTTTTAAAATACCAAAAGCCCTTGTGCAGTTCAAGTCTTCAATTAAATTTAGATGAATTTATAAAGAATGTTGACTTTTTTTATTGTGAATGTGTTGAAAATTTTTATTAATTTTTTTAGAAATTTAGGGGAAAGCAATTTCATCAGTTTGAATTCCTTTTTAGCTACTTAGCACATCTTGTGCCTCTCTGTCTGTGTTTAAACTCCTTTTCTTTTTGAGGATTTCACAGCAGCAAGCACATTGTCAGCAATCAAATAACAATAGGGAGAAGTGAATCAGTCTGGTTAAAGTGGAACTGACCTGAATTTGATCCTTAAGCTGAAACTAACCACAGCTATTCTGGGGTTCTAAATTTTTCTCTCTTTTTGGTTTAGAAATTACTATCACACACCTCTGCACCATCTGACTTTTCCTAGAAGTGGAAACAGGCTTATCAACATACTGTAACAGACTCTGTTTTTGTGGTGTGTCTGGCAGAACTGTTACATGAAAACTCTCAAATTCTCACCAGAAGGGTGGTTTTTAAGCAATTTCCAGACCAGTTTTCACCAAAGATGATTAGGTTGTAAGCAGAGTGGAGAAAAGAGCCTATGCTTGTGATTACATCTTGTTTTTACCAATCACTAATTTGTGCTAGACTAAATATTGCTTTTAATTATGACCTGGTGGAACTCTCACAAAAATGAGAGAAAAGTCTCCCATTTGTCTCATTGTGACTTGAACTTTTCATCGTGAAAATCTGCTGGCTATAATGAGGTGACACATGAGTTTCTTAGAGCTGAATTTCGTCCTCTCTGTAGTGCATGCTTGTTTAATGTTAGGGCCACACATCACCTAGACCCCAAGGTCTAGGCAGAGGAACCAAGGAACCCATCCCATCTGGCCTGCGCTTTTGTACCGCAGGAGAAAAAGTTGCAGTTAAGGGCTGTGTGTGATGATTTAACTCTTCCTGCACACAGACAGGCATTTACTATGCAGCTAATAATGACATGCATGTATGTGTAGGTGGATGACAGCAGGAGCTTCAGGAAATGGCATTTGTCATGGTGAGGATGGCAGCAAGAGCCTGTCTGGGAACTCTCATCAGAACTGCTGCTGAGTTTGTCTGGGGAAGAAGGGCACTAGGGAGCAGCTACAGCAATGTCTGCAAATAGGGAGTACCAACCATTAATACCTGCTATGATCACTACAGTTTTAAGCGTCCCTGTGCAGCCCTGTGCTGCTCTACAAGCATCAAAATGCTGAGAGCAGGGTTTGTTCCCCTCAGATAGTTAGGCTGATAGCTTTGTGCTTCACTCTCTTGGGCTGATACATTCAAAGTGTGCTAGAAAGCTGATATAGTTTAGACACACTAATAATCCTCTCAATTTTATAATCTGGGAGAAGGGAGATTGTTACTGACACATTTCCAGGTTAATACGTTATTCTCTTATTTCATTAAACTGTAAAAAAACCCATGAAGGGCTTATTTGTCCATCAGTGGAAGAGGACAAGTCTCATATTGATTGCAATGGGAAGAGGCTCTGGGCCAGTGTTTTGGACACACCAAGCCATTTCACTTTCTACCAGCCTGGTCTGCTTTTTCCACAAATGTGCGCAGTATGTATGTATATTTGCTGCAAAGCATTTTCATATTACATGGTGACCAAAGTAACTTTTGTCCTGTGACAAACTGCAGGGTGCTATGACAGGACTAAATACAGGGCTTAGCATGAGCACAGCATGTGCACATGAGTATGCATGCTGGGTTAGAGCCTGCAGGCTGGTCTTTGCTTAGGGAGTTAGAACGTTCCTCTTTGCACAGACTACTCTTTGCACTTGTGTAGTGAGTAGCAGCAGGATTACTGTAGCTGATGCTACACTTGGTGAGATCTAACATCAGCATGATGGCAAATGAAGGAAATATTAAACATGCACTGAATGATGTACTTCTCTGGATAAAGCTGGGAGAGATCTTGTAAAAGAAGCTGGGAGTGCACTAAATTCACTCAACTTTGTCTATGAGGATGTGTGTTGATTTGTAAAGGTGCTGAACAATGACAAATCGACATGGACAGTCAGGATCTGATAAATACAAGGTACAAATAAGCACACTGTTTACTTCTTTTATTGAAATAAACTAGAGGATAAGTGGGTTCAAATACAATGTATGCTGCCAAGTGGCAAAAGTTGCTGTTACTTTAATGCAGCATATTAGAATACATTCTTCTGGATAGGGTAGCCTGATGGTTGCTGAGACATCTGTATAGCTGTTGTTATTTTCTGCTGTATGCATGTGTCCAAATAGATAAGTTTTATTTAATAAAATAGCTTACTTTCATTAAAAAAAGAAAAAATGGAAGAAGAAACTTTTCGTCACTAGTTGGTTTACTTTTTCTGCTGAATTTTCAAAGTTGAGGTATGCTGGGAGTACAATTTTCCTTATTCCAGATCTGAGATGCAGGAATGGATTGTCACAGCCAAGTCATAACTCCCATTGCCTAATTTGTCTTAGATATGTGGATAAACGAGACTTCCGAGGCAGAATTTTAGCATGCCCTTCAAGTTATAAATTCACCTATTAGTGTGAAGAAGAAATGGATGATATCCAAGTCAGACTGGTGACCACTCCTGTCACTATACAAAACACAAAAGCAATGGGAAATGTAAACAAAACAGCTCTGGGTTTTTACCTTTGATCCAGGCTAGTACCTGAGTTCTCAACTGATTTTAAATACTTATATGTAAATGTTAAGCTATGATAAGAGATTAGAAGAAAAACTGATTCTATATTTAAATGCAAAATGTCCTTTTTGTTTATATGAAGATGCCTTACTAATTGCAGAACCAGGAGAGAGCACATTGATCTTTCAAAAACAAGTTGATAGGCATTTGGCCCAATTCAGGTACAATAACTGTGATCTACGCAAGACAGTAATACTAAGGAAGGAGTTCAAGAAGCATTTGGACAATGCTCTCAGGCACATGGTGTGATTCTTGGGGATGGTGCTGTGCTGGGCCACGAGTTGGATTCCATGATCCTTGTGGGTCCCTTCCAACTCAGCATATTCTGTGATTCTGTGATAAATTCATAAGGTCAGAAGCAAGAAATAGCGCATCTCTTGACTGCTTGCTTTGGTGTTCAGGGGCATGTTACTGTTACAGAAACTGTGATAGCAGGCTAGCATTTCTTACCTAATCTAGCAGTAAATATGCAGGTGTAATACAAGAGGTAATGGTATTTATAGAACTGGTGACACACGTGAAAAGCAGTGCTACTGTGTGGAAAGCTTCCTAGGTGGTCATCTTCCTGGAGTTGTGCTTAAAAATTAGTTTCTCCTTGCTTACTGCTTCTTGTGTTTTAGAGATACAGAATTTTCAGACAGCCATCAGTTAAACAAATAAGAAAGGAAGAAAGTGTTTCTGTTCTCCCTCCAACATTGCTCTCGCCTCAGTCTTCCTCCCCTCCTGATGGCACTCACTGATGAACAGGTGCTCAGGGTCGTTCTGGTGCAGTGTCTGTGATAGACTTTATTCCTCATGTCTAAATTTATGGGCAAATGTGAAGGACCAACGTTGGGAACACTGCTGTCATCCCAGAAAGCGCAGTACTCAGCTGGTCTCTATGGGTTTTGGAGTCCTGCATCCCTCGGTTTAGGACTATTCATTCACCCTTGAAGCAGAGATTATTTTTAAAAGACAGGGTTTGAGGCATACATTGCAACCATTGGGTTCCTTTACCTTTAATGCTTTGCATTAATATTAATAGTTAAAAGTAACACATGCATTCGGCATGGAGGCATACACTCAACATAAAATTTATTTTAGCTTCACTGTCAGCAAATTACATTATGTTGTCTCTGGTATCACTCAGGACTATCTCCCTAAACTGCAGCCACCTGATTCTGATTGGTTTTATTTTCTGCCCATGTCATCAACTATTACACATAATGTTAAAAAAAGGAGTGATAAGGAGGAGGAAAGTTACTGAACATCAACGTCCTCAGAGCCTCTGCATGTATTGAAGGTCCTTTACGCTTCCCAAAATTGAGTCCCAAATTAAACTTGATACTAAAAATTGGGAAGTTTAAAGAAATAAATAATGAGGATCACTGTTGATTATTTGGAATGCTTTCATTAGATAAAGCCTTTATCTCCAATTGGCTCTAATATAGTCTTTTTGCATCCATTTAGTACAACCAATTTTAGCATTGTAATTTTTTCTTCTTATGGAAAGTTGTTAGAAAGATACATTGCTCACTTTTGCATGTGACAAGACATTAAGGGAAGAAGCGTCTTTTTCGAGTTGATTGGAATTTCCTTTCTGTGAATCCTTAGAAACAAAATGAAGGTTGTAGGTCAGGAAGAGGAAAGCAGTTGCTGCATATTCATTGCAAAGATACTGTTTCTTCCGTTTAGAAATGTGGCTGGATCTGCTGTCTTCTACACAAAAAGAGTCATAATCTGGAATATATTGTCTCTTGTTTCTTCTCAGATTGCTTCTGAAATCTAGAAAATAAGTGGTATTTTAGCACAGGATCTGGATTTCAAGTCAAGGCTGAGCTTCTGTGTATCTCCTCTGCCCACCCTGAGACAGACAGAAATCACTGTGACAATTATGATGTACAGTGGTGAAGGTAATTTCAGAAGATGAGTTTGTATTACCTCCCATATGCTTTCAACAGAGGCTTGCTGACTAAGCGCATCCTAAGCATTGCATCAGGCAGGATCACAAGTCATATGGAATATAACTTCTGTGAAAATTACTTTTGTTGCTGTGAAGAATGTTTACACTCACAGGTCTGCTGGCACACATATTTCTCACTCTCCTAGCAGTTTGTAGGTTTTAGAGTTGGTGAAATGCTTACCATGCATACACACATTAAGTTCTGTGCCTTTAATTAGTAACCCTAGTGTAGCACCCTTCCTCAGTCTGATGCTAAGTCTGTTTGTACCAAAACTCCTAATTCTGAATGAGAAAGAAGCTCTTCACATTTAGTCAAGATCAGATTTCTTTAATTAAAAAGAAAAAAAGTTACATAATTCCACAGTCATTAAAAACTCACTTTGAAATGAAATAATTTCATTGCTAAAAAACCACCTCTGTAGAGAAGAGGGTTACATCTGTGAGAAAGCTACTCTCCAGGAATAAGGGAATTGAAAATTTCCAGCTCCCATGAAATTTCATGGGTTTTAAATAAGACCTCCATGGAAAGTATCTTTAAAGGTCTTACAGGAGAGACCTTCACCATCGCTGTTGTTACAGTTTTCATTTGGCCATTGATTCCTTGTTGGTGACTGTGAGTAATCATTGACACCAACTTACACTGTTTCCTTGTAATTAAAACTTTCTCTGCCTGGAGAATGAAGCCTCAGGTTCTAGTGAGTTTTCCTGTGACTGTCTTGAGCTGTGAATATGCTGTTCCATATTAAGAGAAACTTGCAAGTGTTTCATGTTACCATTCAACCAACCTAACACACAGGATCTGCTTAACAGAGACAAGCAGACTGTGTTTCCACCAAGGTGGGTGTTGCAAACTGGTGAAAATGCAGCTCAAAGAAATGCTAGGTTGTGTGAGCTGCTTTTCTGGCAGTTTTGAAGATTTGCCATTTTACAGGAACTCCAGAAACGGGAATTCTTACATGATTTTTTGTGTGTTGTTCTTAGTGCATGCAATGATTTAATTATTGAATTGTGTGAGGTTTTTTTCTACCTTTAACAAATGTGAATATGAGTATATGTAAAGAGTGAGGATGTGAGCATTTGTAGAATCAAGTCGTATGGTTGGTTAATAGGCATTAAGAAGTAGTGGTGCAAACCATAAAACGCCTGGAAATATGGGGGTTTTTTGCAAACTCTTACTTGTCTTGTACTTTGGTTTTGTTTGTTTATTTGTCTGCTTGTTTGGGTGTTTTTTTAAGATATAGCTATGTCTTATCATTAGTGTATTAAAGATAAATGTTTTATGTGTGATTTAGCAGTAGATCCTGCTTTGATTCCACACATCTTCAGGTTAAATGAAATCTCTCTTTGCTTACACTACAAGCATGTTTTGCCCGGCAAAGCACGTCCTATCTTAGATGAATTGGACACCGTATGTTTTAAATCTATGCAATTACAATAGTATTTTTAAATATGTATTATTATGATTTAGTGAGACATAAAGCTGATGATCAAAATTATTTAAATTTGAAGGTTGTGCAGAGGAGAGGCCTGGGAGAACAAAAATCTTATGATCTCATACATGATACTGTAGGATAGAAACCAGCTTTGTACCGGTAGGTACATTAGTAAAACAACAACAACAAAGCAGAACAAAACAAAAAGACCCTACTTGAAAAAAAGGGACAGCCTGCTAAAGGTTGTGCTTCAGATTATAAAAGTAAATGAGTATATGTGTGTGTTGTATTGTATTGGATATATTTGTGTTCTTTAGTATAGCTAAAGGACAACTTCCCATGAAATAATGCATTCCTTTAGAATTGCAGGAGATTTTCGTAATTTTTTTTAAACATTCCTATTGTAACCTACATCAAAAGGGCAGCTATGTTTCTTGTGTCTGACTATACATATGCATTATAAAAAAGTGAGTCTACTGTAATTACCAGTTTGCAGAGCGAATTCCTGCAGGGTTTGTACTCTCCCCATTAGTAAAAGAGATAAGTTGAAATGTATTAAAATTTCACTGTACAACTGGGAGTTTTTGTTCACAGTAAATGTGGTAATGTTTCTTCATTGCTTGACTGTTTGTGTTTAAATTTAGGCAGTGTGCCCAACAGGGACAAAATTATAGGATAAAGCTATGTATAAAAGAAAATCCTTCTGAGAAAACCAATAACATTTCTCCCTCCACTGCCTGCCCCCCTTCTCCCTCTTTTCCCTCTCTCTCTCTCTCTCTTTCTCTCTCTCTGTGTCTCTCTGGTTTTATTATATATATATATATGAATTTTTTTTTTTTTCCATGTTCCATTCTGGCCAAAGAGACACATATTTCACGCTTACTGGAATTCTTCTCTCTTCTACATAAGGTGAAGGGATAGAATATACTTTAGTGAACGTTCATGAAAAAATATACATTTCTTTGTTTTCAGGAAATACCAAAGAAGCAAAATTTAAAAGTTACGTAATAAAAAAAATATGCATATTTAAATAATTAATTGCTTCATCTAATGAGGAGAAAATTTTTCACCTATTAGTCTGGCTTTTTGGGGGCGAGGCAAAAAAAAGATTGGGTGGTTTTCTTGTTCTTATTTGCTTATAGTATCAGTTCTGTGGCTGACAGGCTTGGTCACTGAAGAAACAGTACAAGATTGAGTATTTTATTAATGTAAATAAGAAGTTATTGCTTTAGGGTATAACTTAAGAACAGGACACATAGTATGTTGACCTTGATGAGACAGAAAAGATTATTTTCTTTTTAGAATTCTTTTCAAAACAATGAAATTTTTCATTATAATTCTTTTATGTAACTTTTGTAGAACTCATATTTATCTTCAGTGGCTAAGATGCAACACAGCATAGTGTAAATCCACATAATTCTTTTTTGCCAAATTGAAAAACCATCATTTAGAATCTAGAAAGCAATAATGTCTGAGAAGGAAAGAAAATCCTGAAAGGCAAAACTTCCTGAAGAGCAGATTAGACAATAAACAGTGTATTTGTGATATTCTTTAAGAAGAATTTCTGAATAAATGGACAGAAAGAAATAGCTATTCCATGGCTCATGCTGCATTTTACTTTGTTTAAATCAGATGTTGCTTATTCTTTCAATTTATAGAAGAAAAAGGTGGAAAATAAAAAAATCTAACTGATTTTGCTAACATAATTTTGTATAGACGTTTACATTTTTCCTATAAGGTTCCCTATTTATTTGTTGGAAGTGATATTTTTGCATACTTACATCTTTTCTCTTGTAATCTAGACAGACTATAACTGAGATTGATCAAAACTAGTCTAGAGATTATGAATTATTTATCTGATCACCTTTAAGACATTTAATGTTCTCATCATCTTCTGATTGATTTGTGGAGAAACAATAGATGACGAACAGATATCAGGTTTAATAGGTTTGTTATTTGATTTAAAAGGTTTAAGTAACTCTTTTTTAACCACTTAAAAATCTACTGAAAAAAATCCCTTCTTGCGGATTACTGACTCAATAGTCCGCATAATGTAAACAAAATGTTGACAATTTCCTTCCATGTTCATGCTACATCCAGAGGTTCTATGTCTTTTTTAAGATACTAGAGGGAAAATAAACTTTTGGAGCATATTTAGTTCTAATTTTTACGTCACAAGTTTTGAATTATTGGTTTACATACTTTCTTCTGAAACATCTGCTATAAGGCAGTAGAAGTCTGTTGTGAATAGCAAGTCTGATACCACACTATAGGAATCTCAGTATGCTTTCTCCAATACAGTTGCCTGCAAGATGCACTTGTTTTCCAGGGAAATATCACCCGGACTTTTCATACCTCTGCCATGGTCAGGGACATCTTCAACTAGATCAGGTATCTCAGAGCCCTGTCCAGCCTAACTTTGAATGTTCCCAGGGATGAGGCATCCACCACATTTCTGGGCAACCTGTTCCAGTGTTTCACCACTCTCCTCAAAAAAAATTTCTTCCTTATATGTACTGTACCCTCTTTCAGTTTAAAGCTATTACTCCTTGTCTTATCACTACATGCCCCTGTAAAAAGTCCCTCTTCAGCCTTCTTCCAAGCCCCTGTAGGTACCGAAAGCTGTTATAAGTACTCTCTTCCCCAGGCTGAACTATGCCAATTCTCCCAGTCTTTCCTCATAGGAGAGGTATTCCAACCCTCTGATGATCTTTGTGGTCCTTATTTGGGACTTGCTCCAACAGGTCCATGTCCTTCCTCTGCTGAGGACTCCAGAGACAGATGCAGTACTCCAGGTGGGGTTTCACCAGAGTAAATCATAGGTCCAGGACAGGCCAGCAAAACCAGTGGAAGCGACTTCCCTCCGCTGCTCTCTAAAGGAGAGAGTGGTTACTTGACATGAGTGCCTGGGTGTAGCTTGCCAGTGTTATGCTCTAGAAGAGTCATGGTTAGAGAAGGGCATGTGAAGCTTCTTGCGGGTGCATCCACACGTGTTGGGCACCTATCAGACACTGACCGCTGCCTTGACAATGTATGTGGCTGAACTCTAGTGACAGTGTTGTTTTCGTAGCATAGATCTGATTTTCATCTGTAAGAACAAATATCTGTATTTGCTAACAGGCTCTTGGGCACAGGGAATCTCATTCCTAAATTGACTATGTTTTTTCTTCAAATTTTAAGCGAAGAAGCACTTGTCAGTCTTAATTTTTTCAGTGCGAATAACTTTGATGCCTGAGACCCTCCTGCTAGTTTTACATGCTATAGAAACATAGGGTGATACTGTACCTGCAGTCTTTGTAGAGTATCTTGTAGGCAGTCCTGTGAGCTGAGTGTATAGAAGAAGCCTGAAAGCTCTACAGAAACTTCCTGAAAAATAAAATATATATTCTGCATTATATTTCTCTAGAAAAGTCCAGATAGCATTCCTTGACACAGGTTTCTACTTTTGGTAGTATCTGGGGTAGAACTGAAGAGCAACTCCTAAATTAATGTGAGACTACAAATGATTTTTTTTCCTTCTCTTCTTATTCCCCATTCACTTAGCAGCTCTTTCTCTAGCAGACTAGAAAACATTTTTCGAACATGCTGAAAGACTAGGTTTTCCTTACTCCAGGAAAAGCTGTTTTATCCTATTAACAGCTTTCTCTCTTGCAAGCATCCTTCCCTTCATATAATATTAGTAACTGTTTTCTTGAATGCCACAGAGAAATATAACGATATTATTACCTTTCAAATTGCATTTACTGACAATAAATACAAGTAAGAAATTATACTAATATAATGTGATGTGAAATTGCTAATAAAATACTGCAATGCAGTGAATAACTCAGCAGATTTAAGTATCCCTAAATGGGGGAGAGATCAAAAATGTCATAGCATTACATGGATGTTTCAGACCATTCAAATGCAAAGTAAATTTCCCCTTACTGTATTTCGTTTTGGGCGAAGCATTATTGGGCTATCAGTGTTGAAGTTAGTAATGGTCATTTATCAGTTAAAATTATTTTCTCTAGGTGATTCCTATGTATAAAGTCATTCTTTTACCAATGGTAAATCAAAGTAAATTTGCATCATTAAAAAAAAACTGTTAAAATTTTTGTGCCAACAGAAGAAACAATAATGCTGAATGTTTCTGCTTTACATTTTCCCTCATACCTCACCATGTTGTGTGAGCAGTTTATTAACCTTATCTCTGCAAATGGTATATATTAGCATTACTCATTTTTTTCAGATTGGGCAGTTATAGATTGAGTGGTTAAGTAAATGAATCTATGGGAGTGACAGACCCAGGATCAGTATTAAGGCATTCCCCCTCTTCCAATCCAGTGTTCCAGCTGCAGAATTACCCATCTAAACATTTTAGCTGAGGTACAAAACTGTCATTTTTGTACCAGAATTACGTGATGGAGGTATATGGGCCCCCTGCGGAGACAGAAGTGTGGCTGCTTCATTCTGAAGAAAGTGCAGCAAGCACTTCCACCTCAATTTTCCTTCTTTCTTAGAAGTTAAAATGTACGTGAGAAGGGGCATAATGAATCCCTTGTTTTATTTTGCTTGTGGGTTTTTTGCTTTACCTACTAAGCTGTCTTTATCTCAACACACAGATTTTATCACTTCTACTTTTCTCTCCCCCATCCCACTGTGAGGGAAGTGAGCAAACGGCTGTGTGGGGCTTAGATGTTGGCTGGGTTTAAAACAAAACAGTTTTCTATAATGCCAGTCTCATCACAGGAAGGTGGCATTGTGCATTTCCTAAATGTCAGTATACAAATGATCCTCCTTTTGGTGTTAGTTTGAGAAGGAACTATATTCTACTCCTGATTTGCCACTATTAATAATAGTGTGAATTCACTGGGATCTTTCTGCCATCTACACAGCAGAAATTTTGCTGTGATCTTTTAAAAAGTACTTAATAGGCAGGAAAAAAAAATATTTATTTGGATTCATGAAGTAGTAAAGAAGAGAAGTGACATTTTTAAGAGCTTTTTAGAGATCTCTCTATGTGCTCTGAAAAAGAAAGAAAAACTCTGACCCTAAAACTGTAGTATGGTGCAGTCCTATGCTGAGCAATAATGTCAGATAGACAGGTCTTATCTTCTTTGCATTATAACAAAGAAACTGAATGAGAAAATTAATGGAAGAGGAGATTTTCTGTTAAAAAAGTGTTGAAACACTTGCAGAACTTATCTGTTGTCTTCTGCTTCATAACTTATTCTGTCATTAGTCAACATACACCAAACGAGAGAGGATCTTTGTGTTTCTCATTAGTCATACTCATTAACTTTGATTATTTTGGCGTGCCATCATGTCTCAAGATTATCTACTGTATGGCTTCAAATTGTTCTCCTAATGACAATGTTATTTACTTTCAATAGAATATTAGTTCAAAATTATGTAATTTTCATTTGCAATACAGAGTAAAACTGACAATAGATAGAAAATATTAATTTAATATGTTGTATTTGGATTTCTCTGAAAGTTGAGAGATAAGCTGGAAAAACTGCTTTTTGCTTTTCCAACGCTTCTCATAATTTCATGCAAATATTCCATTCATTGGCATACAACACCTGAACTGCTATTGGTTTTAAAATCATAAATGAGATTTATTCTGTCAATTAAATGTGGAAAGTTCTTGCCTATGTTACAAAAATACATAGAACTTGTGAATTGCCATTATACAAAATCTAAATTTCAAGTATACATATGTGTATATGTGTGTGTGTTTGAAACCCACGGCATCTTTGCTAACTAACACATTTGTGTAGAGTGCATACTCTCTTAGTCTTACTGATTTTAATGCAGCTGTCAAGAACTGCACTTATGCACCAGTTTCCTGGTTTGCAGTCCCACTAAAAAGATTTCACAGGACCAAATTATCCTCAAGCCTCATGCTTCTGTGACTGGTAACAGTGGATTTAGATTGTGTGAGCTCTGTGGGATAAATGTATGGGAGATGCATTAGAAAGGTAGATGGAACATCAATGCAGAGAGGGAGTATAGTTGACTCCGTTATTCGGGTGCACGGTGATATATTATAGATGTGGAAAAGAGACATTTTTTAAAGACCTTTTTGCCCTTGAGAAAGGTGAGGCAAGGATGTTAAGAATAAGACTCCGTTGACACTACCACTGCATAGAAAGTTGTGGCTGAGACTTCAGTGAGATGCTATTCAACCTCACAGAACTCTTGAAGCCTCATCATGAGTTACGTTATGAAGTTTTGTTGCAAAACTTATCTGTCTCTCCAGAATGTTGATTGTTTAAAACGGCCTCCATATTTTGTGATCACTTCTAAGTACGCCAGAGGAGGAATCACATCTCTTCTTTACATGTTCTCCTTCTTCTCCCACCCTTTCATGGTAGGTTATTGACACTCATCTCTTGGAAGCTCTGCAGAATAGCCAGAAAGATTGATTTCTCCATTACTGCTATAGGCTATTTCTATTAATATGTGAATAATATTTACTTTTTAGGTATAATCAAATCACCCAAACAATATTAAATTAATATCCTTGGTCTGGGAGAAACCCACAGAAGTCAGGTCTAACATATTTTAATAGACATACAAACTTATGCGTACGTGTACTAAACATCACGCTTTAGTATTAGGTAAAGTTCCTTTCTTTTTGCATTATGGTTTGCAGGAAGACGATCTCAAAGAGAGCTGCGGGATATTTCTCAATGTCAATTTTAAAATTTTAGGATTGAAGGAATCAGTAGTATAAGCTATTTTAAATTATTCTACTGAAGTCCAGTCCATTTCCAGCATAGGTCCTCAAGTGTCATTGTAATTTTGATAGAAATACAAGAAGCATTATGTTAGGAATTCAGTGAAAGTGATGCATAAAAATGTCTGAGAATTCCTGTTAACTGCAGGCCATTGATATGGTAAAATATAACAGCATGCATTTTTCAAGGAGGTGTGTGTAGGAAACCATGTTTTGTTGCGTAACTAAGGTCTTAACCTACAAGTTGTCATCTAAATAGTTGGTTGCCTGTCAGCTGATATGGAGGAGGCTGTGTCTGCTGATTTTAATATTCCTTTCACTATTCATCGGTTTCTTTTCCTTCTGTTTCTTTCTGCCTTTCTTTGGGAAGTTTCTGAGGAAAATCTCAGTCAGGGAAAATTTCTGTTTCTTTCTCTAGAAAATAGTGTAGAATGCAAAGTCCCATTGCATAAACTTTTTATCAAAATCTTGGGAAGGCAGAATTACAGTGTGTGACTTCTGGAATGCATAGCTAAACTTTTTCAGAAGCACATTCTGTCAAAATTCTGACATTGGTATACCCTTGAATTTTTATACCTCCACTTTAACAGGTTGGAACAACGGTTGCAGTATTTAGCTGCTACATCCAGGATCTTTTTATCCTTACTTCCCATCCCACTTCTTCAAAATTAAGCAGTACCAGATGTCCCGCCACAGTTACACCAACCCACTCTGCTACCTACAAGAGCACCAGCTACTGTACCTTAAAATGCTGCTGCTGGGGAATGGAGGTCCATATCAAAATTTTGGGTTCTTAGGTTAATCTATGCCACATTCACCTTCAGCTGCCCTCTGGCATTGCCTGAGCCTGTTGCACAAGCTGTCAGTGACTTGTATTCCCAAGTTAACTAGTATTGTAAAACAGTTGAAAAATACTATTTGTAATTGCGATATCTTTTCAAGGCTCAGTAAGTTTGCTGGATGCATGGTGAAGGTCTTCAAGGACAGTACCTTCTTTCATGTTAATGTATCTTAGTGTTCAGACCCTATGCGTAGGATCACACACTGCTTTCAGCATCTTCAATCATCTCGTCACCGAGTTACATTGGCCTCATGTTGGGTGTTGTAGGGATCTCAGGTAGTTGTAGTAATTCTGAATTAACTGAGGAAAGTGCAAAATTAATCTTTGAAATAAAGATAAAATTCTGCGTGAGATTTTCAATAGCCTCTACTACTATAGAATGCCTCCAAATTTATGTTGCATCTGCCCTGGCAACACATTGTCATTGTGTCTAGTTGTTGTTTAGGGAAATAATAACAAAATAATTTGCCCAAGATCGTGTCAGAACATGAATTAGAATGAGTATTTCCAGTCCTAAATGAGCATCTTGCAGCTTGAGGGGTAACCCTCATCATTCAGAAGTATGCATGGGATTCTCTGTGGTGGAATGGGAAACTACTGAAACCAAATTACAACCTGGCGTCAACATACACCCTTGGCAGCAAAAGCAGCCAAGTAAGTCCAGGCTGAATGTTTTGGCCATGCTAATTATCTTTTGATTTTCTCATGCCAATCCGTATTACTTTAGAAAAATGCATGTCTTTTTTTGAAGACTTTCCTGATTTATTTATTGGAAGAAAAAGCTGATATTTTCATGTTTCTGAAAAATTTGAGTGAAATTTTTGGGTGATATGTCTAAAAGATAGAAATCATACTAATTAATTAGTTCAACACTTTGCATCATCAATACTCTCTTTAACTCAGGGAGGAAGAAAAGAAACATGTAACCTCTAAACTTTTCCCCCCAGTTTATAATCTATAGTGGCTAAATGGATAATTTTTGAATGTGTGTAATAAAACTTACTCTTAGGTTGAAACATTGTATTTCATGTTCAAGCTGAATCACATTTTTACAGGCAACCTGTTGACCTCTAGGCCAAAAGTAGATAGGGTTGTAATGGAAATGCTGATGAGCCTTAATAAAGCAACTCTTCCAAATGTCACAAAGTTTCATCTAGCACATGTACGGCACTATATTACACCTCTTACAGGTACTGTCAGTGACACGTGAACAAATCAAAATAATGTCAAATACGACAAATGTATGTCACATTGGTGCAAACATCTGAAAAAGGTGGTGAATGTGAGAAAATCTTCTATGGTGAAATAAGAATACCATTTTGTAAGACCTCCTTCTTGTAGTACAATTAATTACTGAGTTCATTAATTAATGAACATATTAGCAAAAGAGCACCATTACTGACCAGTGTAGTGCTGATATATTACCAAGTCAATAAACTATTGAACATGAAACAGGACCTTCCAGGAGATTTTTTTTCTCATAACCCACAAACACATATATTATTCTTGCACAGTCAGCACTTCTTTGGTACCCTTATATTTCATATTACTAATTCTTTTAATCACGCATCCATAGAGCAGTGTTTTATAACACTGGCTAATGAGTAGTTGGACAGGTGACATTGGGACTGAGGCCCTGAAGTGTCAGGCATAATAGAGCAGGATTTTTTTTCCCCACTATGTTTTTGATTGTAAAAGGTTGTAAAGGAGCAGATAAGATAAGAGGAATAAAGGACTCTTGTAACAGAAATTTGTCAGAGAAATATATATATTAAATGTATCCATGAACTATAAATGTCTGCATTTCTGTCTGATGCAGATAAATAAGTAAATGAATCAACCATTTAAAACAATTCTGAGACTTTTTCGTTGTCAGCAGCCAAGGAGCTTAGCCAGGCCAAGCTAATACTGAATGTAATATTTTTTAAGTCACTACAGTTAAGATAATTGTTTTTTGTATGGAAAGTATTTGTGTGTGTGTATTAATTCTTGGGAAAAGGCAAGAGTCTTCATAATTCTTCAGCATCTCTGTGGCAACGCGTACCAAGCACCCCTCCCCCACCTCAGCCCCCAAGTAATCATTGATTGCATCTAAATCTATAGAGATATCTTTTCCTGGCAGCTCTGGTAGTTACAGTAGATTGTTAATCTGTGAATGATCAGAATAAGCCTCTCTGTCTCAGAAATCTCCATGCAAATTACATCTAAATGCATGCCATAAATTTATTAGTAGCAGTTTGAAGTGCACAGGTCATCTTCTACACTATTTAAAAACATATGTCTGTTACATTAGGAAGAGTCTCATTCAATTTATATTCCTTTTTCTGTGGATGTAGCTAGCCCTTGTCAAAGTAAACCTGTGTAATTTTTGAAATAATTTTAAAAAGGGAGATGAGAAAGTGTATTATTAAGGAAGGTGTATTATTAAGCAAATTTGAGATCTCTGCATGGGACTGGAGTTTTAGCACTGCTACTTTGAAACAGAGAAATACATGTTTAACAGATGAGGAGCGTTAAAAGGTTAAAGGGTATGCCTAGATATTGGAGAAAGTGATAGATGTACAGGCAAGCTACAGTCCTATTCTTGTACCTTGATCATTTTATTCTGTTTTGGGGACACATCAAGTCCATTACTTCTTTCTGCAGTGGAGTTATGTCTTAGGTGAACACCAAAAAGGAAATTCAAAAATAACCTTTGGATTCCATGGGGGAAAGGGAAATATATCTGTAGTTTTCCTTTCCATATGTTTTTGTTTCCTAATTTTACTCTTGATTTGAAACTGGTATGCTCCAATGGTAAGACATTGCTAGTCACTTCTTTTCTTCATGAAGCTGATGTAAAACCAGGATGTTTATGGAACGCCTATAGCATCCTCATCCAACCAACATTTTTTTTTCCTAAAGAAAATAGAGAAAATCTTTTAAAGATTTTAGGAATATAGTCATCTCCATGGGACATACTGACATCTTGTTGGTGTTGAAAGAAAATTAATTTCTACTTTACAAAGGAGCATGGCCTTGAATGTTGGGAGGCTGGGTTTTGCTATAGAGTTCTTACCATTCTAGCCATCACAACAAATTTGTACAAGCAGGAAGAAATACATTAACATGTGTTTTCTGTTTCTTTTTGCAGGCCATCCGCTGTACACTGGTAAATTGCACATGTGAATGTTTTCAGCCAGGGAAGATTAACCTGAGAACCTGTGATCAGTGTAAACATGGCTGGGTGGCACATGGTAAGAAATATCTGTTCCAGGCTTGTTTTTTCAATTCTGTCCATGTTTACCAGTATCTTTAAATAATAATAACTGGACTGATACAGGCAATAGTGGTACCTCTTTGCCTACACGTGCATGTGTGCACAATCTGGGTTTGTGCATGTGTCTGCATGCACATGCTTTTTTAACAGAAATTTGTAGGATGAAAAAGTAAGAGTCTGTTATTCTGGTGATAGCTTCAAGTGCCACTGGAGTTCAACAGCTTGTGTACATCTTAAAAGAATATTCTAGCATCCAAAAAAGAATGTAGTTCTAGTAGGGGGCTTAACAGAAAGGCAAAAAGTTTGCAGTATGGTTGCACAGCAGAGTTTATATTGCAAAAAAGCATCAGCCAATAAGTAATGGGGCCTAACGGAAATTCAAATTTACCGCTGTCAAACTTTCAGATCTCACATGTTGGGGTGAGATTACTATGTGTGCAGAAGAAATTGCCACTGGAGTTTTCTTCTCATAATCTAGGCTGTTGGCACCTAAGCAAGCACAGTCCTAGTTCCCCACTTCTGCCAGACATTCAGGGGTTTATGTTCTGTGATTTTTGTTTTATTTTGATGAGACATTGGGTGAAAGGTTAGTACTTTCCTCCTAAGATACACTTGATCTCTATTTATTTAGGTCATGTCTGTGTGGTTTTGTGCTTGAGTGTGCTGACATATGGCAAGTGTGAATGGTCAGAAAATTCAACAGAGATTGACAGAGAAGTTTTTAAAGCATTCACATATATGGAAAGGAAAGCAGGTATGCAGGTACCATGCAGTCCTCTGTCACTGCTTAACAATGCCTCCAGGCTGCCTAGAAATGCCCTAATGCCACCCATCTGGTAGCTGGTTGCAAGTTTGTTATATACTAGGTTATCTAGGGACATATTTTATCTTTGTTAGTCTTGTTTCCCAGAAAATTATCTTCAGTCACAGAATAACCAGATTCACATTTCTTGGAAGAATCACTAAACCTCACAAAATTTGTATGGTTCAGGCATTCTTCAGGTTTTTTGTAGAATCAGCATCTGAGGTTTTGCTGATCCAAAGATAGGGAAGCACTGTCTAGCTATTTTTCAGGGTGTCCTCCTGATGAGCAATAGAAATTGAGAGTCTAGCACTGAGATTCTGGCACATGGGCATCCTGAATTTTCTTTTTAATAAGTACATTTTGGAAGAATATAATCAGATTTTTCTCCCTGTGAAGTGATTCTTCTCTGTGAAGTGATTGATTTCAAAATCAGAATATATGACAGTGATCTGAGATTGCCAGAGTGTATATAACAGAAGTGTCCCTATTTTACAAATCTAGAAAGTTGAAAGGTGAATGCAATGATTAGGGATACACCAGCTACTCCTGTACCTGAGTGCTTAACATTCCAAAACTTAATACAGCTATAAATTATTAGGAAGTGTTTGTTTTGCTATTGTGCCACGTGAATAATGCTCTGATTGTTTTTTTTTTAGTGCACTTTGTGTACAGTCATCTGGAGTATTTACATTTTATGGCAGAGTGAAACAAGCCAGATATATGTTTTGCATGGTCTTATAAATTACTTTCTGGATACTATAATGTATCTGTTTCAATTCTTGATCTTAGCTGTTTTTGAGGATTTTGAAGGCAGCATTCAGGAGAGAGATCAATTCACTGCACCGTAGCACTTGGATTTCAAAATTACTAAAATCAGGTTGCAGTTAAGAAGTCCTTTGCTTTAAAACCGTTAGCACAGTACTTTCAGAAGTTATTTCTTGAATGCAAATAGTATTTCCTGCTGCTTTAATTAAAGGGTTTCCTTATGATTTTTATTAATGAATTTCAACTCAGCTCCTTGACACATGATGTAGTGCTTTACTGAATGTAATTATCAAACAATAGGTGTTTCCAACAGGAAGTACTGTGCTTATTCAGTTCTGATAACCTAGAATCATAATTAACGGAATAGATCAAAAAATAGCTTAGAATTGCAGTCTTCTCATGCTGTACTTGACTAATCTGTGTGGAGTCAATTCATTTTAATAGCTGCCATTTAAAATGTTGGAATTCTTGGAGTGAGGAGGAAAGGGCATACAGCCACCGCTGCACTATTGCAGTTGGAGCACAACTGCTGGCCTGTTTTCTCTTGCTTCCACTGTCTTTCTCATGATTTCCCTCGCTCACCTAAATAAGCTGCACACCTCTTGAAAAAAAAGGTTTGCTACAAGTTCAGATGCACCTGTCTGGAGTTGCCAAAGGCAGGGTTGCAATTATATGAACAGATACATTGGAAAGTACTTTTGTGGCCAGATAAATGTTTCTGTTGACAAAAGTTCTCCTTATCGACCCCTGTGCTGCACTGGCAATCCTACCATCATTGTTTCTAAGGCCAAAGCCAAAAGCTGCACAGAGCATAGCAGTATTATCAAGTACTGCTGTGTGTCATGGAGAATGGGTTAGTGCTAGGATGAATCTCTGAGTATTTTAAGGGATTTGGATGACTAGACTGTTTTCATTTGTTTTCAGCCGAAGCCTGGCTTTCATAATTTCAGGTTGGGTGGGGATTTATTTTCTAAACTAAAAATTAAATGGTTTAAACTGGATAAGCTATTTCTTAGACTTTAAGCAGTCAAACAGTTAAAGTCTGTCTTTACTTCTTTCTTTTTTAATGGTAAAGATACTTTTTATAGTCCATATGGAAAATAAAATCTCATTAAAATCTTAATAGTCAGTTTTTAAAGAGAATTTATTTTAACCCAGACAATTGGTATTTTGTGGATTTTAGATAATATGGTATTTAGATGACTGCAAAAAATAAGACTTTCTTGAGTGCTTGGTTTGTTCTCCTGCTATTTTTGTAGTATTAAAAGAAGCATACTATGCTGTGAAGATAGTCATGATATTTTACTCTCTTTAGCACAAAAATCACTTACAATTTATTGTAAATAATTAAAAAAAACCCACTCTACTTGTCATGCACTTCCTCTAGCAAAAGTATCTTAGCCTGTGAGGAAAGAAATTTAGCAAATCTGCAATAAATGGATGTTGATTTCATTGACTTTGCATTATTTCTTTTGTGCTTGTCATAGATGTCAGAATAACAACTACTGTACTGCTAGCAGAAACTCTCATTATACCTCATCCAACAGATCAAAAGACCCAATGTAATATCAATCAAGTACAGTCTTACCTTCTCTCATAACTGTTTTGCTCCAAAAAAGTGTGCCAAGGTGGCATAAGTTATAGTGGGCTAAAGCTATTATTTCTGACATTCTTCCTACTTATTTTAGTTTCAATATCCCCATTAAAAAAACAAAAAAAAAACCCCACAAAACAAACAAAAAAAACCCAAAGAAACAAACAACCCCCCCCCCAAACAACAACCCCCACTAGAAAATGGAGAACGTCATAAAGTCAGATGCATAACATGACTGTGACTACTTCATTTAGAATAGTTGACTTTTCTGAATTTCTACATGGTAGGTCATGAAATTTTCGGATAAAAGAAATGTGAAATGAAAACAAAGGGAAGGAAGGATAGATGGAAATAAGAAAAGAAAAGAAAGAGGAAAAGGAAAAGAAAAGGAAAAGAAAAGAAAAAAGAAAAGAAAAGGAGAAGAATGCTGTAGAAATTTGAGAGATCACATCTCTCTCTTACCCTGAATTTTCTGAAAGGGCTTGATCTAGGAAGAAGGTTTAGAATTTAAATGTGAGCTGCATGGTAATGAGATGAGAGTGAATGCTATGTTGAAATAAAATTAATCTGAGTTCCTGTATTTGTCTCAGTCCAAAGATGGTAAGTGAAAGAAATCCAGGTTTGCAAAGTCAAAGATAATCCCTAACAAAATAAAACAAAATGAAAGCATGTCACTGATCTTAGAGTCTCTCTAGACCTGGCAGAATAGCCATGTTGTTCTGTACTTAAAAATGGAGTTTTTTAAGCAGAGATTAAATTTTAAAAAAGAAAAAAAGAAAAAGAAAACAAAGAGAGAAATGTAATTATAGTTGACTAGTAAAATAATTGGGTTATTTCTTTATTGTCTGATAGGATATAAAAAATTCTCACAATTTATCATCAAACATGGTTGTTTCCTCCTATTCAATTTATTTAATTATTTGAAATGCTTTAAAATTACTTGAGAAAATAATTTTTGTTTTTAAAGTTATTTATAGATTTTCAGCAGAATAATTCTCTGCAGCTCATTGATAATGAAAGCTAGCTTTTCACGACTTTTAAAGTAAAAGTGTTTTAGATGTAGTCTGGCTTTTCTTGTCTTTCACTGACAAGATCATTTCAATCCATCTGTTATAACTTTCTTTTGACCCTGAAGGTGGAGGCATATTTTTCATTACTCAGTTACTTCCAGGAACCTTACAAGATTAACCTTCATTACTGATAAACACTTTTTTAAGTGCCCCGCTTCTGCCTGTGCCATTCCTTTATGCTTCCCTTCAGCAGGATTTCCCAAAGCAGTCAATGCAGCACAGAGAAAATGCACTCTGTTATCTTGTGGGCACTCTGACCCAGTATCTGGTTTTAAAGCCTGCCACATTGGTAGGAATGATGTGATGTAGTGTTTGCTTTGGGTTACTCCGATATCACCCTTAGTGCAAGTCAAGCAGAGGTGAAACCAAATCCAGATATTAGGGCATCCAAGACAAATAATATTGTTTCAAAGGTTTATGAGACAGAAGTAACAAGAAAAGAAATAGAGCTTAGATGCCGCAAGAACAAATAAGAAGCCTTCCTTTTTCATCCTTGTATTTAGCTGATACTTATATAACCATATGGTCAAGAGTTTAATCCTCATGCAAATTTGACGCCCTCAGGTGTCAAGTAATGTTTTCCCGAGGGGTAAACCCACAGGCTCTACCTTACATGTGTTCACACTGGTACCTCCTTGGATTTTCCTGGGAATCTGTTCTGTTTAAAATACTTTTTTTCTCTTATTCCCTGCCACCCTCAGGACAGCTTAATTCAGTCGGGAAGAAGCTAGACCTTTCCGCTTCTCCCCAGCTTTATTAGCTCACATTCCTGGGTTTGAATAAGCCAATGTCCTTTGGACATGGTCAGGTGAGATTATAGCTGACCAGACATGAAGCATTCAGCTAAGGTCTGATCAAGTGTCTGGTAAGCCCTAAACAGGCTGTGACCCATTCTAAAGCACAGTGCCTGTTTCTGCTGGGTTGGCCTATATTCACAACTAAAAGTGAAATATTTTCTCCTTGTGAACATTTTATTTTCTAAAAAACTTTAAAATTAATAATCACACTTTATGCTTTCACAGAATTGTCATTAATATCATCAGATACTAATTGGCAACTCTGAAATATACTTTTTAAAATTATGGTTGCCCCTGATTAGCTATAAAATGCCCATAGACATTTAGATTAAAAGTATTTCAGAAGTGCAAGGTATTGTTATGTGGGTGCCCATCATTATTGAATTTACATTTTACAGAGAAGGTCTAATCTCATTTACTATGCCTGGTACCAAGGGGTTAAAATGCTAGGAGATGTCTTGGGCAATGATGTCTTACCCTTTCTTCTTAAGGAGAGAATCCAGAAGGAAACAAACAGACCTGCTGTGTGCAAGATGGAACAAAGGCTATACAAAACATGTCTTTAAATTAGCCCCTGGAATTCTTCTTTCCAGTCAGTGTAGAGGCTGCCTTTTGGAAAGGTAGTCAGTCAAATCCATGATTTTGAGCCCTTTAAGTGGTGATAACAAGTTCACTACATGGCATAGCTTCAGATAGGAGCAAAAGAGTGTCTGTTGATCGCTGCTCGATTCCCAAATGAGCAGGATAAATTTTGTGAGTCTTGGGAGTTCAAATCACCAACAGATTTGTGGGGAAGCAGTGGTGGACTTCTTCAACATGCATCCTCTCCAGGATGTTTAGGTGACATTACCTGCTTACTTGTCTCTTTTAACACCTATGCTGCTGCACATGAATTACTGTGATGTGCTAACCACTTTATCATTTTATTACAGTTTATTACATCATAAATTTTTATATCTTCTTAACGATCCTACAAGAAGCTTAATTGTTTATAGGAACATCCTAATTAACTAGAGTTCACTAGGTTAAGCAGAACACAAATTGAAACAGCTCTAAGTGAAACAAACCCTACTACTTCATTCCATATAGTTTCATAAGGTTAAAATGGGATTTGACTGCAAGAATAAAAAATTCATACTGCTTTCAGATGTTTAAATGATAATACCGTGGGTAACTTTACCTCAGCTTTCTGTTTTGCAAATGTGAAATTGAACAGAAAAGCTTTTTTTACCTTCTAGGAGGAATTTCATTTTGAGCTATAGCGTTATGAGGACACTTGCCCCAGATTAATTTAGCAGACAATAGTGTTACTCAATTATCCCATTTCCATCTGGATTTCAGAAAAAGAAATGTATAACATGAGTCTCAGAGACTTTTCTAATTGTATTCTAATTGATTACAGTCAAATTTTCTGAAGCATTTTTAACAGGAGCTTTGTGAATTGATCAGAGTACGTGGATTGGGATGGGTAAAACTGATGTGTATGAATGGTAGAGCTAGTTTTATAAACTGATCTTCCCAGGGCCTGAACATCTTCTGCTGTCAGCAACCTTAGGACAGCAGGTTTTCCTGGAAAAACTGAGCTGGTTTAGTGCATGTGGGAGAGCATATCATAGGCTTGAACCAGAGTTACACCCTAAACTGAAACACCACCATGGTCTTGGCTTGCCTTTGTGAAATACATCTATGACACAGGACTCCATTCGAACAGAATGATATTAACAGGTGAGCAGTGCCTATGTTATTTTCATTACAGTTTTCAAGGCTGCACAAAAGATGGAAAAAGTTGCTTGAGAAGTGGTGGAATTCCCCCCCTTTAAATATCAAAGACACATCTTGGCAAGCCAAAGATAACTAAAGCCCTGCTTTCATTAGAAGACTGCACCAGACAATGTAGAAATCCCTTCCCACTTAGAATTTCTGTAAAACTGTGAATCACGGTTAATGCAATTGAGGTATATTAGGATTAAGACAGAAATCCTCCAAATCCAAACTACAGTCCAGGACTCCCAAATGTGCTTGTGTCTATGTACAGTATGTCAACCAAATGGTGTTAGGATGATTAAGATACATATTAAAGCCCATCTCACCATTATTAAGGGAGAGAATAGTTTTAAGAAGATGTTAATGGCTAATAGGAAGGGGATATTTAGCTTTGGAGACAAGAGACAGGAAAGTTCAAAGTTGAATGACTAATCAAAGTAATAGAAAGAGATTATTTATTTAGCATCTTCCATTATAGACTGTAGGTTTCAACAATGACACCATTAATCTATGTGTCAAGGACCAGCAGAAGTGGACCTGTCCCACCAAAATTTCTGAGCCAGCAGTCAAAGGCAATGAGAACACTCTTTATGCCTGCACCAAGAGCACAGTTCGTTGAGGTCGTGGTAGACTGAATGAGATGCTGGTAACTGTGTCCATTGACAATCTCAGGCACAGCAAGGGAATATAGTCAGGTCGAGGGTCCATCCACAGCCTTCAGTCAGGACCAAAAGAAGGTGGGCCCAAAGATGGGATTGAAGACCAGGCTGTAACACGGGTCTGAGGGTAACCTAGAAGACAGGACTACAGCCAGACATACCTATAATGTAGTTTAGGAGGGAAACGAAGGTCCAGGCCTGAGCTTTAGTAGGGGTTCTGGACCCCTGGGCTCAGAATCCAGGCTGTTGGGTGCAACTGGTGCACTGAGGACTGTGACACCATGGGCTGATTCATAGCTGCTGTCTGTAGCTGAGGAGACTGCTGATACCAGCACACACAAAAGCAGCTGTGTGCTGGAATGCTCAGATGATTAATCTACATGTGTTTCTCCATCACTAATCATCAGATTAATGAGATGAAGTCCTCTTTTACATAGGCATCAATGCACACACTGACAGAGACAACTACAAAGTCCAAAGAAGCTCTGTCTCATTTTCGCTACTCGGGTGCCTTCATACCTGCGGTATGCCTTTGCAGGAAATTTCTAGCCCAGAATTTTTTCTGAGAACTTGGGATGAAGGTCCTTTACGGCATGTTCCTTTGAACAAATTTGTTGTGAACAAGAAGGAGGGAGAAAAAGCCTACCATTTTATATTTATTATTGATTTAGATGGCCAGTTCTGGATCAAAGACATGGTTTTGAGGTACCACTACATAAACTTAGGTCTAACCTAAATTTCTGGGAGAAACAACTTGGGGCTCTTTTTCTTTCTTTCTTTCTTTCTTTCTTTCTTTCTTTCTTTCTTTCTTTCTTTTTCTTTTTTTTTTTTTGCCATCGTGTTTTCTACTATCAAAGAAAAACATTTTTCTATTTTTCTATAGAAAGAAAACATAAAGGAAGACACCTGTTTGGCTTGGATTGCAGGAGTTGGCCAGGGAGGCTGTTTTCCTGACAGGCCAAAAGCAACTAGCATAGGGCCCCTTTAAAAAAAAAAATCAGGATTCCTTTTTTTTTTTGCCACCCCCCTCTCCCCCCATTTCATGTGAGCATTGGCAGAAACTCTGACAAGCAGTTCTTCATATTTTATTATGTTCTTGTCTGGCAGAATCTCTGTCAGGCAAAAACCTTGTCAGCGGAAAACCTGTCGTAGGATCAGAGGAGACAAAAACAGGTGTCACAGAGGCAGTCAAAACTGAAGGAAAAAAAAGATTAGGCTAAAGAGAGAAAGGCAGACAATTACATTAATGCCATTGCTTTTATCTTACAGATGTGTGTTATTATCTCGGGGTGCTGAGTGCGCAATTGCCTCAAAGAAAAGTAGACAGGAGACAAGGGGAAACTTGATAGTTATTAACTGAAGAGGCAGTGTGTCAAAGCTGGATGGGGTTCAAAGTTTTGTAAAGGGATAAAAAAATTGCAGACAGCAAGCAATGTCTGTGAACAAACTGTGGTTCTGCTTTCGGCTACGTAAACCTAGTAGCATTCTAGATATTTTAACTTGGAATCAGATCATAGACAGAAAAATTAATGAAAGTTTTCATTCAGCCTTCTTTAATAACATTTATTTTGTGTACATGCAACTGAAGTGCTGGGGGGTTTTTTGTTAGAGGATGAGGCATGGTGAGGCATGAAAACATGTATCAGTTTAGTTGCTGTGTTGTTTAGGTTTGGAACACCTATTATCAACACATGTTTAATTTTAAAATGCTATTAAGAATCCTTTTACTAAGTGTGAACATCTGTACATGCAAGCTGTAAATTAGCAGATCACATGTGTCCCTCCGACAGAGACTCAATGCATTTGGCAAATGGTTTCCATTATTAGTTTTTAAATACAATAAAAGGCATAACAAAAAAAATGGTTTTGCCTGTGAATCAGAATTTCTTTACTTACTCTCCTTCCATGATCTTTTGTCTTAGTGAATATTTATCTTCTATATGGAATAAATTGTGAAAACGATGAAGAGAGAAGTGAAAAAGAGATTACCAAAGGATGCTATGCTGTAGCTGAAATTTGTACTCAGACTGATTCATGGTGTTCACCCACTCATATATGTGTTCATGTCCCCCCCTCTATTGTTCCAGGGATGAATGAGTTAATTTCCTGCACCATGAAAATATTTGAGTTCTTTAGTAGATAATGACAATTTTTCTTGTCCTTAGTCAGCTTCTAAGCAGGATGTTTTTGAGGAGCAATTTTTTCTGCCTTCAAAACGCACCACATTGCACCAGGTTGGAGGTGGTATTAAATCTGCATACTGAGGCAGACTAGCTTAGACCACCTCTTAGGATTGTAGTAGTTGGTGCCTCCAGCATTTTAATCATTACTAAGGATTTGTTACTTTTTTTCTGTGGTTGATGAAAAAGAAGGAAATCTTGAACCCTGAAAAAATAATGCTGTTTACGTTCACCACTAAAATGAAGAGTAAACTACAGTGCTCAACATTGCCATTAATAATACTGTATCTGTTATACCATACTCAGCACGCTATTTTTGCAACAGTATTATGGAATCATTTTATGTTGGTATTATGTATTTAATCTGTCTTTTATTTTTAGTTTCTTTTGCTGCAAAAAGTAGCCCAGTTATTTAGATTTTAAAAATGTCTGGAAAGCTCTTTTTTATGGTCTAGACAAAGACTATGTATTATTTTTTTTTTTCATCTTCCTGTTCTTGAACAAATCTAGTAATCTAGAAAGAAGACGATGTTTGTAAAATTTTGTATCATCATTTGTATGTGTGTATTCCCCTTTAGCAAGCTGAGAAACTGGCTAGAGAGTATGCCAGAAAGCCCAGAGTGCTTATACTGGAGAGCCCAAAACTAAAACTGAAATGGAATTAGATCCATAATGCCCTATTGCAACCTATAGACTCTTCTCTGTGATGTTCTGAGATACACAGCCAGGCAAATCAGCTGAAAGAAAGGGTTTCACTAGACTTTTTCATCCCTCTCAGGATAATAAAATATTTATCTAGGATCAGGAAATTAGCAAGAGGTAAGTGTATTTACAACTCCAATTGCATTAAAACTAGGATATTTAAAATTCTTTTCTATTCAGTAAAGGCAAAATGTCATGCTTTTATTGTAGCTATTAAAAAAATAATATGAGACCTCTAAAGTACAAAATTCATCACTGCATATTTGTATTTCTTTTACTTAGCGAAAATGGAATCTGCTCAGACGCATGGCTTTTAATTTGGTTGACCTTTTTCACTGCACATTGGGAAGGAAGGGGTCTAAGGGCAATGAGTAAGTTTGCAGAGCTGAGCCTGTGAACTGAACATAGTATAGATGAAATGAAAAATCTCTTCTTTGTTTTCTATATTTTGATAAATTGAAGAAGAGTTGTGCATTATTTTAATGTATCCTTTGTATTTAATTTCATTTGAATGGCACAGTCTCAAAACTCCAGTAAAATATGAATAAGGTACAATTTCCCCTCCTTACTTTACTACATTAAAAAAAAAAAAACCAAAAAAACCAAAACAAACTACAAATGGAGCATAAAAGTTTGTTCATTGATTTATTGCAAAGATGTCCAAATTTTTTTTGCTGAAATCTTGCATAATAAGAATAGTGCAGGCTGTAATGTAAAGATTGACATTGAAACAATTTCAAAGCTCTTTTGACATTTCAGATTTTACTGAGCAGAGCCTCTCTAAAATCTGGGGGATTTTATTTACTATTCAAGAAGGTAAAGAGTGAATAAGCCAACACGGGGAGGTTCAGGCTTTACATTAGGAAACACTTCTCTACTGGGAGGAGTGGTCAAACCACAGACTTCCTAAAGAAGTGGTCAATGCCCCAAGACACTCCCTGTTCCAGAGACATTTGGACAGCCCCCTCAATATGGTTTAACTGATAATCACCCTGGAGTGCTCAGGCAGGTTGGATTAGATGGTCATTTTAGGTCCCTTCCAGCTGAAATATTCTCACTTCTTGTGGTGCATACCTGATAACTTCAGAGTTGGAAAAACAGTGTTGAAAGGTTCTTAATTCCTGAACTAATTATCCAGTAAGTAATTTTTCATTATTGAAGGCAATCTTCTTTAATGTCTTCTGTACAATCCTTTTCAGCCCCCCTTTTTTTATCAGTTTAAATTTCTGAAACAAGTACTTGCAGTTGGGAATTCACCACAGAAACATTACTGGACTGAGTGTTGTCAGAGTAAAACACAAGGGTATTTTTAGGCCATTCCATGAAAATGTTGATTACTCAGCAAATATGTGATTTTAAGATTTGTTAGATCTCTTCTTGCTGTATCAGAGAACACCTTTTCATGTATACTGAATTAAAGAATATCAGACTGACTATCAGGGCAGTGCTAAGAATCAAATTGCACTGTTAAGAAAAGGTACCTTTCTTAGTTTAAGCACATAACTGATCCCATCATGGTCACAGTTTTGCAAAAGACTGTGCAGGTTACAACTGAAATGTCACAAGCATGTATGGGTGAACTTCTGATCCCACTGGAAATGTGCAAAGTATGAGTAATACCTCATGGTGCACCAGTTAGGGACTTTTAATGTGTGCTTCGTGATATTCTGTCACTGATAACTTGTTAATAAAGACACATCTGTTTACATATGTGTATTCGTTTGTATAGCATATTTAATCCTGAAGCCTCCAAAAGCACTTATGAAGTCATAAACTACTGCAGATACTGTTGAATGTATTCACTAGTAAAACAGGGCATTGTTCATTAGCATATCTAAATTAAACCAATAGTTTAGAACAGAAAGTGATGAGGAATGCATTATCCACATGAAATTATGTGGGCAATTCAGGACAGCAGAGTTCAGCTATTTACTCTGAGATTTGACAAGAATCAGAAATTTGTCAAGAAGGCTAAAGCTAATACTCTTTTCTTTACAGAAAACCAACGACGAGATAGGTCCTTCCTTATCTCTTACCTAAAAAAGTATCTGTCTATCAACATAAATGGAGTCTTGAATCCACCTAGAACACTGGCATTAGTTCACTAAGGGTACCAGAGGAGAAATGAGAAATGCTACAAAAATTTTCTCTGTCAGCTACATCCTTAGCAATCTCTTTTAAAGAAACAGGAAAATTTTTATAGATTACAAATAAGAGTGAGGATTTTCATTCTTCTGACAATTTAAAGGGGTGTCAATTGTAAATGTTCAGAAAGAATTTCAGATTCTTACAGTACTGTTATTTCCCATATGAACACAACTGTGTTTCCTTTCTCTTCATTTACGACCCTTTTATTTTCATGTAGCATGAGGTTTGCCTTTAGCTTGCAAATGTTCCTATGCACCCATGCAATAATGTATGTTTTGTTGTGCTATAAATTCCACATTTTACTGCATATTGTACTTGAAAAGGATAAAATTCACTGCTTGTTTATTATGTAATATGCATACTAAGGCCACAAATCAAAATTGAAGATAATATCATTGTCACTTGGAATGTTATTCCAACATCATACTAATTAGTATTTGTGTGTGTGTGTGTGTGTGTGTGTGTGTGTGTGTGTGTGTTGAGAAGCAGATGTCTACAGATAATGCTGCTAAAAAATAAATACTGCAGTTGAATGCAATAGCACAGGTTAGATTGCAAAAATTTCTATCAGCTGGTCAGAGTGTGCTTAGTTATTTAAAAAGACTTTTTTTATTTTTCCCCTCTTCTTCAAACTTTCCAATGCTATTATCTTCAGAGTGGTCACGCTACATGAAGGGGGTATATGTCCACAGGCTTTTGTAATCTCATTGTTAGAGCAATTAAAAGCTACTAGATCTGTAATCTACCCAATAATCCGTAGTTAAAGATGTCTTATAGTCATTCTCACTTAGACCAAAGTAGAATAATGATCTTAACATCTTCAGCGTGACACGTCTTCTTTCGATGGAAGAACTTGTTTTTCCGCACTGCAGGCATAGTATTTACTGTTAAGAACAGAGAAACAAAAACTAATACTAGGTTATATTAGAAATACAGTATGATTCAGTCATTAAAAAGCACCAAATATTCAGAAAACATCTGTCCATGTCTTCGTTCTGGTCTGAATTTGCATAGACTTGGACAAGCCAGTTAACATCTTTGGACCCTATTCTCATTCTGTAAGACTGAAGTTGAAAAGCTCAGGGCGATCCAGATAACTTCAGTAGTCTAGTAGAAGGTGTTCTTACAGGATATCTATTAATTCTAATATTATTTAATTATTTAATAATATTTAATTTTATTATTTAATTATTATATAATTAATCTATTAACACCATTCCTATTGTGAGTAATGCTAGTGTTAGAAAAAAAAGAACTTTATTTTACTCCTTTTGAATGGTTGCTCAATCCTTGAGGCACACATATATACCTATCACACATGTACAGCACAACCTGCACAATAACAATATCAATTTTCTTGGCTTTTCTAGCAGAGAACTTTGATGACACATCTATTAGGGTAGTAGCAAAATAAACATCTTAGAAAAACATCATACATAAAAGAGGGGAAAAAAAAGGCAGGACAATATTTAACCTGTTTAAGCTTCAATCAAATCTCATTCATTGGACCTTGTAAAAAAATTAGTCCCACACCATGAAACCTACGTAGCTGAAGTACTTTGGAAGAAGAGCTTTTGGAAGCAAAAATCCCACTCTTCACATTTTGCAGTATAAATGTCCTGTGGAAAGATGTAGGACTGAAGTCCCTCGGCTTGCCAATTTCTTATCTTGTTTGAATGTTAAATTAATATTTAAAGCTATTTATTCAAAGTTGACTTAGCCACTAGAATAGGAAAGATCAGACAAATTGGTTGCAAGAAATGAAGTATGAGGAAACCGGAACTCTTTGACAATGTAGTCCTTGGAGTAAATGTGTTGAATGAAGCCAGCAAGTAAATGATAAGGGCCTTTGAGCTCTGGATGTAAGAAAGCAATTTATCAAGAGTACATGAACTCTCTAGTGACCATAAGACAAGAAGAAACCAAGTACAGGAGAAGTCCCTATAAGATTATTTTAAATGCTCAGAAATTTTGTTTTAAAAAGCAGTGAAAAGCTTAGGTGCTGCAACATAGTTCATAAAGTAGAAATAAAATTAAATTTAAACATTGATACTCAGTAAAATGTGTGATGTCATGTGCAATTCCATCTTTTTTGAGTTCACAAGGGGATAAAAATTACCTTCATCCTGCAAACTTTCCTTATCTTTAAATTATTCACATCACAGTGAATAACATGGAATTCATAAAGCCAGGTGAAAAGAGCTAGCCAGCTGAAGTAACAGTGAGTCCATGATCAAATTTTTGGTAAATCAGGGGCCTTAGTTTTAACATGTTTAAAAGACTGACGTTTGGGGAGTATCTGTTTTATTTTTTCCTCTAGAGATTAAGTATCTAACCTTTAACAGTCCCATTTGATTCCGCACTGCTTCAGTCTTGGTCATTAGTTAATCATAAATTTCTCTTGAACTATGAGTATTGTACTGTCTGAGTCACCTGAGAGCCCTTCTGCCATAGCAATTAAAATTACTTGTGCCCTTTGGAAACAAGGGCTGTTTTGGACTGCATCTGTAAAAAAGGATCCCTTAGTGATGACTGGTGTCCATCAGGAGTCCGTACTGGGACCAATACTGTTGGATATCTTCATCAATGACATAGTGAGATGCAGATGACACCAAGGTGAGTGGTGCAGTTGACACACCGGAAGGACAGGATGCTATACGGAGGGACGTGGACAAGCTTGAGGAAGTGGACTCGTATCAACTTCATGAGGTTCATTCAGCAAGGCCAAGTGCCAGGTGCTGCACCTGGATCAGGGCAATCCCAAGCATGAGTACACACTGGGAGATGAACTCATTGAGAGTAGCCTTTCAGAGAAGCACCTGGGGAACTTCAGTGGGTGAAAAGCTGAACATGACTCAACTATGTGCACCTGCAGCCCAGAAACCAACCATATCCTGGGCTGCATCAAAGGCAGCATTGCCAGCAGGGTGTGGTTGATGATCCTGCCCCTCTGCTCCCTCTGGTGAAACCCCACCTGGAGTAGTGTGTCCAGCTTTGGGGTCCTCAGCAAAGCAAAGACATGCAGCTGTTGGAGCAAGTCCTGAGGAGACTGAGGTGATCAAAGGGATGGAGCCCCTGTCCTGTGAGGAAAGGTTGGGAGAGTTGGGATGCTTCAGCCTGGGAAAGAGTTGAAGAGAAGCTTGGGCAAGGCTCTTTGGCGACCTTATTGTGGGCTTTCAGTACTGAAAGGGGGCCTACAAAAAGGCTGGGAAGGGACTTTTGACAAGGACATGTAATGGTTGGACAAGGGGTAATGGCTTTAAGCTGAAAAGAAGAGAGTGGTTCTAGATAACAGATATAAAGGAGAAGTTTTTTACAAAAATGTTGAGGCATAGGAGCAGGTTGTCCAATGAGGCTGTAGATGTCCCATTCATGAAAACATTCAAGATCAGGTTGGATGGGGCTTTGAGCAACCTGATCTAGTTGAAGATGTCCCTGCCCATGGCAGGGGGCTGAACTAGATGGCCTTTAAAGGTCCCTTCCAAAACAAAATATTCTGTGATTCTAAGTTTCTATGAATCATCCAGGGATATTTCTCTGGAAAATAAATGTATCTGCCAAATGTGATGTGTATACATGACTCTTCGGAGTTGTTTTCTTGCCTTTTCTTTGCTCTTTCCTTATACTTGACCCCTTTTCTTTCAGCCTTGGACAAACTTAGTACTCAGCACCTCTACCACCCAACCCAAGTGGAGATTGTGCAGTCCAATGTTGTGTTTGACATCAGCAGCCTGATGCTCTACGGTACTCAGGCTGTGCCTGTGAGACTGAAGATACTGCTTGACCGACTCTTCAGTGTACTGAAGCAAGAGGAGGTGTTGCATATTTTACATGGCTTAGGCTGGACACTTCGAGACTATGTTCGAGGCTACATTCTTCAGGTAGGAAATAAAGCAAAGCATGTTTTCAAACCCAGTTAACTGATATTTTTGTTGCTGATGTATGGATGTAGTGATGGCACACCCAGAGAGGTAGAAGGATATGAAGTGAATTTAGTCTGGCATGTTGAAGCCTAATGATGGTGTTGGCAAAATAAAATATTCAATTTCTCCTAAGCTAAAAAAATACAGGTGCCTTCATACCATAGTATTTATTTGTACTTGCTTATGTTTATTGTAGGAAATGCCTTAAATACTGCAAATACTGAGGTTAGCTACCTGCAAGCATGATCTGGCCATCAAAGGCAGCTGGCAAGTTTTCAAGGGCTACTGTTTGACTTGGGAAACTAACATGCAAGTCAGCAGCTCCGTCATCTTTTCTTTCCTTCTTTAGAAAGGTATCTAAAAAGGTACAGATGAAATGGGGGTTGTGATCATGGTTATATTGGAAAGCATCCCTACAGTGCAATGTATAAACAGGAAAATCCTTTTTATAAGCCAGTTCTGAAACGTAGCGTTACACAAAGTGTTGAATGCAGGTTAGTTGAAACAGGCAAACAAACAAAAGAAAAATAGAAAAATGGACAGGCTTGCTTTATGAGTATGGTCATAAATATATATATATAGTTGCTTATCTGAAAAATTTCATAATCTATTGAGCTCCAAAGTGACTTTCTACATTTTATAAGACTATTTCTGATTAATAACCTAAGACTGCATACTTCTGAACTCTCTTAATTGCTACCGACTTTGTGGAGCTCTGCATCATCTGGAATTCATCCAGTTATTGAAGTGGACATGCCTAAAAAACTTTGAAAATTCTAGCTGCTGATTTATTGCTTTACTTTCTTAGGCAATGGTAGCATGCTTAGAACTTTATTGAAAATATGGCATTTATACCTGCTCTGAGAAATTCTGACTCTATTTCGTAATTCTTCCTCAGATTTCTGTACTTCGTGTGAAAGAAGTAAATTAGCTTTATGTAATTCTATGGAAAACTTCACCTTCTGCGCTCATAAATGTTTTCTTAAATACTCTATGTATGGATTTTCCCAGAAAAATGTACTGAATTGTAAAACAGTCCTAGAGAAATAGAACTAAAAAGGTTTGTACGTTAATAATGAAATCTTTTTATTCTTGTTAGGACATATATGGAATGGATCTCTTTAATTGTTTCAGAATTCTCTCAGGCATCTGTTTGGTAAAGGCTAAGTGTTACACCTATTCAAATAGAACAGAATCCATTTTTTCCATTACCAGTCTAAAATGTACATATAAGGATATATCCATCATATTTATACAGTAGATATCTATCATGTTTGTAAGATATAAATATGTGGTTATGTATTTATAGGTTTTACATATGATAGATAATTAAGATGGATACATGAGAGGTATCTACAGAGATATGTACTGGCATTATGTGCATATTGCATCCTATTTTAGATTCCTGGGTTCTGAATTCTACTGATCTAGAGGGCTGAAGAAATTTAATTTGTAAAGGAATACATATAAAAAATGCATAATTTTTAAGATCTAGTATTAGAAATCTGCTGGTTACTAAATGTGATTAATAATTAGGAGTAATATATTAAAAGCATGGAATGTAATTCTGTGTCTCTTACAGACAAGAGGACTGACTGAAATCAGTAGTTTTCTTGTTCTAAAGGCTGTTGAATCATGCTCATATTGATTTTGTTTTAATTATCTTTTAGAATGATCTCAATATATACAAGAATGGCTTGCAATATAATTACATTGATGTTTATGCAGACTGAGATTGTGACCTATGCATCTGAAAAGTGTAAAGGCCTGTAATACCCCATTAGGTCACAGTTCAGTTTATCTGGCTAAAACTCAGTCATATTGTAGCCCCCAAGGCATGAATTTTGCCATTACTATATTCAACAACAGTATATTGAATATTATGCCATTTAAATGAGAACAATTATCAGTGAAAGTTAAGGGCAGCTGTTACAGACTTGCCACATATTGACTTCATTAGCGCTCGACTGTGGATTTTCTTAATGAGTGAATGAAGACCTATGATAGGTATAGTTGAGCATCCCTGTTAATTTAGCTGTCTAATTTCAAAGAATCACACACTGGTCAAGGTTAGAAGAGAGGTCATCTTGTCCAAACCCACTGTCCAAGCAGAGCCACCTAGAACTGTTTCTCCAGGACCATGTCCAGATGGCTTTTAAATATCTCCACAGGATCTCTAGGCAAAAGGTGCATTTTATTTCCATTAAAGCTAGAAAACTCAGTACACAGCAGAAAAGGAAAATGCTTGGCAAAACATGTATTCAGAGAAACCTTGGGAAAATTAATTAAATCTACGTTAATAAAAATGTCTTTTTAAAAAATAGCTCTATTCAAAGTATCTGTTTTAAAGGAGAAAAGGGGTATGCAGGGAAATTTGAGAGGAAATGTGTAGTAACACTAGCACAGTAAAAGTGCATATGGGTAACGTTTTTGAGCAAAAGGTATTGTACCATGAAGCTCATCATTATAGACTGGAACTTTTGAGACTGGAACAATTTGAAAGAATTGTTTGAGTCTTTCAAACTAAGCTTTTACATGCAAAAAACTCCAAATGAAATGTTGTGAGCATCCTACGGGAGTATCAAAAGTATCAAGTACCAAAACAAATCATCCAGAATATCACAAACTAAGGGCCTGTTGATAGGTTGTCATGCAGTGAACTGAGGAACATCTGACTCTCAGTCAGGAATTGTAGTTCTTTGTAACTTGTGTGTCCAAACCCACCTAACTTATCACCTAATTCCAGTCAATGCTAGTAAATTTACCGTACATTCATATATACTCATTGTATATCAAATACAGAAATATATATCTATAGGAAAAGGTTTGCTATGGTAGTGTAGTCAGAGAAGCATAATCTAGTAAAAATAATATTTTACACTTGTAACTTTACAGAATCATGTATAGCACTGTTTTCCCTTTTTTTCCTCAGGGGAGGAAAAACAGGAAGCTTATTAGCAAGGACTAGGAGAAGTAACAGAATAGGGAATGGTAATGGTTGTAACAGGATACTTAATCCAGGTTCAAGTTCCAGTGTTCATTAATTAAGCACAGTGCAAGAGATTTGTATAGCTGGCCAAAAACTGGAATTTTATGCTTTGGTATGGTCCAAGACATCCACCTGTGCTGAATGTGCCTTCACCATGATGGAAGTTTTAAAATATTTTAACATTTTTCCTAAATGGAGGCTTTTTTGAGGGGTAGGGTAGATGTATCCACTCAAAATCAATTACTGTTGTCAGATGTTTTCTGTTCTGTTCAAGATCCATAGAAACCCCTCTTCCCACAAAACAACAACCACAACAACAACCACACCCAACCAAACAACCAAAAAAACACCAACAACCAACCAAAGGAACAACCCCCCTTGCAAACCTCACAATTTTTCCTTGTAACTTTTGAGAAAAAGCTCATGGTTTGCTCCACTGGAGAAACAAGGGGAGAACAGCTGTTTGTTAGTGCTGCATGGTGGATGGGATTATCTGTAATACCTTCGTTTTGACTAATAATGTTTCCAAATAGCAAATTAAAAAGCAACGGGCAGAGAAAAATGCAGTATTTATGCCTTCATTCAGTGGATACATTAATAGAGCACAGGAAGTCAAGGAACCCTGAAGCCACAGAGGTAATTTGATAACGCTGCCTTTCACATTTGGGCACAGTCACAGCATTACCATTAATGGCTGAGAGGCATTAAGACCTGGCAACATCCTCTGGCCTCCATGTGATAAATCTGGTTTCTGGTGAACAGATACCTATCAATGAAATGTTGGTGACAACTGGTCAACAGTCTCATCAGACTGTGACAGGATTATTGTTTTAGAAGAGGAGTTGTTCTCTCCTGTTTAGGACTGGTCCTCAAAAGAGCTTTATGGCATAGGGGAACATTCTGGATTGTGTTTGCTCCATGAGAAGTCAGAGTGCTACAGATTTTAGGCTTGTTTTTCTATCTCAGGGAACTAAGTTACTGTATTTGCTGTTGACCTATATGTGGTTAGTGAGCCTGAAAGTTTTCTCTTTTGGGAACACCTAACTTCACATGTCTTTACATGACAAGAATTTTTTTTGTCAAAAACAGTAGATGTTTTGGGTCAGATACTACAGATACTACATGTGCTACTCAAAGAGATGTATATTAGTAGTGGCTTTGTTCATTTGAATGATGTTACTTTTACTGTAAAGAACAGCTCAACTGTGAGTCTCCAACCCTGGTTTAATTCCAGCTGAGAGAAGAGGTAACTTTTCCAGCTGTTCTATGATCCACCACTGGAGAATACTTTACCCCATCCATTTGCTAGTGTGGGTACATGTGTAATTGCTCCCTAGCCAGGTTCTCTCTAGACAAACCGGGTTAGAAAAATCCTCCTTCTAAACATGTCCAAGTTAACACTCATTATTCTGAGAGGATAGGGCTAGAGAGCAGTTATGCCACTGGCAGTGAAGAGCTGGGGCATTCAGCTTTTACACTGGTCCAGCTGCAGAAGACAGGACACGTGATAACAGCTTAGAGGCCATAGACTGACTCCTTGCAAATAATGGTTCAGTTTTGTGTAACAGCTCAACACTTATTCAACTGTTTTGTGATCGAATAGTTGTACTCTCTTAGCGTAAAAGAGGAAAATATATATTGTCTTTACAATACGAAGAAGGAAGGAGAGGCACAGAACAGAACATTGGCAGAATTAGGAAAAATGGTCTAGACCTAGAAGTCCCATTCTTATCATCATTGCCTTGAAAATAGTAGATTAGGCAGTAGCTCATAGGGAATGTCTTAGCTGCCAGACTCTCTGGTGCCACTCACAGCTATGAGAAATTAAAAAAATAAATAATACAGAACGAAGTCAAAACTAAAGCCAGCTGGAAGACTATGGGTATTTTATAGGTCCAAAAAGAGACTAACTCACAAAAGTTCATATACTGGACTTTGCATGGGGAATCACTGATCCTAAATGAACGTCTTTTCCATAGCAAAGTCAATGCTGAAAATTATGAAATTCAAAATTATTCAATATCATTTTCTGCTTTGGGAAAATTGGTTTAGTCTTCCATTGCTGTGCTTGTTCTACAGTCCTAAAGCAACTGTTAAGCAAGAATACAACTAAGAAGGTATGCTCTCAGAAGGCATACATGGTCCAGGGCAGAGACTGGGGAGGGACAAGCAGTTTTAGACATGATTTCAAAGAAAGCAAAATCTCATTAACTAAAACAAACTCCTTGAAATTATGAAATACATAGCAATGTTTAAATAATTCAATTCTGAGATTTTAAAAGAAAAACTAGTTACATGCATAGTCAAACTACATGCTCAGATATATTGATATATATGTATCAGTACATATATAACTGATATTGTCAGTTATATTTCATGAACAGTTTCTCAATTTTTTGTAAAACATATTTGCTCTTGGTAGTATGGGTAATTTGGTTGCTGTCCTAGTTTACCACCACTAGTTTGTTCATGCATACCATTCTTACATGCAGATTAAATGAAGGTATTTGGGTAGAGGCCAAAGAAGGAAACTTGAGTATCTTTAATAATATTGTTCTTAATTTCTTTTCTGTTCTTTCTCAAAGTAATCCCATTGCACTTCACCTTCTAAGCAGGTGAAATATTAACCATATGCACAGATTGAAATTGCTTTACTGTTCTTAAAATTAAATATTGCCCACCATTGGCTTATCTGCGGAGGATTTCAGAAAAGAATGGGTTCTGTTGCTGTCTGACCTCTTTTAGAGACTTCTTAGAGTCTTAGCTTTTCTGTCTGAAATAATTTGCCTGTTAAGATCCTTGAACTTTTTCTGTAGAACCCAAGTGCAAGGACTATTTAATTAAACAACTTGTCAAACAGCCTCCATTGCTTAAACATAAAGAACATTAGAAAGAAAAATAAACAGAAGCTCTGATGTCAGCTTTTGCAAGGTAGACATGTAGTGTCAGTTGCTGTAGTGATGATATCATACTTTAAGCTCAATGTAGTCTGCTATCGATAATCATGAGTCACACAAAGTTTCTGTCAGTTTTTTTTTCCCCAAGGGCTGTCAGATGATTTTACTGTTTTTGTCTTTCACAACAAGAACACCATTAAAGTGTTGGTATGCTATATTATTTTTTAAAGAAAATAAAGAGAAATAGGCAACTGAATTATGAAAAAAAGGAAAAAAGTTGACCATTGCAACCCAGCAAATGTTAACTTACAGTTATATATATGAATAATAAAAAAGGAAAGTTATATGTGAAGGTTTTGTATTTATTTTTGCTTCTCATTCCTCATTGGTCTGTTTGCCAATACCTTAATTAATAGTTTACACTCCTTTAGCTGCGGCCACTGGAGGATTTCCTTGCCTTTTAAGAAGCAGTCACTTAGTCTTTCCGTGCCTCTATGAGTAGTATATCTTTTTTTATTTAAAAATTTGTGAAACTGATGCAGATAAAGGTGAAAAAGTTTATCTGGTAAAGATTTTAACAAAGCCAAAGTACAATGTAAGTCTTTCACATACAAGACTGTGTTTCCCATAATAACTGCCACCCACATTTAATTACTTGATAATGAATAGAGTTACCCTTTTACAGATTAATTTACTTTTTTCAGCTTTGTTAGATACAATTCTGTCTTGTGTTTTCTTTTCTTCCTTGTAGTTATTGTTAACAGTTATATGTGTTCTTTAGTTCTGATGTTTTTCAACAGTGGTTCTCAGAGCAACCAAGACACGAAGCTGGGTAACATTTATCCAAACTTCTAGACCTGCAGTACACATGGGATTTTAAAGTATCTCTTTTGTATGTGTTCTGCCTTTTTCATGTTCTTTGTGCTCGTTCCTTCCTCCCTCTCTTTCCATGTCAACTTTATTCTTTTGTCACTGCCTCCCATTCCCCCCCCACTTTTTTTTCTTGCTTATCTTCCCTTCCTCAGCCTCACCTTTGTTTCACTTCCCCTTGTTCTCTGATTTTGCCTCTTTAACACAAGAAGATGAAAAGAACCTGTTAGATGATATGTCCATCTCCTGAGTGCTCTATTCCTCCCATGGCATCACTGTATGCTAATATTTGAAACTGGAAGAGTTTCTCTTCTCCCCTGCGTGTCAGCTTAGTATGACTCCCCTACACTTCTGTGGAGCAGAGATCCTCTTCTATGCCCCTTCCTCTTTTGTATTCTTCCTAGCTGTTCTAATCGAGGCATGACTATTCTATCTTCACCCTAAACAGAGGGTGGAAAAAGCTCAGATAAACCTTAAAGTACTGAAAAAGGAGATAGAAAACAAAGCATAACTGCTGAGCCAGCAGGAAGCATTGTGTGTTTGAGCAAAGCCATGCCACTTGTTCTATAGTGTGAAGTGCTTTCAGATTTTCTCTGTACCTGCACTAACTTGCTTAACATCTCTCTGTTGCTTTTGGTGCCATACCTCTAATAGTAACACTACTGATCACACTAGCACTACATGAGGATATTTACCATGGCAGTTCGTGCTTTGACCAAGCAACAATAAAAATAAAGTCTAGAGAGTTTGATGACACTTCTGAATGCCACCAGGACAAGTTACGTAACAACAGATGTCTCAGTATATGCAAAGATCATTGAGTTTTCCAGGATACGTGCAGCTGGAGAGCTGTGCTATTGCTGCTCTGTGTCTTGCATCTTGCAAGGGTAATGAAGCAGAGGGCTGTATAACCCCTGGTGATCAACAGCAGTATACATCATGCTAGTTCCTAATGACTACTATGAAATAGTTAGGCTTTATAGCCATAGTGCTTCACATTGCTCAGAAGTGTAAAGGTGGCCTTTTAATGGAAAACATTTATGGCTGTCAAAGTCAAAAAAAATAAAAAAGAGAGAGAGGGGGAGAGAGATACTTTTTTGTAGGTGTGTTTGTTCTACCTGGAATGTGTACTGACTGTTTACAGTACTAGGGGTGAGAAGCTGTGATCCCATTGATGTACTTTTTGCACAGCTACTAGACTGCAGAGCATGGAAATGGCTGTTACTGAAGGTCTGTCAGGCATGTGCCAGGACCATGTGTGCTTGCTTTTTAAAATGGAGCTGAAAATCTCTTCACCTGCCAAGGCTTGAGTTCATGATCCTGTGTCTCTCTTTTGATAGTTGATGAAATCACAAACACCCAAAGCAGAGTGAAGGATGAAGGAGGTGGGAGGAATAGTTCACTCCCTAGGCTATTTTAGGTGTGAGTGATGCCATCAAGCATTTCAGAAGAAACAGAGCCCTGAACTTGGGTCTTGGCAGGTAAGCCAAGGAGGAAACTATTTCCAACTTTCTTGCTTCAGAATGTGGTTGAATTTCTATTAACCATTTATGATCACGTATCTTTTCCCTTGAAATATGTATGAGTGTGTATATATATCTGTGTATATGTGTATATGTATGTATATGTGTATATACGTATATTTATGTATATATACATGTACTTTAACAATCTATAAATTGTATTTACATTTCTAATAGGTGGTGATTGTATATGTCTTCGACAAAAAGCTCTGGTTTTGAGATTGATTCTCTGTGGATGAAGGGAGGGGAGAGAATGGCTTTCCTTGTAGCCTGGGAAATCACTTTTCTTTCTGACAGTGCCATGTTGAAGCCTCTACTAGAACATATTCTGCACTATGTCAAAGAAATACAACCACTGAGTTGAGGACAGGATCTTGGGGTTACTGTTCACCTCAATTTTCTTGTGATAAATGCGGTGACCTGTTATAAAATAAAGGAAAAAAAAGGGCATAAAGCTATTGATTCAAGGGAAATATGTGTGTGCCTGTGGAGGGGAGTGGGTTGTGCCAAGAATCCAAGGAATTAATATCGTTCTTCTCACAAAACGCAGCTCAGAGATTAGAACTTCTGCTTTTTATAGACCACTCTCTTTGCAGAGAACTTTGGGCTGAATTCGGATCATGGTCCTGGAGGTGATAAGGCTATGATATTAACCATTCAGCTACACATCAATGGAGATTAACTCAATTAGAGAGTATGGAGTCCAGACCATGACATTTAAATGGATTTAAGACTTTTTTTCCAGTTTAGAAACCTCTTGCTCTGTGTTTAGGTGTGGTTTTGATTGTCTGTGTGTGTCAGCCCTGACTTCAGGCACTTATGAAATTTAGGTCCACAGACACTTAGGACTCAAGAAGGGCCGCAGAGAATCAAACTTGTCATCTGTCCAGCATCAGTTGATTTACTGCTTTTCTTGAAGTCCAAGGGATCTCAAGGGAACTTTTTTCCCTTGCAGCACTGGTCTTTCAGTGAGGTGCTAGTGCCTGTCCTGAGCAATAACAAGGAATAACAGTGAAGTGTGAGTGACTCTTGTTAGGAGGGGTAAATGTCATTAACACTTACTGTTGCCTTCTAGGCAGTAAGAGGACAGCACTGAATGTAGACAGACAAACCCCTTTTACTTATCAAGGTACATTTTGATTCTAATGCAGATGAACTCCTATATTTTAATTAAGAAATTTACTTTTCTTTCCTGTGCTGAAACATCTTCTCTGATTTGCCTGTCATTTTGCACTATGTTCTAGAACTTTGAATATTTAACTTGAAGCCAGGAAGCATGTAATATTCTACTGGCTCTAGTATATTAACTTGCTGCACGAGTCCTTTGTGCTTCAGCTTGATTTTTTTTCTCCTCCCCCACAGCTTTAACAAAATGTTCTAATCATCCCAATTTATACTTGGATGTTGTTAATTAATGTTTATGAAGTGCTTTGAGGTCCTCTAATGAAATAGAATGTGTAATTATGATTATTCTTTAGTCAAATTCTGAAACATCACCACCACTGGAACAGTAATTCCTGTAAATATTTTTTTTAATAATCTTTTTAGCAAATAGAAGAGAAAGAATTTGTTTCATAAGTTCATTTTTACCTTTTATAGTAGGGTAAAGTATGTCTTTTTCTATCCAGTCTTGGTGGATTCTTCATGATGAATCTTGCCAGAATTGCACCCTGAAGTCTTGCATTCCATCTACTGGAAAGGGTGTGGAAAAAGGGTGTGGAAACCTCTATTACTGACTTGCTGTTGTCTGCACAGAAGGAAGTCACTTGTAGGACAAGTGGATTTTTGAGACTGCAGGCCCAGTGTATGTCAGCTTGCTGGATTTGTTTGTATCTGTATAGCTTGAGTAGCAATGTAGATATGGTAGTAGAATTAACACAACATTGCATTTTTATCCCTGTATTCCAGATATTGGGTGTCCCTAAGTTGTGTCCAAGTTGACATATGGTGCTGACAAACAGGAATGGAAGAAATAAGGCCACTTGTCAGGTTGCTTGCAATGTAGCTTGTGTTGCAGCAGGCTCTCCATTAAAAGCTCTCAGACTATTTGGAAGTAGCTAGGGCAATGCCTGGGAAAACTTGCTTGGTTCATGCTGATTATGTAATGTTGTGATCCACATAAATGCACTTGTCTAACCCATGTCTTTTAGAAAGGATTTCATAAAATAAAATTAAATTTGGAGTTAAAGAATTTAACTAGTACTAACTTAGTTGCTTTCCATGTGGGAGCTGGTTTCCTCTTGATAGGAGCATTTCAAACAGTACCATAGGGTGCAAAACAGCTCTTCTCTCTCATTTGTAGGCTCAAAGAGTTGTGAGGTAATAGACATTCATTTTCTGCCACAGCTGGAGGCAGAGATATGTTTCTTGGTAGAAAAGGAGCAAGGAATTAATAATGTCTGTAGCCGATTGCTCGCACAGTTGTGGTTGTTGTGAGGCTTCAGAGAACCCCGATGCTACAGAATGTAAGAAGCTCTTCTGGGACAACTGACCAGCAGATGTGGGGTTGTCCAGAGATAGAATGGCAGCCAATTATGATGTTCATACCATCTCAGACCTAGTCATTTCCAGTCTTCATTTGGAGGCTGTGGCTTGAGAAGCCCCTGTCCCTCCAGCCACATATGGCTAGCAAATTGATTGTACAGGATGAGCCAAAGATGAATCTTGAAAGAGTGTCTCATAATACCTCGTTGTATATATTTTCAAAGCCTGGAACATGGTGTGCGATGACATGTACAGTCTTGTGACCCTGTATATATGTCAAGTTGCTAATTTTGTTGTTGTGTTACAGTGCAGCACTGTAATTGCTGTAGGACAGTATTAACACTACATTGCATGTGGTGTTAATACTGTCCTATAGCAGTTATGAAGTGGACGTTTGCTCTGGTATTTGGAAAGATATCTGAATATCTGTTCTTCTGAAATGCAGTTTGCTCTCTCTTTGGGTCATGGAAACATTTTAAGATAAGTAACCTGAACTGTTCACTTTTTCTGGAGTTACAGAAAAAATTTAAAATATTTTTTTCAAAGTTTTTTTTTAATTTCTTTGGTTTGTTGGGGTTTTTTTTGGTGAATATTAACCTGCAGGATTAAATAGTTCAATGAAAATATAACACCTTAGCATAGAACTGCTTATTGTATCAAGGTTGAGATTCATTTGGAACAGGAGAGAAATGTCAGTACAATGGAAAGTTTTGTAGGCTTTGAAGCACATTTGAAGAATTTTAATGTCAATCCAGTTTGAGGTGCCTCAGTAGTTCCACAACCTGAAAATTCAAAATGAAGTTATACATATACTCTCATCCCTGAATAATAAATTCAGCAACACAGTACAAATTTCCAGTACTAGTCACATCAGTCTTGCGGTGTGTATCTGTAAGGCTTTTCCACCACCAGTCTGCTTTATGCTGCAGTACTCTGTAAATCCTTTACTAAGGATTTTTTTCACTTCAGCAGTGCTTACCCTTGGTTCATCCAAGATAATTGTATTGGAATTTCAGCAGCTACTGCACTGTAGAAAGTCCTTGTTTGTTTGTTTGTTTGTTTGCTTTTATCTAGCTGTTCAAATGAACAGGACTCATATAGCAATGTTTTTTGTAACCATTTTGAGATTAGTTCAAGAGACGGGAAGGGAAGTCCTCAAAATCTATGAAGTCTCTGAATGCTTTGTGTATGTGGCCAGGTTGTAGAGAGAGATACTGGAGAGAAAGCAGCACATCCCTTTTGAGGCACCAAAGAAACTACAGTAGAGAAGCAGGCAGGAAAGACGCAAACCAAAGATTCAAAAAAGATGTTATAAAGATGCAAACCAAAAGAGTTCTCAGTTTATTGTAGAGCTATAAGGCCATAGGGAGCCAAATTTAATTTGTTACCCAAAGAACTGCTCAGACACTGACAGAAAGTGGTTGCTGATTTAGCAAGGTGCATGAGAACCTACCTAACTTATATAAGTAGTACCCTTGACATCAACAATGTTCTATTCACATGTTTAACATTAAGCATATGCTTGTATATTTTTCTGAATTGGGGTCTCAGTGAATGCATGTAAGTCAGCTGAGGTCACATAACAGTTCTCTTCCTGTAAGCACTGCCCTTTTCTTGAAAAGAAATGAATAGCAGGTTGTAAGAACTGTACGCGAAAGTATGTTTCAATTAAAGATTGCAGACTTCTAAAGATTCTTTCTTTATTGTTAATTGTTTTCACTGGAGTAGACTCCATCTGTTTCTACACAGACATGTATTACATCTCTCAAAACCAAGCTGTGGATTGTTTATGGTGTGTTATACAAATGGAGACTCACTAATAAAGCAGATTCTCATCATGAGGCCTCCAAATCAGTTTTGTCATTTTCCATGATGACCACAGCATCCCTAAAGTAAGATCTTAACTTCTTTAGTCCAGGTTGCTCTTTCTTTCCTTCTTTCCTGCCCCAAGCTGGAGTTTGTGGAATAGGTGGAAAAAATAATTGGTGAGCACAAGGTCCTTTCCCACCCCGTCATCACCTCCCTGGTGAGCTGTTGGTCAGCTATGGATAGCTGCTGCATGCCCAATTCCTTTCCCTCTCTCTGAGTGGCTGCAGGCCACCCTAGAGCACAACTCTTTGACTCTGTCTGCACAGGGAGCCAAGACTTTGACCTGCCTGCTAACCTGACTACATAGTACGTACAAATTAAGGTATGAGTTTCTGTTCCCTTTGAAACATGTGTACATAATTTACTGAATACCTTCTGTGAAAAAGAGGAGGAGTCTTGCAAACATGGTTGAAGTACTTGTTAACACATGACCAGCTGGGGTAGTGTGAGGAATGCAGTACATCTAGAATCAAATACAAGGAAGGGAAAAGTCCTTGAATGTTACATTTCCAATAACCTTTGGCATGTTTGGAAACCAGCTCTCCTTCTTAGTATCCTGGCTTTTTCTTTCTGTTGGCAGCTTGGCCTTTGTGTCACTCAGGAACTTATAATGAATCCCTAAAAAAAAAATAGTACTGCATTTTGTTTGGAGGAAAAAAAGGAGACCTGCTTTGGTGGATGGACTTGATGTGTGGAGCTGAGAAAAATACAATGTTCTGTATAATCCTTAGACCATTAATTTTGACCCAATTACATGGTAAATAATGTAGACCAATAAAAAATAAACACACTCATGGTTTGCACCATATGCTTCATAGTAATTTTTGTGACTTTGTTTGTTTGTTTTTGCTGAAAGGTAGCCAACAAAACTTTGAAGTTATTCTTTTTGCATTTACAGCTTTTAAAAATAAGTTACAATTTTACCAATTGTATGCCAATTTTATGGGCGTGATAGCAACAGGCACTGATATCTCCATGCAAACTTGGATATCAAAAACACATGCTTCTAAATTCATAGACCTACGCCTAATGAGAAATTAAAGAAATTGATATTTCAATTTTCATCTCTGAATACAAGAAAGAAAATTCTCATCTAGAGGTGAACTGATTGTAACCAATGGAAAAACTTATGCAGTAAGGAACTGTTTAATTGAAATGTAGAGATCAAAACTAAGCCCACCTTGCTCACTGTAAATTCCACACTTTTTTACAGTAAAGCAGAGGGAATTAACTTTTCAAATTTCACTCTGTGAAATTTGACTTAGGTTTCCTATGCCTTTAGACCAGGTCCTCTAGCATGTGACTTTTAAGCATAAAAAAATTAAAAGTAGGATGGAAGTGAAACAAGGATTTAATCAATATCTGGGTATATTAGTGTAGTATTTTCAGAAGGCTACTAATGCCAAATTCAACTTGTGTTCAGTTCCCGACTCTCTTACTAAACCTTTAAAAATGATGTTGTGTTTCTTTTATGCCCAAAAGTTGTGTGGAAAGCAGTTTCCACAAAGCATATATTTAATAAAAATACTTTAACGATCAATTGTTATTATAAAATGTAACTGTCTCACTTGCTTTGACTATATATTTACGTATTGATTCACAGTGTGAGAAGTTCAGACACTGAGAAATCATAGCAGCTTTCCATATGAACCAGAGTGAAACAGAAAAGGGGAAATAATTAAATATTATGAATATCGGAAATCAGGTAATGAGTAAGCTTGACTAATATCACATCCACCCCCAACACACACATGCAGAGGACTATTTGCCTTTTAGTGATGTTCGCTTTGGAATGCCAAAACTGAAAGATTTGGGCTAAATCCTGAAAACAGTTACAATGCTGAATCAGTTTCTGCCATTATATTTTAAAGCCTTAGAAGCTTTTTGAAGTGTGAGCCTTTTCTGGCTCACGTATCTCCCTCCTCCAGAACATGCAAGAGCACAGTGTCCCTATGGCATAGAAATGAGAAGAGGCAGTAACCATAGATGTAAACACTTTTCTCCCTCCACCTTGGAGAAATCCAGCTGTTGCTGACTAGCCTTCTTTTTTTCTTACCATTTTGCAATCTGTGTGAGACTCTATTTCAAGAAAAACTGGATGTTAAGCTTAAGCATTTAGTTTGTTGAGGCTTTTCCTCTTTTTTTCTTTTTTCTTTTTTCTTTTTTTTTAAGATTAGTCATTTGGCACATTTTGTTGCAGGTAGAAGGTGTCTCTGATCAGATATCTAGTGGACGATTTCCAGCCTGTGCTTTGTGTAAACCTTGAAGTCAGTGAACTACCTCCTTATTTTCTTGGCACCTGGCTGGTCTTGCAGGTATTTAACTGCTCTAATGCATTAAAAGACCACAAAAAAGTGATCAAATAATTTCTTAGGTTTTTTTTCTTGTATGTAAGCAGTTCCTGCAAAGACATATCTTTGCACTGGAATAGGAAATGACTCAAAAACAGTTTCTTTCATGATTATGTTCACATTATGAAAACATTTCCAAAATCCTGGGGGGGGGGGGGGGGGGGGGG
>VZRS01000489.1:0-80937 GCA_013398055.1 Ifrita kowaldi | reverse complement strand
GAAAGGCTGGGGGGGGGGGGGGGGGGGGTGGGGATATTTTTGTGTTTGGGGTTTTTTTGGATATTTTGGGGTTTTATTTAGTTTGTATTCCCTGCTTCTCTCAGTACAGGATTGTACAAGAGAAATAGATTAGAAAGATTTTTGTTCAGGCCACTCATAATACACTCTGTACCACAATGCTTCATTCCTTTGGGAAAAAACTAGGTGACTATATTATTGTAAGTATTGTAAGAACATTATATTATAATCTTAACAATGTGGCTTTCAAACTTGGGAGGGGGCTGGAGATGGAAGAAATTATCTCCACAATAGAAATACATTATTTCTCATATCAAAAGAAAATTTCTTTGAAAATATTTCTTTTGCTTATTATATTTTCCCCCCATTTATTCATGTCAGTACAGGACATATTCAGCATCTGTTCTCTTCCAAAAGCCCTCAGGAAAAATTAAAAAGCTGTTCTTGCAAATTCATCATTATTATTAAGAACCATATTTCACTTCATGGTTATCTCAGCCCTTCTCTCGCTCTTATCTGCACTCTGTGATGACATTGCCTACTTGAGCAAGGCATCGTTCCAGCCTCGTGTCGTCTCTCCCACTTTAATTTGTACCGATGCGTTGCAGTTTGGTGACAGGCAGTTGTTCGTGCTTGAATAACCCAAGATTTGAATTCTACAGTTTGTGGCATCCATGTAATGCTTAGCAGTGGGTACAGCTGTTAACTATTCGCTTATAAATAATCTTTTTCCCCTCTCAACCTGTCTCCCAGGTAGTGTACCTGTCACCATTAATAACTCATCGGTAGCTCCCCAGTGATTTGGCCCATCACTTGTCATTCACAGCGGAGCACTGCTCAGGCCTGCTATTGAAGCTCACATAAGCTCCTTCAGCTATTCACTCATCCCAGCAGCTGTGCTGTTTCATATTCCTGACTTGCGGGAAATTGCGCTGATGGTTCCAGCGCTAGGTAGCTCAATTGTCCCCTCTCATCGCTGACTGTGTGCCAAGCCTTGCCTTTGGGAAGTATAATGTTGTCTGCTGCAGACAGTGAGACACCTTACAAACTGTCTTAAGTCAAGTCTCACACAGCCATGTTGATTTCCCTGAAAGTCTAACCCTGTAGTCGGTTTGAACCATTATATGTAGTGCATACATCTATTGAATGCTAAAAAAGTTGTCTTACTCTTTATTTTTACCGTGGTAGTACTGTCACCCTCCAGATGTCCACCCTCCAGAAATCTGTATAAAACGACAACTGAGACTCTGTATCAGCTACCGACATAGGGGAAGGGGAGGGAAGATTAAAGTGACTTTGGTTGCCACCTCGTTATAAAAGGTTGCATTTTTACTCCATTACTCTGCATAACAGAATACTAAGCCCTCCTCTTTGAGAATAATATGTTTCTTTTCCTAAGAAGCTCTGGCTGGGAACTTACTGTTACCTGATCCTCTTGCTCAGAAGGAACTTACTGTAAGCATGGTGCAGTCTGTGAACAGGAAATCGTTAGGATCAAGGCAAAAAAGGTCAGGTCCCATGAACAAGGGTAGTGCTTTGGAGGGGTGCTCTGAAGTGATACGTAGGTAGCTGCTACTCTACTTTTGTAGCTGTTGGATAAAGACAGCTTTTGCTTTACTTATTGCCTAGGCAGAAACAGGGGCGAAGCAACTTGCATGAGTTAACAGCTGTATTTATGTTAATATGGTGCTGTTTGGAATAGTGAGCTTGAATTGTTGGCTAATGTAAAGTTACTTGCAAGAGTACTTGCCACAGGCAGTGTTCTTTCACTCAAACAGGTTGTCCAGGGCCTAATTCAACCTGGCCTTCTAATAAATTAGTAAAAATCAGAATTCTTCTGCAGAAGTGGCACTTCAGGAATGCCTTGAGCAAGGCATTATAGCACCCATACTGAGTTTGTTTGGGTGGTGATTAAATGACAGCTCTTAGAGGGAGGCATCCCATGCAAAGACACCTGAAGGTGGAATACTCCTTTCAAACTTCTTGTAATAGTCTAAACCACTGATTGTATGGAGGCACATTATTAATCGATGAGCACCACTGATTCTTCACATGTGTACTTAAGACTTTTCACCTGGGTTACAGATTGAGTCATAATTTCCAGTGAGGAACACTAAGTTAGCAGAATTAACTTCCCTAAAGTAACACTTCAGTGACGTGAACCAGCAGTGGAATATTTGACCCCTAGTTATGGGATCTTGCAATACTCTTTATCCTACTAGGTGAACTAGATTGCTGACTTTATTGGTTTAGGTGTAAAGCCCACTGAAGTCACTGGGAGCAATTCCACTGCAGGCATGGAATCACCACAGAAGGCAGGTACCACTTCAGACTTTATCTGAGGATGAAATGCGGACCGTGTGTTGAAGTGGTCCTGGCCAGGTATGAAAGGGGAACTTCACCTTGTGACGAACTGGCATGGAACTGCCTTTTGGGCATCAATATACTGGACTGTTCCACTCTCATGGGGTTGGAGTTGGAAGCCTTTATTTTTGTTGAAATAAAAGCTTCTTCCTCACAATTAATTATTAAGTGTTCCAGGGCTCTATTATATATTTATATGTTCTTGAGAGCTCTTCTCTTACATGTGTTCTCTCTCATTGGTGTTATAATGTCGTTCTGATAGCTGTTCACTCGCTTCATTTCTTTCTGTCAGTTTGTAGTCCTGTCACAAAAAAGAGAAGGATACTATATGGTAGAGGGAATCATATGAGACCAACAAGGGCTGGAGGCATCTTAGATAAATGGAACACTATTTTTTATTCTAATAAAATCAAGTTCTGTGTTGATTTGGAATATTTAGGTTCCACTTTAAATTCTAGAAATATTTTACCTTACCGGAGACCAACTATCCTGTGTTGTTTTGTGGATCTCTTTAAGTACAGAATGTCTTCCTAAGTTTTTGGCTCCAGTTGTTTTCTGGCAAGGAGAAAAGTATCTGTCTCTAATTTTATTACCAATGTATTTTATTTTTTACCTGCCTCTCTGTCACACATTTATTTTTTCTTGCACCTCTGTTGGTGTGAGGCATCATTCCTCAAAAAAATCTTTGAATGTACACACACACACATGCTAGCACATTGACTCACAGTCTCCCCTATCTCTTCAAGAGCTGCTCTCAAAAAGCACTCAGGCATCATTTCTCAGACAGTAATGCATGTTGCTGGTTTGCTCATTGCTCTCTCTCTTGGTTTGAAGCACTTGCTTTCTGCTGGACACAGTGGGGTTAAAAAAAAAAAAGTTAGTGGTTTGGCACTTTCCAGCTGCTTCTCAGGAGAATATAAAGTGCTAGTGGATCACGTCCAAACCAGTGGATGTTTAAGAGAAGGAGAAAAAAAACCTAGCTGAAGAGCAACATTCTTGTGTGACTTCGTTACCTTCTGTTGTGTTAAAAAAATTGTTTTGCTTTACAGTTTTAAACAGTCAAAAAAAAGTTAGAAACACCAAATGACCTCCAGGCCCATTGGCTCTCCAGACTCAGTTTATCAAGTCTCCTCCATCTTTTTGCCTGTAAAAATCCAGAGTGAAATGTGAAAAGCATCAGAAAGTCTCATTTGTGCCAGTGCAGCCTTTTAGTTGCTTGCCAGTACCTTCATTTCTTCATATGTTTCTAGCTAAGGTCTAACATGGAACAAAAACCCGACAGCAATAGAGACCAGATGCCGGTATTTCTTCTCTGTCACTTGGCTGCTGAGCAGATGGAATTTATATCAATCGGGCATGCTAGGAGGAAGAGGCCGTGGCAGCCAACATGTGGAACTGGGGCTGAGTGACATTTTTGCTAATGTTTTGTCCTTGTAGAACATTATGCTTCCTCTTTGCTTATGAGCTGTGGTTTTCCTGACTCAGACGAGGTTCCAAGCCCAGCTGGAATGGTTGTCTGCCCACCGCCCCCCTTTTAAGGGAGTGCTGGGAGCGATGGAGGAGTAGTGGGGCCCTGCACAATGGAGCTCTTTATAAAAATACCTGACATCTGCATGCAATGCACCAAATCATCTTAGCTGAGCACAGAAATTCACTGGGCATTACCAGTCACTTTTTGTCTGTTTTTGTATGCTTGTTTGATTTATATAATGAGTGAATGCCTCTGGCAAAGGAATACTTTGAGCATGTTTTTGGACAGGAGCAATTTTCCAAGAGGTATTGTCATACATGGTCTCAGAACAGGAGTATTAAAGGAGAAAAAAAGAAAAAAATGAGAGAAAAAAATAAAGAAAACCAAGCTTTTCCTTTCTGTTTTCAATCACCTCTTGTAAGAAAACACCCAAAAAGCAAAACCTTGAGAAAACTTCATAAAGCATAAACTACTCCAGTACCCACTTGGTGAAGCCATTCTGCAAGCAGAGGTTGTGTACTGCAAAAGCCATAGAATGAACGTGGGCACTGAAGTTTTGGAAAGTGATACAAAGACTGTGTATGCACAAAAATGAAGTTCCCAATGAGGCTTCCAAAATCAGCAGAGAAACAAAGCAACAGGACGCAGTTCGTTTCAAAAGAAGGAGAAACAAAAAAGTTGTGGAGGGCTTGCCACAGTGTTGTGGTTTCTGTTCTAGCTCTGAAACTCTTCCTCCTCCACATGAACAGTGTCGGTATTAGTAGAGAGCTTCTTGTGAGTAAGGATCTGCACAAATCAGACTTCAGTGTCAGGAATTTATGGTATGCCCAAGTTAAATGGTTTATAATCACTTGTGAAATTAATTCTAAATCAAGTTTAGATTTACATCTCATAAAAGTAAAATAAATGAAAGTATTTGAGCACTTTAATTTGATGGAATTCGTTGCAATCTTTAAAGGAGGAGTGGTGCAGGAAACATGAGCTTTTGAATCCCTGAAGACTTCTGTTTGACCTGCGTGTCTCATCCTAAACTCTCCAGCCAGCCAGCCTCCCTTCATCTGAGAATGCCGTTGTAGCTTGTCAATTTCTGTTCTGATTCATCTAGAGGGGTCACTAGAGAGTTGGTGTGAGGCGGCACCTCCTCTGTCATGGTGTGAGTGAGCTGTCTGGAGGCAGCTTTGGACTGGTTTAGAAATGAAGGGCTGAAGGATCTTTGAACTGCAGCGTTGTAAGTGCTATAAAGCATTTGCTTTCTGATTGAACTGCTATCTCATCCTGGAATTTTGCACAGGTCTGGTGTTTTGCATACCAGCCCTGCCAGTTACACGGAATCTAAGACATTTAGCAAATCCAGTCAGTCAACAAGTCATCATGTTCTACATTTTTGGTGAATATGAATTAAAATAGCTTCCTTTAATAAGGCAATGTGCTGTATTTCATAATAGAGCACTAAAGCAATGTATAAGTGTTAGGTGCCGGTAAGATGAGCTGAATGTTGGTGCAGTCAATGCAACAGGTGGAGGCCACATGCATTTTAGGCACAGTCATGCAATATTCCACTTGTCATCAGCTCAGTTATGTTTATTGTAGTATAAGCATGAAAACCACCACCTAGAACCAAACTTTTTTTTCTTTTCCTTCTCTTAAATGGCAGTCCTCTTTATCTAGTCAAACTAAGACCATAATGGATACCCATTTGTGACTAGGAAAGTGAGTGTTTGAGTGGCCCTTTTTTTTTCCCCCTGGTCTTTTGTAGTTCATTCTATGCAAGAACATGTAACCAATAAACACTTTTAAATCTGATCTGTAAAATGAAGCTGGAAGAAATATATTACAGAATTCTCTTATGTTTTTTGTTCGGGGAATGCTTCTGATAACTAACATTTCCGTACTGATTTTGTCACACTAAAATATGGAAGCCAAAAAAATATTCCTTGCAGTAAAACGATATTAATGGTTAGAATGATTTCTCGTTATTTTTATCCTGTGATGTTTGAAAGTCATGTAAGAACAGAGAAAAAGGAGGAATTTTATGGTAGACTTTGCCAGTAAGATTAGAATTATTCAATTGCTGTAGGGGAGCAGACTGGATGGATAGCTCTGATTTTTCCTTGAAGAACTGGATGCATATCTTGATTTTCACCTCCTGAACTCTTGCATATACAGAGGTAAACAACTGCCATTGCGGTAAAATCCATAGTTCTTCACAAGGCTTGAGGAAATACTTTTTTTTTTTTTTTTTTTAATCAATTAACCTGTGTTTATGACAGTATGTTAGTAACAGTTTTCTGGTACTGATTTTAATTCTTTCTGGTTGAAAATAAGAGATTAATGCACAAGGAAATAAGACAGATTTGTGTCCCCTCCTCACATTCTTTTAACTGTCACAAGGGCTGCGGATCTTGGCTATTATTTAATTGTATTTTGCTTACATACAGTATAAGAGAAAAAATTGCCATATAGGGGTATGTAAATTGCTGATGTTTCATAACCCAGATGAATTAGCCTCCTTCTCCTTCACATACACACGAACACGCGTACCACTGTAGAACTGTACATAAACTTCATAAATCTGAATCTTATCTGAATCTGCAGCATTTGAGAGAATTGCAGGGAAGAATGTCGGCACAAACAGCCTGTGAAAACTCATATAGATTCGGAATACAGCTCCCAGATTTTCCAGCCGTGACATGGTAGTTCAATTTACACTCACTCTTAAGCTCTGTGTTTTGTATACGAGATGTCACATCTCTGCTTTAGTTGTGTCAGGATGGCTCTGATCACTTTGAGCCACAGTAACAAACAGTGCCTATTAATACCAAAGGTAATGGAGTTGTCTTTAGTTTTGTTGTTAGGGAATGGCTGCTAGTATTGTTTTTGATTCTGAGGGAATGTAACCTGGCCTTTTTATCTGGATGAGAAAGTAAACCTTGTGGCTAATATAAAATCATGAGAAAGGACATTTTAGAAAAACATCCAGAAGGGCAAAAAACATGTTTGAGTACTAAATGACTATTTGCAGTTGCTGCTGTGCCAGCTGTTCATTTTCCATGTAAAAATGCTGGATATTTAAATTTGCAAATAGGGGCAAATTTTGGAGATGCATTTTTAGAGACTTTTTCAAAGTTAGTTCTAAATTTTTCTTTTTGTACCAAGCAAGTGAGTGCGGAATATAGCCTTGGAAAGAGCTTCATTATTAATTGTAATGCTCCCTTGCTGTGAATAATGAACAGAAAATTAGACTGTATATTGTGTTAGGATTGTTCAAATGAGGCCCTTTATCTGTTTTAGTATAGACGGTATTGCATAAGGAAACAGTAGCATGAATGTGTAGGAAAACAAAAGTTAACAGTTTTCCCAGATTTTTAGCAAACGGTATATGCAGCACTCTGTGTCTAGAAAGAAACCAATGCAAGAAAAGCAGTGTAGCTTTTCTATCAAGAAATCCAAGCAGTATGAAAATAAATAGGGCATTTGTATATTTCATGACCATATATGAAGCAGAGGGGCATTGCAAAAAAACCCTACAATAAATAATAAGCTTTTTGCACTGAATTCACAATTCTCTTTGTAACCTGACTGGGTAAAAAAATTTAAAAATCATGCTCACAGTGTTGAATATTTAACAGAAATTTGTGGCAGAGGACTGTAAAATACAGAAGAGCTCTTGTATTTACCAGGCCACCCCAAAAGGCAGGAGGGCATAAGGCACTTATAAACAGTGGCAGAGCACAAGCAATGTTGTCTTTGAAAAGTTTCATTTTTCCCTTGAATCAGCTACAGTCTCTTACTTGAGGTCACCACAGTTTGCAATCTTTGGCAGAAGGCTTCTTCCATTTTTGGTAGTGGCAGTCTGAATTTTTTGGAAGTGTTTTCTTCTCAAACTGCCATTATCTTCCAAACCTGTTTCATGTTATTGTCAGATGCTTCTTCCCTGAGTTTCTCAGAACAAAATGTTGTGTTTTCCTGGGATTGGGTTGTGGGGTTTTTTAAGCTTGGAATTGAGAGTCATATGGTTATGATTTGAGAATGTCAAGCCTGATTTTTTTTAAAGCAGTACCTTTCTCTCTGGGCAGTGAACTCACTGCAGAAACATCAAAGGGAATGTGTGCTGTTGGATCAAGGTGATTTTTTTTTCCTCGACCACATCATTGCCAGCTGTGGTGTTTATGATTAGAGGCAGGCGTTCCAGACACCTCTGAGTCCTTGCTAAGCGTCAGATCTTTAACGGGATCCATCCCAGCTGAGTGACACTAAACAGACAGCCGGGGGGAGTTGGTGGGATAGAGCAACAGAGGAGGGGGCCTTTGGTACTCAGTGCACTTGCCAGCCAAGCTTATAACAAACTCAGCTAATGCTAGGCTTTAGGCTGCCTAGAGGCCCTGCATTATGCCTTTCAGGACTGCTTTCATTAGCAGAGGGGATGACTAGAGCCCAGCAAATGCTGTCATTGATCCTCTCACACTGACTGCATGGACGTGCAGCATTCAGGTCACAGCCTACTCAGCTTTGAAGCAGCTCCATTTCACAATCCTGACAGCCACATACTGCCGACACGCCAGAGCTGACACAATTCCCTCTCCGATCTGATTCTTTGCTCTGTGCAGCTAACTACACTGAATTCCCCATGGATGCTCCTTCCACTAGAAATATTAACACTTGTTTACTGGTCCTGTTGACATAAGAATTCTGCAAATAGCAAGCGTTTCTGATAGGAGTACTCCATTTCATGCATTCTTGGTTTTGCTGCTCCTTGCTACACACTTCTAGATAGTATTTTAACCGTGTCAGTGCTAAATTGTCTCCCTGAGCAGAGAACAGGCGGCAACTTCTTCCTCACAATAAAAGTTAGAAGCCCACATTAGATCCAGAGTACCTACTCTAAATACTTGGCTCTTAATTGGAACTTTGTAGAGGAAAGGAAGTTTCAAATCCAGCAATTAGCACAGAAGTCAGCTGGCTTGTAGTGGAGGTAGTGGTGTGGAAGTAGCTATTGTATATAGTACCTTGGAGGCCATCCAGAATAAAGGTCACATAATAAAGGTGCTGGTTAGAGCAAAATCTAAAACAAGAATGGAAATCAGTCAACTGTCACTGGAACAGAAATTCAAGACAGTACATTGTGCTGAAATTTCTGAATCTTTTCCACTGCCATTGTAGCAGATTTTAAGAAGTCCACTTAAAAAAAAAAAGATTAAAAATTCTGTTGTGTGAAGATCTTGTTTCCAACAACAAGTTCATTTTACATTTCATTTTCTTTTAATATTCCTGAGCTTATGCTGAAGCAATGGACATCCAAATCAGTACAGAGGAACTGAATTACTTTGTGGCATATAGTAGAAGTCAAGTCAGCCATCTCAGTGTAAGAATGTTTTGGTTTAGTTTTGAGTCAGAATAAACAATAGTAGCTGTTCCAGTGTGAAAGAGAAGAGTTCCTGAAATCAATCAAGTTCCATTAATCACTGCAAGATGAGAATCAAGCTTATTTGGCCACATGGTGAGGTAGTTAGGTTTTGCACATGACTTTTTTTTTTCAGTCTTTCCTAATGGTGGTAAGTGACCCTCAAAAAAGTTAGATGCTTCGATTCAGAAAAAAGTTTCCTGCAGTGTCTGGAATTAAAGCTTTTCAACTTTTCTCTTCCTTTTTTTTTTTTTTCCTTCTTTTAAATGAACACAGAAAACTTGACTTGGGAAAACAAAGCCTTGATTATAAAATTGTGATTGTTTTCAGAATTGAAAACCTTGGAGCTCTATTTTAAAAATGCTTACAGGTGGCTTCTGCAGTCTAGCCAAGTCTGGACCTAATGAGTCAACCACTTCTCTGCAAGATCTTCAGCCCAACATATAAAAATGAAAAAATTTAGATTCTGGGGGCCATGACACCATTTCCCAGATGATTTCCTACCACTACTTTTTAGCCTTTTTTCTTTTCTTGCATTCTTTGATTAGCTCTTGTCGCTAACTTGGCTCTTTTCAGTCTTTATTAAAGCTGTTCTGTATTTTGTCTCCTTATTGCCTGTAATCATCAGCCTGCATAGTTCAATTTTCTTGCTTTACCACCATCTTTTCTTTCTTTTATTTTTTCTTTGTTTTTTTTTAATAATACTACTCTGTGAGGAAGGATATTGAAAAAGAGAGGTTTGCTCTTGCTGGTCTGCCTTCCTCCCTGAAGGAATAAGAAGAGAATAAGTTCTTTTACTTCACACCCTATGTCCTATTCTTGTCTTAGTCACTTCTGCAACAATCTAGAAATGGCAACCTGGGGGTGAGGGCAACTGTTTTCACTGACAGGGAGCATTGGTTGGGATGCTTGGAACTACATTTGGGAAGGAGCTGGGCTGTCAAGTGACCCATATATAAAACCTGAAGTGAAATGGTTTTATTGATTAACTAATCTTTCAATTCAGCTCAAGAGTGTCAACCACCTGTCCAGTGTAATTATTCAGTAAAACGGGGAAGAGAGAGCAAAGGAGGGAAATGGGAAGAGTAATTGGTTTTGCAACTGGCATTATTTTATGATATGACTTGCACCTCTCTAGTGCACTGGCAGCCCCAAGTCCCTTTGCAGAAGTGTCTGTAGTTTTACTTCTTTTCACAGTTAATGATATATATGGAGAACTACAGGAGTGCAAGACTAAATTTAGTAGTTCTTTAGAATAAGTTTTCAGTAGGACACACAAGTTTGTTAAGACTGAGTGAAAACATTAGTGAAAACATTCAATTTTTACTTAGACTTGGGGCTAAGACTCCTCATCAAGCCTTGAAAAGGAGTTAAATATATCCAAAGATACCTGTTAGCCAAAATTCCTTTTTGTCTTCCGAATTAGAGATCTTCTTCTGCCTAAGGAGAACCACAGACCTGAATCTGCATTATTTTTACCACCATTATTTTGGACATTCAAAGATGTTTCTTCAATAGTTACATCTGCAGTTCTTGCTTTTGGAAAAGAAGAAGAGGGTTTAGAGCTGAAAAGAGGTATTGGATTACAGCTTTGGCTAAGAACGAGAAACGGAGGTATAAGACCTTAAAACGGTTTGTTTGGCAAATGAAATAGTGAACTTATGAAAATGTAGCACCAGTACGGTGAGCATCACCACATAATTTAAAAAAAGATAAAATTTAAAATACAAACAGACTAGGAAGAAGTTTCACATAATTATTATTATGCAGTAAAGACTGAAAAAATGGGACTCCTTATTTTGTGTTCTACCTAACAAAAAACATTTATCCTCACCTTACCCTTGTGACTAAACTTGATAGAGTAGAAGCATCTATGAAAATAAGACTGTCATAAGAAAACAGGTGTTTGAGACAATCATTAAAAGTCCTGCTCTACCTGAAAATAATTTCAGATAAATGTATTTCATGATAATTTAATTTAAGGTGACCATATTCAACAAACCCGGCAATTAGAAGTTTTTCTTAGGATAAAAAAGCAGGTAGAGAGAATTAGCCTCCTTGGGTGGCAGGGGAAAGGGGTGTATTCTTTGTTGACACAACTGTGTTTTTAAGGGTTGATGAGGAACTTCCATTTTTAGAAATCTGATGAAACACCTAGCTTTTGCATGTTCTAATTATCTTCCTCTTAAAAGTACTTGAATGTAGAAAACAAAGGGAATAGGGAAAGAATTTGGAAAACTGCACATGTTGACTTCTGAAAAAGAGAATATTTAATACCGGCATTAAGTATCACAAACATGCCATACAAGTATCCCCTTGTGTTAACATTTCATACACTAAGTGAGTTCTTTTGCTCCAGTAGTATACAGGCTGATGGAGATGCCATAAATAACACCAGAGAAAGAACCACAGGCAATACTTTGAAGTTACTTGGCAACAAAATTTGTTTGGGCTGCTAATGGCTATTTCTTGAAATTTTTTGTGCTTCATATTTCATCTGAAACCTGCAACCCATCCTTGAAAGTTATACAAAATATATATACGTGCAGCCAGTTTAGTATGTAAGTATCACACAAAGCACAGTTAGAGTATATTCAAATTGTTTTCCAGTAGCCAGGAAATTCTGTACCTGAGATTGCATGATAGCTTCAATGCCCTGCCCTTGGGCATACACATGCATGATATATTTCTTGATTCCATGAGCACATGCTGGTGCTGGGAGAGGGTGGTGATGGTGTTTGTAGTTAGGTTGGTTGCTTGCTTGCTTTTTTAGGGGTTGATGTTCCTTTCTTTGTTTTTTTTCTTGTCAGTAGTGGCTATTCAGTATTTGTTTTGTCCTTCTAATGGATGGTTCTGGGAACTCCTTTTCTTCGTTATTGATTTAACCTCTGGAACAGAAGTACTGGTTTACTTTTGGTCTTTCTATGTTGATCTTTGAAATAGGTACCAAATAGATAGTTCCAGAAGAGTGAAGATATATTTTTCTGTACTTCCTTAAATAGGTGGTTTTATTTCCATTCTCTAAGATACTGAAAAGACTTGTAGAAGATATCTTAGAAAGAATAAACATTTTGGCCCCTTCTTTTGATGTTGGTTTTGCCAGATCTTCAAAAAATATAAAATAGTATGACATTTGGTCCAGTCAGAGTTTGTTTGATGTCAGTTGTGAGCATTTTGCAGACCTTCCCATTCCATTCTAAAGAGTGCAGTTCAGCTTGCCTGACTCTGTAGATGTATGTGACAGTCCTTCCACATGAGCTGATCATGCAGATTTCTCTTCCTGTCGGGGAAAAAAACTGGTCCTTCTGTAGTGAAATCTCTGTTATCCTGCAGCAGATCTATAAAATTATAGTTTGAGTTGTGATCTAGAAATTCCACATTTTCTATATTGACATGAGCAGGGGTCTATCCCACCAGGTTCTTTACCTTGTAGGTATTAGGAGAAAAGAATGCTACTCTAAATACTTCACTTCATCCCAAAATTGCTCCTATGTACCTGAATCATAGAGAAAGGAGCAATCACAACAAGGACAACCTAAAGTTCCACCAAGAGCCTTACAAGGGAGGAAATGCCATGACTGAGTGCATGCTTGCTCAGAACTAACCTCCCAGTAATAAAGATGCTGCCATTTTTAAAGGAAGATACAGGAAATTCTTATTCTCATGGTCAGTTGTGTAGAGGAACCTTCAGAGCCAAAATGCAGTTTTGTTCCGTCTGAGCTTTGTCTCTGTCTTGTCTCTGGCATCTTCTCTCTCTTGTTTGTGGTGCAAAGCACATACTGAATCTCCCACTGAATTTACTGTCCCCACTACTAGTGCTCTTTTCCAGTTCTATTTTCTCCCTGACAGATGTCAGTCTGAGCTCCTGGTCTCTGTATTTGCCATAAATCTCTTCTCCCTTGCGGTCATCAGTTTTCTCTTCCTGGCTATAAGAACAAACATTTGCAAACAACTGCCTCCTTAACCTGGGCCACAACAGGCTGGTGCACCTTCAATTCTGGCTGAAGCTTTAGGGAATGTAGATCTGGAGTTACAACATGTTTCTGCAAACAGACTTATGTCCAGGCTTGACGATACTGGAGCTGGTTTTCACAGGTACCACAAGGAACACCCTGGCAATGTTCACATAAATTGTTCAGTCAATAACAAGAAATAAATCAACTATTGATACTGGACTTTTATTACTGCTTCCACTACTGCAGTACTTATTACTAATCAGCCTGAAACTGACACTTGGCACAGGCCAGAAGCTGAGCACAAACATGCTCAGAGCAGGCAGAATGAAACAGATGTTTGTAACAGGAAGTTTTCAAGATCTTTAATATGATCTCCTCCAAAGCCATAGCTAGTGCTCCTGGTATCAGCTGAGGGTCAGAGATAGCATTTTTTATTTTACAATATTATCGTAAGTCTCTGAGAACCACTTTGGGAATAGCGGGAGAGTTTAGGAGAGCAATAAGAAAGCAGTGCGGTAGAGGTATAACAAAAGAAGCTGTGTGATTCTTGCTGTGTATACATAATAGGATTTGTTGTGTCTACACTTCTATTTTACTTCAAGACAGTCTAGCATGTGTGGCTGGTACTTACTGACTTGATCACCAGAGGTCTCACTGACCTTTGCAGCCTTATAGGACTCGGACTTTCACATGGATGAACTGTTCCTGAACAATTTCTTCCAAAATATTGGGCACAAGCAGTCCTTTTACTTAGTTTATTTTAGGTGGCTATTGCTCTTTCTGCTGTTTTTTTGCTATTTTCTCTCTTTAGATCTTTTTAAAATTTTTTTTTTTTTGGTCATTGCTCCAGAAGTATTTTATTGCAAACACTAGAAGAAATTGTCAGGCTATGGTTCCTTTTGGGTGTCCATTAATTTTTTACTTAATGAAAGGCAGAAGGAGGTTTCATTTTCATTTTCATTGCAGAATTATGCATCAATATTTCTGCTCATGCGGAAGTCTGTTCTACATACTTTAATGCCTTTATTTTGTATCTGAGAGCAAAATCAGATGCCACTAAAATAATCTTTTCAAATAGTAGCAACTTTATCAGATACTGAGGAGTTTTTTTTCACTTGGGCTTCACTGAAATTAAACTGGTACGCCTGAAATTTTATGTGATCTTTGGCCTTTTAATAGCTTTTTGGGGCTTGCAGGGTTTAATAAAAATTGAATATAGGTTTTTTTGAGGTACCAAATCTGAGAAGCCAAGAAAATTCCCCCTTTTAAAAGAAGTTGGCAATTTTTTTTGGAGCAGCATTTGGATTTCTTCATCAGCTTGATGAAGAAATCCTGTTTTATAATTTTTCCTACATGAAAACTGTGTCATAGAGGCTTTGCACATAGTTTCTGCATTTAACAGTTGGAATTATAAATTCACAGAAGATAACTTTTTAATGATATAAAAGCTTGCGTTGCATTGTTTTGATTTTGTGGTCATACATCTTAATCATCTTGTGCTACTGAAAGAATCGTTTTCTGCTTATTTAAAATTAAGTTATTTAGTAAAACCATTCTATAATTTTTAGGTTCATGTACTTAAATAAATTTACGGGCTTTGGCTATTTTGGCTTATTAAAGGCCATGTTGTATTATAGAGAACTGAGAAATCATCATGCCTTGCTGACTGCTGGTCTTCTGTGCTGTACCGAATCAAAGTCAGATGTGTTGAAGGGGACAGATCATTTTTAAAAGAATGTATTTGGTTTCTATTCTTTCAAAACAACTGTACAAAACAGAAAGAAATGTCCTGTCTCAAAAAAAAAAGGAGTTTTATAGGTATGGTTACATTACATGTCAGTGAGTTACTGCCATGTGCACATAGACTGATAACAGAAATAGCCTTTGAGAGGGGGGTAGCATTTTCAGGTTACATTTTATAACGAAAAATTTGGTCAAATTATTTTAGTTGGTCAAAATATTGGTAAGGAGTTTTTAGTAGCTTAAATATTAATGATCATCAAAATAGTGTTCTAAAATATGAAAGATTTGTATTTAAAATTCTACGAATAAAAAGCTCCTGAACTTACTAGTGAACTGAAGGCAGCACTGAAAATTATAGTGCCACTGAGGCCAACACACCAGCTTCCCATTCCTGGTCTGACATGGCTTAAGATTGCAATGACTTGTCTGTCTACAGCAGGCTTGTAGGAAGTGAGAAAGAAGCACATCTCAGGATTTCTTTCACCACCTCTCCTATGAAATTGTATTTGGGAAGGAAATATGTCTTGAGTGGAGCCTATTACATTCTTGATCATTTTAAAAAGCCTGCAGAAAGAGGAGCCAGTCCTCTCTCTGCCCAGGACCCTTTCTAATGTGACTCAGGCATGACAGAAGAAACTGTTAGGCACAGTTGTAGTAGGATGTTGAACTGTGAAGTAGGTCTTTTAGAAATTATAGGTTTTTGGGATGATTTCTGGTCTTGGTATCTGATCGCAGTGGAAAAATATTTAGTTTGCACTGATTGAATAACATGGAAAGTTTTCTGAGATGCCTTGAAATTTTCGGAGACCTAAAAGTGGACTTAATTGAGATTGTACTTTATGTACAAGCATATTTGCATTTGGGAGCTAGGACATTGAAATTCAAGAACCTAAATTGTGTGGATTTCTGTCGTGCTAGAGTTTGATGGCCTGAAAATTTGTCATTCCATTTCTGGAATGTAACTTTGATGCTGTGGCACTGTTTATTAACTATCCTTCCATGTCTTTTTTCCCTTTCAAACATGATTCACAAATCCCAGTTTAAGAATATATAGGCCACTTCTCATCTCTTATGAAGTCCAGGTGTGTGTCTATCAGCTAATAAGACAGTTAGACTGGAAAAAGTATTGGCAAACACCAGATTCAGTCACTAAGACTGTGGCAGGACTGTACATTTAATTTTACAGGTCCACTGGTCAAAAAGTCACATGAATTCTGTGAACAAGAGTCTACTTATCCATGTATTGAGTGCTGGGGGGAGAGTTGAAAATCAAATAACATTGTTTATTAAGTGATTATTCATATATGCAAATATATAACTGTCTTCTGCATTTAAGAGCTCTTTGGAAAAGGGTTGCAGCAGTTCTCAGGGCTGTTTGTTATTAAATATTAACAATTGAATTAACTATTGGAAATACTGTATGGAAGAACTGAAAGTCTTTTCAATCTGCCTGAGGACCAGAGTCTCTCAGGACTTGTATACAGAAGATATGACTGACACCAAAGGCCATGTATCATGTTGTATCTGACATCATAAATTTTGCAAGATAAATATTCATTATTTTTTCAAGCCCCTTTATTTCTGTGTAAACAAAGAAAGGATTGATCTTAAACAGTTTTGTTTTTCAAATGTTCTTTTGGAAGGCCTATGTTCAATACAGAAATTGATCACTGGGAAAGGTTCTTACATGTAGTATGTTTAAAATTCAGGTTTAAGGTGATTTTCTGGAGATAAAAGTAACATCTTAGCCACTACAGTTTTTCTTAAAAAAATTCTTTTAAAGTTTTTCTTTTTTTTTTTTTTCTTTTACATGCCTTTCTTCACAAGCCTTTGTATGGTGCAGATTTTCATGATTCAAGGGTTAAAAAGCCAACTTAAGGTCTATAAATCAGAAGACAGTTTTACTTATCAGAGTGCTGTTTTTTACCTCAATAGACTGCTGGCTCTGTCATTCGTGCCAGGCTCTGCCTTATCACGAAGCCATCAGCCCTGCATAGTGGAATGTTCTTTGTTTGGATTATTTACTTCTACTATAAACAAAGATTAGAGCAAAAAATTTCAACTACGGGGCCCATGCACTGTCAAACTGTTGCTGGAAAATCACTGTCGTGTGTTGCGTAAAGCTGCTTGCTTTTCAAAAACACAACTGGCAATAGAACATTTGTTTTTTAACACCAGCATATTTCACACATGGTGAGAATTATGACAGAATGGCCAAGACTTTTATAACTGCAAAACCACTCTTTTCTTTCTATTTTTCAATTGTCAGATGTGAAACACTGTGAATGTTATATGTATAAAAAGGGTACTCCAGAAAACTGGGATTTTTTTGCTTGATGAATTGGCCATTATTTGAACTGAGGTTCTTTATACTGTATTTCATATGAGATTTCAAGGACAATTCTAGTTCCAATGAACTGATAACATTCCATTGTGTTTCAGCGTCTCCTTCTCTGATGGAAAACAGCAAATATTCAGAAAATCTAAAGCTGGAAAATCAAAATATTTTCAGTCCTGAAAATATGTAAATGTGTATTACACTAGAAGTTAATTCCAATATTATTTATTGAGTTCATACATCCCGGATTAACCATTTCTGGGTTTGACTTTTTAAGTGGCATAACAATCTACCTCTGAAGATGTCTGTTCATGATGGAGGCCAAAGACATGAGAATCTTCACCTCTGTTTGTCTTCAGCTCATTTTTGGTAACTCTCTTGACCTGAAATTCAATAGTGAGTTTTCTTCTGTGAAATGTGACCAAGGCAGCAGAAAGAGTGCAAATTCCTTTTCAGTTTTTCCTACTTACCCAGAAGGATAAGATCTCTTTTATATTATGTTGGAGGCTGGATTTTTCAAAGTGTGAGATGTTTTGCTTTCCAGAGATGCCTTTTCTAAACATATAATTTGGCACAGAATTGTTAATCAGAAGTGTGGTTGGGCTTGCATATGACTTTTGCTCTTATTAGAGAAGCATTCAGAAAAACCAAAAGGGTTTTCCTATTTGTGGGCTGTTGGAAAATTTCCTTCTATGCTTCATAATTGAATCTTCTGGTACGTCCCTTTCTAGAGAGTGCAACTTGAAACTCTTGAATTCTCTTTCTAGATAAAACCCATGGAAATAATAAGCTTCTCTCTAAATGTATTTTGTGGGCTTATTGACATATTAAAAACTATAAAACATATTATTGGCACATAGATTGGCCAGTTTAATTGATTAATAATGGCACTTAAATATTTATAAAGACAGTACTGTGTTAATGTGTATATATAGACGTACCATGGCAATAGCAAGATGCATTACTAAATTACCCATTTGCTAATTCTGAGGATAATATAAATTATCTATTGTTATATTCTGTACAAATTATATCTATTACCAATACAAATGTTACAAATTTATGCATATATATGTATTGACTACTAAAGGGATTTTGCTGTATTGTGATAAGATTTCCCTATCAATGTGGCTCCAGGGATCTTGTAAATATCAAGAAGGTGACTGCCCATTTTATTCGTCATTGAAGTGGTGTGGTGTAAGGTGTTTTAAATATTCCTTTTTAAGAGGTTTGTTGTTATGGATATGTATTTCATTTACTATTTCAGTGACCAGATTTTAAGTTTCTGAGGGGTTTTTTTGACTGCGTGGAAGTGTGAAGTTAAAAACACATACTACATCTGCCTAAAACGACATTACTTTTTCTACTGAATTTCTCATTTTGGTGCTGCTATTTTGTGATTGCCCGTGCATTTTGCCTTGAGACTGGAGAAGACCATCTCCATCTCCTTCCTCTGGGTAAACCAGGAGAGATTTGGGCTCTGCTATGCAGAACGCCAGATTAGCAGACTACAGTGGATCCTTCTGGGCACAGAATGTATTGATACTTGTGCTTCCATCTCAGCTTCATGACCATAACCTTTGCAATTGGAGACAGCAGTATTTCAAGCATCCTGCAGGACTTACATTTCCATTGGTGGAGGCCTTTGTAGCAACCAAGCTCTCTTCCCTGTAAATGTGTGATGATGAGTAACTGTCTTGCAAAATGACTGGGGAGATACTGTGGTTGCTGGTGAATATATGATAAAATGATAAAGTTGGCAGAAGTTACAAATTGAGTGGTACAAAAAAAATGGAGCAGTAGGAGAAAAAAAACCAGTTAAAATACATATTTTTCTTTACTTCGGACAGTGTATATAAGCAACCTATTGTTTTTGGGTTACCGCATTCAGCCCACAGAGGGGAAGTGGTTATACAGGCAGCTGGGTAATTTCACACTAAATTTTTTTTTCTTTTGAGAAATTATATATTTGTCACAGGTGAAGATGCCTTTTTCTGTTTGCAAATGCTTTCTGCTGTCAAGAAAACTGTAAGTGTAGAACTAAGGAAGAATGGAATTTTAGAGACTCACATACTCTCAGTATGATGTTTCATGTCCTTTTCACCTAACTACCCTTTCCATGTCTTAATAATTATCTCTTCTCTTGGCTGATACAGAGAGCAAAATTGTGGCAGTTGAGGTTTTTTTCATATTAGGTTTTTTATTTAAGGCTTCAAATATACTACATCTGAAAACATTGTAGGACAAAAAATTCTGCTATAGAAAACCAAATGAAACTAACAAATTACTGTTACCTAAGGTGTGAATGGCCTGCCTGCATGCCAGTGCTGTATGTAAGGCCTCCTCTGCCTGATTTTACCAGGTTGTGCTTTAATTTAGAAAGAGATATCAAGAATTGTGTCTTCTGGAAGGACTGCCAGAGTGTACCCCACAATGTTCTCACAAAACCTGGAGAATTATCATACCTGTCTGGCTAATTAGAGAACTTAAAATTGGATCTTTGAAAGATTTTAAAAGGATTAAGCAACCAAATTCCAGTGAAATTAAATAGCTGTGATGGACAGTCATGGGATGTTCACATTGCTTGCTTTAGACACCTAACACAGATGCTACAGCTGAAGCTTTGACCGCCTAAATTATGGAGAGGCAATGGAGACCACCTAAGTTAGGTGCCTCCGGTTAAGGTTGTTTTGGTTAACGATGGCAGGGTGTTTTTTTGTAATAAATTCCTTCCAGACCCCCAGATTTCCCTTGGCACTGTAGCTAGAGACTAGTGGGGATTTCCAACTCCTTTCTTTAATACTTGTTTTACTTCTGAGAAATGGGGAGAAAATTCTAAACCATAATTTTCCCAGGTTTCTCCCACCTAATTTTGTGCTCCCGCAAGTCTTGAACTGGACAGGATGGTATATTTTTGGTGGGAATTTTAATTGTCCATGCCATGCTGAGGAAAAAAATAATTTAAAAGGATTTAATCAATTAATTAAATTTCATGATTTTGCCGGTATTTTAGAGATTTAAACGGCAACAGCAACAACAAAAAAAGAGCCATCCAAAGGAAGACTGTTGTCACACTCAGTGGTACAGTGGATTACTTTGGGTTATTTAAATAACAACATTCTTTGTGTCCTGCTGGTAGTAACACTTACCTAGGTCTGTCTAAATTTGCCTGAAAGTTGACTTGAACTAAGATTTACCATATTCTCCTAGGAAATTCTGAAGCTCTTGTGGAGTAAACCCTCATGGTGACATTAAATCCTCAGACAATGCTGTATGGTAATGCTATTATTTTAAACATGGAATGCCTGAGAAATGCCTCTTCAGCCTACTCACCTATCTCACAAGTCTTAAGATTTTCATATTTCAGTAAACAAGTAAATATGAAACTGGCATTTATTTTGTATACTTGCTTTGATCAATAATTGTGGCTTTTGAGGAGTTAGTAAGTTGCTTTTTCCTTTTTGAAATCTAGGCCAGGACGAAGTTCTTTGAACTTAAAACACATGAGGGGATAGTTGATGGCTGGTTTCTAATTCCATGCAAAAAGGACAGATCTGCAGGTGACTCTATAGACAAAAATATACAGTTAAAGGAAAGAATTATATTGTAGCTGAGCTATACTGAAAATACTGGATGACAGAGCAAATGAGGCTTAATAAGATTTGGAGGGAGGATTTTAGCCTGTTAATTGTTGCCCAGAACAGCCAACTGGGCTGTGTATAGCAATCAGTAAATAAGAACAATAAATGAATGAAATTTAAATGAATGAAATGAAACCAAAAAACGTGACAGGAAAAACAATCTTGCACAATGCTAGGTATTTATTTCAATGTCTTAGAAAGGAAAACTGATTCAAAGCAGATGCTGTGGCTTTTCCACACAGATTAGAAAGAGATTTGCATTCTGCAGAAGTTGTCTTAGCCTGAGGCCTTATTTTCCTCTCTTTTAAAGTTCTTCCTGTCTCCACATTTACCTGAAGAGCTTAAGAAGACGTATGAATTTTGGGGGGAAAATATCTGTAGGACCAGGACAGGCAATGAGATACTACAGGCAGTGGAAAGCGCATGCCTGTATGTTCTTTGTTTTGTCATTTTATCTTGTTTACAAATATGGGCAAGCAGTTCCCATTTTCGTTAAGTCAGTTGGGACAGACATGTCCTTCAATACACAAAATTCCTGTTTTACAGAAGAGAGCAGAAGAATATATGCAAATCACTTCTGATCTCACTGAAAAGGAGACAAGGCCTGAGAAATTTTGGTGCTCCATGATCTCGAGCTAGAAAGATTAGATGATGTTGTGGCAGTGGGTACACAGAGCTGCACACACAGCTCTGCGTACAATTTTGGGTGTATCTAGGGTGTAGTATAAGGCTATAATTTACTCAGATTGTTTCCCTTTCTCACAGTAGTACACCTCAACCATTTAACTTACTGCTAAGACATACTCAAACAGCTGCAGACAAGTTTTTGTAAAGTTGTCAATATCCTCCTTGCAGGGCCCCAAACAAAAGCCTAGTCTGTCAAAAATGAAGGATATCAATATACACAATGCATTTTATAGTTGTATGGTGGCCTTCAGCAAGAAGTGAATTCAGCTAGAGAACAATAAATAAATAGAATATAGTAGCCTATCTATCAATAAAGCAGAACTGTTCTTCTTCAAGATAGCTTCAAGTAATACTTCTGGTGGTTTTTTTCAGGATAGGTCTCTGTTGGGGTTCAGAGCTCTCTTTGGTCTTATTTAAATTATATTTTATCAGTCAGAAAAAATAGTATTAAGCTATAATATAGTTCTGCTAAAACAGATTAGAATAAAGATTTAATATGCTTTTTGCTGTGAAGAATCTGATACCCACCATGTAGTGCTGTAATAAAATGGAAACAAATGAGCCAGCTCGAAGTTATGACTCTCCATGGTTTTTAGGTCTCTCATACATTTTTATAAAACATATATGAGAATTTCTGAATTGTTAAATTGTGTGGCTTTTTTTAAATGAAATTGTGCTCCAACACATGTCTAAAACAAAATTCTGTTTGCAGTTCTGTTTGCAGTGTGAAATACTAGCACTTCATTAATTCCCTGTCTGCTGAGCAAAATTTAAAATAAAATAACTATTTTACATAAGTAAATATATGCTAAGATAACGATGTGTTCTTTAATCAGGAAGTTGCTGATCTTGCAGGTTAAATATTCTGTGCAAAAATGTTTTTTCTTCTAGACATTGTTTTTTGGGGGGTTTTTTTGTAAATACTTATTTATGTGAACACTAGTAAAATCTTGCTGAAGACAGGCACATCTGAAACAAGCTAAGTGTAGCTCCTAGTGTTCACAGAAGGGTAAACAGGATGGCTTATGAGTAATAAACATACAGCTCACTTGAGTAATAATGGCAATGATTTGCCTCTGGTTTCATGCATCAAACTGGAAGTGGAGTACCATCATCTTCTCCCATAAAATTATTATTTTTTTCTTCATGTAAGGATATTGCAGGTTTGGGGATTTTGCTGGTTTTTTTAAGTGATGGAATGTTCATCATTACACTCTTACTAAATGTCTTTTCCTCTGAGACAGCAAAAGCTGTCTAAAGAGAAGGTTATTAAGGAACGACTACCAACTCTGGTAATTTAAGTTTAGCATTTGGCATTCTTTGCCTTCCAACAGCATTATAAATGCTGGTAGTTTATTTTTACTCGTAAGTTAGCTTTGCATCAGAACAAACATCCCTAAAATGCATTAGCCTTACAGCAAAGGAATGGAAACCTATGAAGCAGGAAGCCTTACAAAGTCTTCAGGGAAATCTTGAGTGCTTTTGAGAATGATTTATTTTCAAAGGGCTTAAGCAAAATCATCTCCAGAAAAGATATGAATGTTTCAGGCAATGTGCAGGGAAAAGACGTTGTGGCTCCAGCATGGACTTTGCCTTCTACAAATTATTTCACTACAACTGCAGAACCTTTGTATTTTTACAGGCAGTCATTCACAGAAGAGCACAGGTTATCAAGGGTGTGACAGATTTACAAGCCGTTAGATAAAGCATTAGAAACTGTAAGTCAAGGCAGTCTGTGAATACATTAGGCCACTGATTAGACGAAACAGGTATAATGAGTGTGACCACAGTATTTTTAGGTCAGAAATTTTACAGGAGCAATGGATTCAGTTTCACAAACCAGAGGGAGTACCAGTAGATGGGGGGGGGGGGGGGGGGGGTATTGCATCTTGTGGGGGTGATATTGCATCAGGGCTCCCAGAAGCAAGAGTGCCTCAGCAGGGCAAATGTTCCCAATGAAACAGTAGGGGAAAATGGGTGGACTCTCAATTAGGAGTGATACCTGCAGAAATCAGTATCACATAGATAAAGAACCAATGACAAAATGCATATGTGTGGCTTGTAGTCAAGATCTGAGCATAAATATTTCTGCTCTGTGAATGAGTCTGAAAAGTATGAATTTCTTTCCAGAGTTCTCAGATCTACTCTGCCTCTCTTTCTCTCTTTCTTTTCTATTGAAAAAAGTAATTTCAGCCTAAAAAGTATAGAAATTTTTGCCCTTCACTTTTTAATTCACAGGTACAATCTGCAAGTTCTAGATGAGAGTTTTCATGGACGGTTATGTAAATAAGTCCTTTTATATCATTTTCTGAAAGGTGTAAGTGGGAGCTTGAGTTGCATTTTTTAATGTGATTTAGATACCTGAGAGGTAAAGTCCTGTTCACTGTTGGTGAGGGTTAGGTCCCTAAATTAACGCCCTTCATGGCCTTTTTTATAATTTTCTCCCATATAATTTATAATAATCTTGAGATAGATGTTTTAGTTCTTGATAGGCATGTCCCTTAATTCTTTACTTCCTGTTTTCAGTAGTGGCTGTTTAGAGGATAACTTAACTTGCCTGGATTCTTGTCAATTTTCTTTTGGCCGTTCTGGGGTAAACTGGGTATTTCTTTGTCCTTGCAAATGGAGCAGAATATGTTCTCTGGACCAAATGCTGTTGCCACTACAGTAAAGCTTGTTGACAATGATGTCATTTTTCAAGTTTTGAAGAATGACATTAAAATTGAGCTTTAAAGAGGGCAAATTACTGAGCTCCTAATTTAGATTGTTATTACTCCCTAAAAGTAAAATTTTAAAACTGTTAGCTGGGGAGAATAGGTAGCAGGTGTTGTAAAGCATAATGTAGGTCTATCCCTCTGAAAGCTCCTTAAGTTCTTCTGTTACTACTTTCCCTAATCAGATGTGTATATTTACTGCTGCTTAAGAGTACAATGTGGAGTTTCTTGCTTGAAGAATATTGTGAGAGATGACGTGAGACCATTGTGTCTGGTTCTGATCTATTGGCTCAAAAGCACTATGTGAAGATTTTGAAACAGAAGTATATGTTGCTTGATAACTATAAAGATTTTACCCTGAAATGTAGAGGAAGTCCAATACAGTATTTTGAAATAGGACTTAGCTATTACAAGAAAAGATGAAGATGTTCACAGATTATTTACAAATAGTCTTTCCTCCAACTCCTGTATGGAAATACATCTCTGTGTGTGTGTGTGTGTGTGTGTGTGTGTGTGCACATGTATATTTATAAACACGAGAAAATATGTGTTTTCTCTCTATAAAATTACAATTACTGAGTTAGGAAACTAAGGAGTTGGAAATTATTGAAATTCCTGAAACTACTTGACAGCTTACTGTATGAACCATGGTATACATTTTTTTGAGCAGTTAAATGAAATAGTTGTAAGATATTCCAGACAGTTAACTGAATCAGCTCAGCTGTTCATGATGAAATGAGGGCTCTATACCCTGAGTTATTTTGAAGTACACATGGATGACAAGTAGCAAGATTTTTCTCAGTGTTAGTGGATGAATACAAAGTTCTGCGATATACACGGAGTTCTGTATCCTAGCAGTCAGTCTTAGTGTCTCACTCTCAAACACTTGTATTTAAATTCATTTGTAATAAAAAAACCCCTGGGAATTATTGACTTGTATATGCTTTTAGCATTGTGACTACAATCCTTTGACAGTACTAATGAAAATAGATGAAATTTCTCACTTAATTTTCTGTAGCAATGCTGATTTTTTCTATAGCTTTCCTTATTTTTTTTTTTGGCAGAAACTGATGATTTCTTAATTGCTTTCTACTGTTTGACCAAATTACTGTTTTAGGGTTTGGTTTTCTTGAAAGAATCTTTTTAAAAAAAAAAAAATAAAAAGAGAGAAAATTTAATGCTAATTGCAATGAGTGATAAGCCATGTGGCTGTGTTCACCCTTCAGTAGATCATGTGAGAATGTACAATACAGTTTTACTAGGTAAATAACACCCTATAGTTTCCCTCAGTAGACAGATGTTAAAGTACACGGATTTCTTAAAGTGTGTTGGAATACTATACAAATTCCTAGAATAAAAAATATGTGTCTCATGAAAGTTAGGGGGAGCTGAAAACATTCTCTGTGGATTTCTGCAAGTTGAAGATGCAGTCTCTTCCACCCTCAGCAAAGGTTGGCAGAAATTTTAAGAACCCTTCAAGATGTACAGTCAAATAAGTTTTACAGTCCTCTTTCTGTTGCACTCTACTCTTTAGAAACGAAATCTCTTTCAAAACAATTAGTTCTGGAGAGTTTACAAACTTCATGTGGTTTTTTTGCAAGCATACCATACTTCTCTAGGAGTTAATAACTCAAAACTTTCAGATATTTAACCTGTTATCATAGGGGTGTCTGATCATTTTCACTATGGAATGACAGGAATAATGTATATCATGATCAGTATGATAATTTTCACAAAAGTCACAAAATGAAACATTTTGAGATACCAAGATCATGATTTCATTAATAGCAAGAAATGTCTGAAAGTGAAGCAGATATTTTCCGTGGTAAAAGTTTACTTTCTCTTGTTGTCTTCAAATTACTCAAAAAAAATTACTCAAGAGTTTAAAGATTTTGGACAAGAGAGCAGAAAACTTTCTGGAGGAAAATGTCTGTTTCTTCTCTAAAAGTAATTACAGGTGTAACACTGTGAATTTTTAATTAACACTGTTTTAACTTAGAACTAAGTGTAGTTGAACAGAAGTTCTGTTAACAGAATGACCACCAGAGAAATCTTTCAAAGTTTCGTGATTGCAAGTAATTAATGACAGTGAAGTGTTCACAAGACATGGTAAAAGAAAAAAAAAAACCCAATTAATTCTTTAGATTTGTGTATAGATTAATGTTTAGATTTGATGTGTATATTTAACTGTATAGATTTAATTGCAACCACTGTAGATGAAGATATTCCTCTAAAGTATGACTGCTAGTTTTCAGTCACAATCCTTCCACAATATCTGGAGAGTTTAAAATATGTGCCAGATACAGAATGTTATTGCACTATAGAGATGTAGTCACTCATTTCAAACATATTGGGGGTATTTGTTTTGTTGCTTTGTGGGCAACTTCTTTACCACTGCTGTATTTCCTGGAACACATACTGTATCTTTAAAAGAAGAAGAAAAAAAGGAAAAAGAGCAGCATACGGTATATGCCAGCTAGCTCTGGTTTTTTTAACACATGATTATTTTATTGGGGTGTACATTAATTAATCCTGAAATAAGATCCTGTGTGACATTCAAAGTTGTGTTGAGTAACGCAGAGTTTAAATATTTTAGTTTTACAACTCTGTTATGCTGGCAGCAAACAATAGTATCTCAGTGAAGTCAGCATATGAACACTGCTTGTGATGACATCTGGAAGGCATGTTTTATCTATAAGCACAGTTGTAGACAAATGAAAGCAGACAGATGTAAGGCTGGTGTGGCATCTTCGCCTCAAGCATTCTCTGGCTGTACATTTTCCAGTGTGTCAAAAACAGGGAGCTTTTTTCTGGAATAAAAACATTCTGTCACATCTGTACACCAACTACTGTGCTGCCTTCTCTGAGCTCTGAGGTGCAAAATGGTAGATATTGTTCAAAATTTAACACAAAGCCAAATTTCAAAATGCGGAGAACTACCTGGGTGTTTGGAGTATGAGCCACCAAGGGACAATAAAAAAGGCAAATTATGAGCTTACATTCCTAGTCTTATCAATACTGCCTGGTAGGGAGATGGTTTTGGTGTTTATGGCAAGGATACGCAGATATTTCTAAAAGTACCTTTCACACTGATATTTCATTTAAGTGACAAATGCATTTGAGGGAGGATGAGAAAAAAATCTGTCTGTGTAGCAAGGTCTATAAATGCCTCATTCTTTGAAAAGTGTAGTCTGAATCTTAGCACAAGTCATACTTGTTAGGTGTAGTGACACTTTTAACAGTCCTGATGCTCTTCTGTGTAGAATTAATTTTCTGAAGAGAAAAATACTATGTGTTTGCAGGAGATAAGCAGGAAAAAAAGTGTAGACATTATTGTGGGGGAGTTTTTATTTTTTATTTTTTTAATGAGTTTCTTTCCTGTAGTTTTCACCAGGGATCTGAGCTGATACAAGCAGTAAAATGCACTGCACCTGTTATGGTGCATGCAATTTAGTCACAGGTCTCTGGAGGCTTGTGGATGAAATACTCCATCCAGTGTATGTGTCACCTAAGCTTCTGCTAATTACATTTAAGTGTATTTTTTTAAGGACCTGGAAACTCTGCATAGAATCCAGCCTTTGCTAGAAAGGTTTCATGTATTGTATTATGTTGTAAGCTAAGAAAAAAAAAACCCAACCAAATAAACAAAAACCAAAACACCACAATAAGAAAAAACAGACAAATAAAAAAAGAAAGCTGTGCATTGGTACATTTAAGTCAGTAGTAGCAGAAACTGCAGAGATATAACAGCAATCAGAAGAGAAGTCCGGAATCATTCACCAACACTTTTTTCTTTCTTGGTATCCTTTGCCTGAATAGAATCTGTCTGCTTTCCATTATAGCATATCTTTCTACTCTGGAAAAATCAGTAGCAAAAGGTGGTGAAGTGCACAAGTTTTTTAGTAATAGAGAATCATTACGCTATTAACCTGGGAAATACAGTTGTCCATTTCCTGTTTGTCCCCACCGCAGTACCATCAATCTATTCAGAGTGCTTTGTATTCAGAGCCCAAGGGCCCCAGATAAGTGCCTTTGTGTACATAAAATGGCACTTTTTTGTTTTACATGCTGTTAGCATAGGGCAAAGGAAGTGAGTGTGTAATCGCATATGTACAGCAAATAGCCATTTGTACCTGCAAGGAGCAAATGGGCCCACTCAGATGGATTGGTTGGCCTTTAATAGCACTTGAGTGAGCTGATAGGCAGACATAGATGTACCTGTTACACCAGAGACCTGAGGCCCTTGTACCTTTGCATGACTTTTCACTTAAAAACTACTGTTTGTGGTTCAGTGGCTCCATCACTTTATTTGTGTTCCTTTGCTTGTAAGACCGTGGACTGCTCCTGAGAGTCCTGGTTTCTAAAATTTTAATGCTGTAATGCTGACCCCTTGGTAATGTTCCCATATTGGAAAGCACATTAGCTTTAACTTGAAGGATGTAGTTTAACAGCCAGCAGTAAATATTTTACTTTGTTCTTCTCAGCATATTTTTGTCTGGGTTTTTTTGGGTTTTTTTTAATGTCCAAACTGTAACAGAAGTAGCAAATTCTATATAGTCTGACCACAGACCATCATTTCACAGCCACTAAAAATTCATGTCTCATCACCTAGCTGATTGAGTAGAGGAGTGAAGATATAGAGACTGCAAGAGATGTAGGTACTCCATGTACACTGACACACCACGAGTCACCTACAAAAAAGTGAAGAATTAAATCCAATATTCTGTGATTTTTGGGTTGTGTTGTTACTACAATAATTTTATTGCATTATGGTAGCAAACATTTTCACTTTCAGGTTAGTATTTCTGGCCTTTTAGGTATATCTAGGGTAAGAACAAATAGCCTTGACCTGTGTGCTGTACATTGCAAACTTACTGAAAACCCATCTGAGACCAGAACTACTGTAATTTCCTTACAATTGACTGATCTTTTACTTCCAATACAACAAATCCACTTTTTACTGCCTACTACATTAACTGGGTTTTTTTGGTTTTAGAAAACATTTTGGAAGTCTCTTTTCCTTTTTTTTTGTTTTTTTAGTGTCCCACATGACTAATTGGCAACAGATTTTAATTGCAAAACTTGCTGGATTTTTTTCATAGCTGTGTGTGGGTTTTTTAATATTTATAATTTAAATTATGGTAAAATTAAGAGGTCCAAGCTCAGAATTTGTGCATGCCTGTGCTAAAAGCAATGCAAATATAGAGTCAGTACAGGACTACCTACATATAACAAAAGTAAGTCCTTTGATAAGTTTATTTACATATATGTAAATATGTATAAGTACAAGAAATTCTACTCCAGTTGAATCCAAATGGAGGCTTGCAGTCAGTGGNGCGTCTCTCTTATGAGGAGAGACTGCAGGAGCTGGGTCTGTTCAGTCTGGAGAAGACTGAGAGGGGATCTCATCAATACATACAAATATCTCAAAGGTGGATGTCAGGAGGATGGTGCCAGACTCTTTTCAGTGCTGCCCAATGACAGGACAAGGAGTAATGGCCATAAACTAAAACACAAGAAGTTCCACCTCAGTGTGAGGAACAATGACAATACACTGAGGGTGGCAGAGCGCTGGAACAGGCTGCCCAGGGAGATCATGGAATCTTGCTCTTGGGAGACATTCAAAACCCACCTGGACAGTTTCCTGTTGGCAGCAGGTTGGACTAGATGGTCTCCGAAGGTTCCTTCCAACCCTAACAATTCTGTGATTCTGTGAAATTAATATTGCAAGTAAACGTATGTTGCAATATTCATTGACAATTATGGAGAGTTGAGTTTTGCCCTTTTTCCTCATTTTATAATGACAGCTAATTGTAAATTCATGTATAATTTTATCGATCTTATTGGAGATGTCAAAAGTACAATTTTGTACAAAAGCAGAATATAGACTTGCTATTTAGTGTAGTGTGTACAGTATGCTACTAGCATAAACTAACATAACCTTTAACAAAATATATGCTGAAATAGCTTAGTATTGGACTGTCTTTTCTTTGCATGTTGACTGTGATGTTTAACTGTCTTATTATAAAGCTGTGTGTTTTTTATTTCTGCTCGATAGAGAACCAGTGATATTCCTGCAAAATGATCTTTAAAGCTAGGAGTGTTTCTTTTGTGTTCATAAGCCAGTAGTCTGGCATAATCGATTCTGACTGGCAACATATTTTGACAGTAGAACCTCAGAGCTGAGGCACAGCAGTGGATACTGCAGGTCATCACAGACAAATTTTCAGTAAGGCTGACTGTGCCACAGTCTGTACCTGCCCACACTTTGGGTCTCATTCTTGTCAGACAGGTTGCTGCTTCTTGCATTGCCATGGCATTGGTTCCTGTTGAGCACAGCACAGATGATACAGGTCTGACCCAGAGTCTGATTCCAATCAATTTGCCTCTAATTAGTTTGAACTTTCCCTTACTGCTAACTTGCACTGACACCAAACATCCACATACACGTTGTGACTTGGATTCTGGGAACTTCCAATGGAAAAATGCTCTCAGGCCATGTGAGAAAGCTGGGGTTTTTTCTTAATTCCCTTTTGTCATCACCAAACACCATGACTAATTTCCCCTTAATTTTTTCTAAACAAAAAACCAAATCATTATATAGCTTTACCTTTACAGAGGGGCTGGCAGGAGAGTTGAAAATCTGCCATACCTCATGCATTATACTAAGTTCTTCTTCTAGTATATAAAGATGTATAAACATACGCACACACTACTAGCAGTAGAGTGTCATGCTTTAATGTTCCCTGTAGTGGAATGAAACTAACCTGTGCCTTCATCTATGCTCTCAGCTCGTTCTGCTTAGCTCAGCTGATAGCTGTCAATAGTCCGGGAATGATATTTCTTCTCCCTTACACTAAATGACAGGCTCTTTTTTCTTATTGCAAAAGCAGATTTATTTTAATACATAATGTTATCATCTTGGTGGTACAAAACCATGCTTGCGTACTTAAAATGTGCTCTTGCACAGTCCACCAGCATCCATGTGGCTAATTTAGGTCTTGTGCTTCCTCAGCTAAAAATCATCTGTACAGGAGATGATCTGCACTTATTACATCTAACAGTTCTTTCATCTTATAATTTGCATTAAATGATGTTTTTAGGCAGAAAATTCTGTGTTCACTGAGGGATAAAAACAGAGATTAAGTAATAGACCACCCAGGAAAAAAGGTCACAATTTAAACTCTTTCTGCCTGAGTGTTCTAAGTTTAGGTATTTTCCTTTTTGTCTTCCACCTGTTTCCAGTCTTACTCATTTCTCCTTTGTGCTGCTATGAAACAGTAACAACTTGCATTTATATGTCTGCAAGTGAAATGCACCTCAGCCTCAGTAGTTCCCACGGCTTGCAGAATTTTAGTGTTTTAAACAAAATGCAAGCAATCTCTTTAAGGAGATTGATGTTGGATGGAAGCAACCCATAATGCAGTCAGGCACTGTATTGACCCTCCATTTTGTGAATGAGTGCACAATTTTTATTGGTTTTGGCACATCTCTGTGGCTATCCTGGCAACTTTGGGAAGAGCATCTCAGATCAGGTACATTTTGTGTAGAAAGATGTGGTCAGTCATTCTGCTTGGTAAAAGGGAATAGGTGACCAGAACACAGCTGAAGAAGTGTGAAGTAAGGAAAGTACAGCAGTAGGATCAAAAATAAGGAGAGGAATGAGGAATAAAAAGTTTATAAATTACAGTATTGCTATTATATTTATACTTTATCTTATGAGACACTTCTAGGATTCAATTAGTCCACTGCAGTTCAGAGATAACCGGGGATGCAGCTTAGGAAGGGTATTACACTATTGAATTGTACTTATCTCTTGTTAATTAAGCTATTATTTATCTGCATTGCCATTCACTTTGCCAATGTGGTAGTTATTTTTTTTTGCCTGTGTGAAATCTCAGGATGTTTAGACATTACTTTTGTCAGGGAGGAGCTGGATGACTTTTCCTATAGCAGTAAATGTGGATGTACCCATAGCTCAGGTACAGCAGCTCCCTCCACACAGACCTGCCTCCACACAGTCACAAGGTGTGGTCTGGACTGGACCTGATTTAAGGTAATCTGGTTCACTGACAGAGGGTAAGCAAGAACACTAGGCATGTTGTGAGTCAGATAGAACATGCTTTTGAAATAAATCTCTCTCATTTGCCTTATTGACAATGGTATTTCCAGAGATCACACTTATTTTTCCTTCATTGCTTTGCTTTTCATTGCTTTACTTTCAAAATGTGTACTAGCCATATTGCCAGCCAGTGGGTACAGACTCACTGGGACCAGAGGATGCTTTTGATCCTTTAAGAATTCCTAATTGGTTTTGTATGATACATTTGGCAGAAGATTTATCCAAACCCATTAATTCAATACTGGTAAGGAAATGGACTGTAATGATGGTAAAGATTGTTATCAGAGAAAGGGTAAATACATTTGGCATACATCCTTGTACTCATTATTTGCACACTATTATCAGTATGGCTTGGACAAGGAGCATAGGAGGATTTGCCACCATGTGTCTTTGTAGAGAAAATTACTTTCTTTTGAATTTGCAATAAGGACTTCAAACATCAGAAGATTTTTATACTTACAAAGCCCAGCAGTCTCTATACATGGAACATTGGAATCAAAACTGCGGTATAAATCCTATGACAGTCCCTTATAATCCTGGAAAAAAATAAAATGTAATAGTTTGAAAATAGTATTTTTTTCCCCAGAATGCATGCACTGAAAAATTGCAGAATTTTGAGTGTTTTTGAATAATAAGAGATCTGAATCTAGTCAGATTGGATTTTTATTGATTAGGAGACAGAAAATTCTAGTTTTGAAATCAAGTGGAAATAAAGTAGTATATGGAGACCTTCTACATGGAGATATTTAAATAAAATGTGAGTTAGTGGGGAAAGTCTTCCAGCCCTTGTGCACAGCACTAAGAAAACTAAAGCACTGAAGCTCTGTGTTTGGTGACCCAACAGCAGGTGAAAACACAATGATCCCTATCAGACCTGAGTGCACTTGATGTTGAACTCTTCTGGGAAGGGACCCAGAAGGACTATTTCTTCCTACTTTGGCCCATGCAAAATTGCCACATATGCTCTCTAGCAGTTTACTCAGGCCAAAGAAACAGAATGTCCCTTAGGCAGGAGAAAAGGGTATACATGGTTTACGTTCATGTAGAAAAGTGTGCATTTGGGCCTGGACTCAGGAAGGGCTCGTGTTCAGGTTTGCTCTTTTGTGTTAATCCAAGGCAAGTCCGAGGGTATGAAATTGTTTCCACTGGCTTCGTTAAGATGAGATTTCACTCCCAGTATTTTTAGCATGTCATTATTTAGTAAAATCTTTAGCAAAGCATATAGCCATGGGTCAAGAACTCTTCCTAGAGATCTAAGAAATGCTAACTGTATGCAAGTATTGATAAACTGTACCTTCCATGTTTGTTTCCCTTAGCTTCCTAATACATGCTTGAATTAATTATACATGTCAGATATTTTTCACAAGAAAATTTTCTCTTTTATCTTAACTTTACCTATGATTTGCCAGTATTTTCAGTAGTATTTACACACAAAAACCCATCTAGAAAACAACTCTAAACAACTTGGATTCTGTCATACTTGAATAATAGCAGTAAGTATAATTATGTGCTAGATAGTAATATTTCAATAAAGAAATTTTTATTTCAACTGCAGCAGAAAAAAAAAACCCTAAGAGAAATTATGGACTCTGCAGCTGTGATGCTTGTGAGGGTGAGATGAAATGATCTTTATTTCTAAGATAGCAAGATTTTCAAGATTCTATATAGTTTTAGTCAGCATTTGGTTAGTGTCTACCCAGACTCTCATTGCCAAAAAATGACAGATAAGCTGCAGCTGAAGCAAAACATCTGAATGTTTAAGAGATCTCAAATTTTAAAACAAAATTTAGTCTTCAGATTTTACTTGGTTACAATATAGTCCACTTATCTAATATACAGGTTTTAAGATGTCTTTAAAATGACAGTTGTACCATAAGCACTTGGATTGCTTAAGGAAATGAGCAGTGATAAGTATTAAGACAATTCTTCACACTGAAGAGTAGTTTAAATATATGGTTTTAGCTTTGACTTTGAATTCATAATTAGTTGCTATTGAAATATATATATTTTACTGTTTATGTAAAATGCAGGTGCCAGTATATGTTTGTACTCTTGGTACTTGTCTCTGTAGATGAGCACATTTGCAGCTGTAATTTGAACCCAAAGCTTCAGGATTCGACCTCTTTTTACCCTATCGTGGAATTAAACATTTGAGCCAATGCTAAAACTTATTAACAGGACATTTTAAATATATTGTTATGCCTGAACTGTGTTCTTACTGAATCCTTTTTATACCACTCCGTGATTTTAAAAAAAAAAATTAAATGCAGTTAGTGTTTTCTGGGCTTTATATTTTCTTCCTCAAGCGGAATGAAATTTTTAAACTTTTTCTTCTGCCTCCTGCACTATCAACATTTAACTTTACAGTAACAAGCTGTACTCATGGCTACTGTCAGTGGAAAGATCTGGGGAAGAAATAAGAGCAAGCAAAAGGTGAATGCTGTTTCACTTGGCATACATTTTTACTAAACTGGGGTGAAAACTTGTAACTTCCTATCCAGTTAGTTGTCCTGCATTATTTATAATGTCACAGTTTGACGCTGAAGTTGGGAACATGAGCAGACTGTGGGTGCAGTATCCCTTCCAGTATCTTCTTAGACCTATCTGAGTGTTTAGGAGAAATTATGCACTATGATGATTGGGCTGATCTGCAACATGAACTGATTGGTAAATTTGCTTAGGATTAGCACTACTCCTGTATTGAGTTTGCAAACTCTAAATTCAAAAGCTGTGTGATTTTTCAAAATCAAACCCATAACTTTACTCTTCTTTAGTGACCACAGAAAGCTAACAAATGAAAAGTTTTAAGAACTTATAGGAATATGACACTGAGAAACAACTCCTGGTATAACTTTATCGTGAGGCTGTCAGTATTGTGCTGTCCTTCAGGTTCTCACAATAGTACAGTACAGTACTGTTCTTTCCTTTTGAGCAGTGACTCTCAGTGTAGTTTTCTGTTGCATTGTAAAATATTCCCAACATGAATCCTGAATTGCACTGAGGAATAAGGATAAAAGACAATGTTTGATTTATTAATTTCTAGTGGATTAGAACTACAAATGTTTGCTATGTTTTTAATTTGAGAAGTAGCAAGAATCACATCAGCTTTTAATTATGCATTTTGTGTAATGCAGCCCTGAATAGAGCAGAGCAAAATTAAAATTGTGGATCAAATGCTAAATCTGAGTAGTGACTGAAGTGAGCTGTAGTGTAATGCTAATGGTTTTGCGTCTTCTGGCATTATGTCAATAATAGCTCTAATCACATTAAAGAGAGAGCCCATTAGCTTATTCTCTTCGGCAGCATGCACCATAGCAACATATTGTAAGCCTTGAAATAACTGGAAATTTCTTTCAAAAGCATTGCTGTCTATGACCTAAGGAGGGTGTGGTATTAAATATCATAATAAAAAAATCCCTAAACCTAGGAAAGCTTTCTCTGTATCTACTTAATTAAGCCTCTGTTAGCTTCCATTTAATTTAAGAACTTTAATTTCTACTTGTTGCCTGATTTAGGTGGTTTTAGTGAGAATCCATGACAATTTTGTGAGACAAAGTGATTCTTACACTGGCTGTACCTGAAAAATTAGCTTTTACAGGATTTGAACTTGAGGGCAGGGACTTTTTCAGTCACGTTTATTAAATGATTTTTCTGCCAACCTGTCCCAGCATTTATGTGCATAGAAAAACTGCAATCACATTGACCAACCTTCCCTTTTAATCCATTTAGCATTCCCTTCAGAACATACCATAAACAAGATGGTTATTCATAGAGAAAACCAACCCAAACCAAACAAAACTAAAACAACAGTGAAACATGCTTTTGTTCAGTTAGACTGATCCACGAAACTCAGTTTTTAAGTCCAGTTGCACTGGAAAAAATGTTTTGAGATCCTGCAAAGATGACAGAATTGTTCACAATCTATACCAGAGAATGAGCCAAATTCAGAGGAAAGACCCAAATTCTGGCCTTGAATGCTCACATGTGTCTTGTCTACTTCAGTAGAGACCGTAAGTCTTTATGTGTGCTGGGAAAATTTGACCAGTGTATTCCTAGACCTTTCTCTGCTGGCTCAGCTCATCAGCAAATGATTTCCCCTATCTCCCACCACAGGCTGCTTGTCATGGCTCATACAACCCCTTCTTCTCTAGCTTTTGCTGTTAGATATGGTCTATGCTTTGTTGGCATCTCTGTTTCTTTTCAGGTCTCAGTTGAAAACATTCCTTTTACCTGCACCTCTTAATTTCTCCCTCTGCTGTTATTTACAATATCAATGAAACACTAGGATATAAGTCTGTGCAGCATTTTAGGATACAGCTTGTTTGAAAGATGCTATACTAAATAAAACTCTGTTTTATGTCTGCACAGAGAACTATATCCTGGCTATCTCTCTAATATATCTATAAATCATTTGCCACATAAATGACTGATTCCATTTGATACCAATTTTTGTTTCACTTACTGGGTTTGTAGAGTGTTTTATTTCTTTTGCATCACAAATAGTATATTACCAGGAAAAAATAGATACTTGAAATGAATCCTAGTTACAGCAAGGAACAGCTGTTGTAGGGAGACCAAGCTGCCAATATCGGGTTTAGGCATTCTCATTAACTTGCTTTATCCACTGGAAGGAAGTAAGTTAATTTAGCCGTATTTGGTGAAATTCATGTTCAGGCAGATAGCAGTAGAAACAATAACAAGGATCTGAAAGGTCCAGTCCAGTATGCGTTTACACACATGGGTGGCCTCAGTGAATACAATTGTACTGGTTTACCTCAGAAATATTCATGGAGACAGAGCATGCTTCAGCTATGGCTGAAGTCACAAACATTTTGATAATTTGAAACTTTTCATCCATTTGCATTCATCTAACAATTAAGCTGCAGAACAAAAGACAAAATCCATTGTTTTAAATTAAATATGCAGTCTTTAACAGGGTACTTGAAGCCTCATTTTTCTTCTTGTACTTGTGAAGAAATAATATCTTGCTTATTTATTTAAACCAAAAGAAGTATCATGCTTAACAAGCAAGTTATTAAATTTAGAAAAAAAAATATTAGTTGCTAGGGAAGGGAATTTTGTCCAGTTCAGCTAAATTACAATAATTTATTTTGAGGTTTTGTAAGTACTTACTATTTAATTAAAAATTGAGGTTGTTAGAAAAAATACCTTGTAAAACAATACACCCTGATAAATAATATGTTACAGAATTCTGCAAAGTACTACACACTTCATATTTCTGCAATTTCTTTATCAACCAGTTTTGGATTGTTTAAGTAGAACAGTGAGAATAAAATTATTTCTGCCCACCACGTGCCATAATTCTACCTATCGAAAAGGAAACATCAAGGCAACAAAAATACCAGGCGTGGGTAAGATTTCTAACTGGTATCACTTTTTTCTTCTTTATGGGCCAAACCTTTTCACTAATGTATTGGTTCAGGAGATCCAGATCTGTCCTAGGGCTTGCAAAGGAAAAAAATAATTGAAGAAAAAAAAGTTGGAGGAATTTACAAAAAGCATATGAGTGCAGTAGTGTTCTTATTTTCTTTTTACATGCATACAAAATGCAAGTAATGTTATGCATCATGGGTGTGCAGTGCTGAAATAATGGATATCAAGGTTCACACTTTCAAAGGGATCTCACCTTGGGAGGTAAAAGGAAAGGGGTTGGTTTACTTTGTAGGCATATATGAAACTGACTCCCACTGCCTACTCATCATACAAAATGTATTCCTAAGTGTTTAAACTTTAGATGCGCTTTCAAAAAACACATGTTCACCATTTTAGATTTCCAACATGAGTATGCCTTTGAATGACTCTCAGACCTCCCAAACTCCTTCTGTGTAGACTTGACAGAAAGGAGAGCTCCTGCTGCCCTCCTTCTCTGCACACTTGTAGCTCTCATGCTGTCATTGTCTTTACTTATGCTACATGCAGTCACTAGTGAATGATAAGAAAAGCATCTATCCCCTCAAAACTGTCATCAGTAAAACTCATAAAAACCAGACAAAATTCTTTCACGTTACATCGTTTTGACAGTAGATTGCTACTTTCCTTTGCTTTTATCTTCAAAATGGTGAATTTTTAACTGCTATGTCACTTGCTACATAACCTTTGTAATGATAGGCACTTCTGGTCACCACTCCATTTCCACACTTAGGTCTCAGTGTGCATGCATGACAGCCAATACCAAAATACTTCATTCCTATTGTATTGCTAAGCACTCCGGATTCCTACACTATTACCAAGTTGTCTGTGTAGATACTGGAAGTATTATACAATTTTGTGAGAGTATTTTTTGTAAAATGTTGGGAAAATTTGCATTCTTTCCTAATTATTGCATGATTTGAGGTGACTGCCTGTGTGAGGACAATGTCTTACAGCTCTTACTTGAAAGTAGGACTTATTTTTAGTTTATCTGCCTATTGTGAATAATAACAATGGAGTCAATATGCTTGGATGCCTTCTTGTATCAGTATCTGATATGGTTTGGACATCTGGATGGAGTGTTAATGACGAAACGTATATTTTTGGCTAGAAAAGCTTATTCCAAATTAATTTTATCTTGCATCATAGATATATAGTAATGTTTAAAAAAAAATAACATCTCTTACGCTTTGATAGTCCTTGTTACTGACAATATTATCAGAATTAAACCCACAGAAAAAGAGGAGACTCTAACACAGTAAAAACTCTATGTATAAATTTATCAGTGAATAGTGGCTAAAGGACATTGTGGGCCACTAATGCCATTAGCATTTTTTCTATTGAAACCCAGCCTCACTATGCAAAGTGTACAGAAATCTAATCTGATCCCAGCATTCAGGTTTTTCCTAACTGATGTCTGTATTTTATATCTGCAGCTAAAAAATAACTGAGTTGGGTCACAGTTGCATAAGCATATGTGCAGTTTTACATCAGCAAGTAGTTGCACTAGATGCTTGCGTAATGTGCAAGAAATTTGAATTTTTAAAATTTGGAATTTTTAATATGCTCTCATTTAAACAAAAGAGAAAAGGTAGAGGATGGGTTAAGCACTGTGATAGATAGTCAGTTTTCTATGCTTCTGGGGATTTTGAAACAGTGTTTGGACAAATGTTGTTAGGTATGTAAGCGGATTTATTCTCAGAGAAATAGATAAAATGGAGGTGAAAAATAAAGTCTAGAAAACTGTCCTCTCCCTCTCATCTTTCTCTCCTTTTCACTCTAATTCTCTCTGGTTTTCTTTTGCTTCCCTCCTCCTTTCTCCCATTTCCTTTCCCCTTCTCTTTTTCTTTCCTTTTCTCTCTTCTGTCTCTCTTTTTCTCCCTCCCCCTCCCAACATATAAAATACCAGCAGTCATGCACTGTAAATTCATAAAAGGTGGGAATATTTCTAGCTCTCTGGCAGGTAGAAGACATTGTTATGGGCTGAATACACTTATATCTGAATAAATTCCCAGGGAGGCTGAGAACCACTGACATGGTAGGTATGTAAAACCATGTAACTGACATCAAGGCCTGTTGCACTTGTGTAGCCTTATTGAATCAGTGGAGCGCTCAGTCCCTAGTGAGGCAGATGTCACCAGCATCTGCATTCCTGACAAGCAGCTACACCTGGGGTTCAGGGGACACTTACGTACTTAGGCGGTGCTGTGCGTCACCGAGGCTTCATCACCAGCTTTGAAAAGTATATTTTTTGAAAACTAAGACAACGGCTTTTATATGTTGATTGGGTGTAGTGGAAGGAGTCATTAGAGAGTGAGTTCTGTGGTGTCTGTTCGAGTGTCATGAGTTCTGTGCTCGTACTCCAAATGGGACTGGTTCTTCTTATGATAACATCATACCGACACTAATTAATTTCAAAATACATGAAGTGGATTGTGATTCTTGCATTTTCTCTTATCTTAAAAATGGCATAATATCTCACCCCACTTCTCTCTTCCTTCTTTTGTCAATTAGTTTTGTCTTGTTTAAAAGCCCCTTTTGCTTGGTTCTTAAAAGCCCTGTATGCACAGGACAGGGGAAGGACTTTTGTTTTACTCCAAGTATAATAGCAGTCAAGTTACAAGACAAAATGCAAGCCAGATAAATGAAGTGAAGGAAGAGCACTATCAAAAGCCACTGTGTACCCCACAAACAAACACCGGAACATCCAGAAATAATAAAGTCCAAGAAAAAATTACAATTCTGTCACGGAATACTGCCTCACATTCTTTGATTAGACAGCTTTTACCTCGGCAGTAAAGATGATGCAATGATCAAAAAACTTTAAATAACAAGTAGCATTCTGTAGAACATGTAGGCAAAATTCATGAAATGTGTGTATATGCATATATGTGTGCAATTATTTTAAAGCTGGACTCTGTTGTCTAAGTTTATTGCTCTTCGATTCTGTGGCTGACCTAACACTATGCCTTGCAGTACATGCCTATATTCCCTGAGCCCTGGCTAATACGTGGGCTTCTTGTGGTGAGTCTGAAATTCCACTGCAGGATTTTGAGTGGAGAAACTCTTGTGGTTTATGGCATCATCAGTACCTTGAGATGGAAATGAGGCTTTATGGAAATCAATCTTCCTTAAAGGGCTCTGTACAATACAAAGTGCTTAAAAAATACTGAGTGCTGCTTTTACTGTTCTGGCATCAACCCAGCCTGTGTTCACTTATGTATGGTTGTACTATAGGTGGGTGTTCTTCAGCCACAGTGTTTGCTGCTCTGGTTGAAAAATAGAAGAAAAAAACTGATTGCAAGGGGAGTTTGGTATTGCTTTATCCTCTCTCCAAATTCTCACACACAACTTTTTACTTCTTTCCAAACCTCACTTGTCCTGTTTCTGTGAAAACACAGCTTAATTCTGTGTCTGTTTATGTCTGCCTGTGTTATTTTCTAAAACTGCACTTAAGGAAAAATGAAGCCTGGTTTTAACTTGATTTGACTACATCTTGCGTAAAAGGTTTCTCATAAGTCGTAAAGTACCAATAGTGCCTTCTTTGTGTGAGTGTAAATTCAGTGCTTTTCCTCAGATCAGCGAAAGGACAAGTGTAACCCACTGCATTTCTGCATGTTCTGGCCTACTGCTGCTGCTGTTTGCTATGTCCTTGCTGCTATGAGTGTACCACAATGTAATTGTCTAAACATGCTCACACTGCTGTGATGTGCCTATGGTGAATCCTGCACAGTAATTTGATTTGATTAATGGATTTTTGAAGGTGTAGTCCCCTCCTTGAAATTCATGTGGTTTGAGACAACCATGTTATAGGTAACCTTGCTTGTTTAGCTCCACCAAACTGAATTAATTACTGTAGTTCACTTAAGAAAAAGAAAATGAGAAAACAATTCCAGGAGTTGATCACATAACAATACTACGTTGCATTACTAATGACTTGGCAGTGATCATTTCTTGCTAAGAGGAGTGCAAGACATACAGGTATGCTTTAAAATGCTTATAAATTATAACTCTGTTTACTGTGAGTTTTATAAATCCCTATAGAGGCCTGACCTTATTGTCCTATATGGGCAAAATTGACATCAGCTTGTAATCTTCAGTTTTAATTTGCCTCTTTTAAAGATTGCAGGAATATGGCCTGAATATACAAGGTTTTCTGTGTTATTATCATGCTTGAGCCAAGCTCAGTTGGTCTGCCTGAGAACAACGAAACAGAGAGTTTTACATCCTTCACAAAACTGTTTAAACAGTTTCATTTCAAACATTGTCATCACTGAGGAACAGCTGAGGGAGTCTGTGATTGCTGAGAGATTTGCTTGGTTCTTTTGTACACCATGATACTTCCCTTTGCTCTATAGTGTAATTTACAATGCATTTGGCTCCATTTGAGCCTTTACAGTTGTTTGCATGTTGCTATCCAAAGTATTCCTTCTTCTATTTTGAAATGGACATTTCAGATCCGAAGTGGAGTCTGTTAATTTTCAGTGTTTCAGAATGTGTATTCAGAATTTTGTTTGCAAATAAAATTATATATATATGTATGTATATATATATATATGAGAATTCCTTTTATTTTAATAATTTATTTCAGTCTCTCTGTAGATTGCAGTAAATAAATGGGGTATAAAATATTTGTATCATCATGGCTATGGCCTGAATTTCATACACCACCATAGCCTTGTCATCTTTTGCTTTTGATATAAAAAATCAAAACCAAGAGGCTTGTAATCCTCTATATATTGATTTTTTTATTATTAAAAAGTGAAAGTTGAAAGGCAGCTCTAAGCCTGCTTTATCAGCCACACTTGGACCAACTTTGGATGCTGTTTCTAAGAGCTGGAGATGTGCCAAAGACATTAAAATTAACTTTTTGCTTGCATTTTGCCAAGCTATTCTTACTGCTCTCTTTTTATGAAAATAATCCATTTTATTTGCTTTGCAACAAATATTTTTGTTCAGGGGAGTCTCTTCTGAATTAGACAGAGTCTGCCCCCTGGGGTTAGAGGGCAGCTTGTAAAGTTATCAAAAGAAACTTGTAAGTATGAGCACTGTTATTTCCTTCAGAATTTGCTGTGCTAGAAGTAATCTAATGACAGTTCATTGGTGTCCATTTGGGGAAGAGGGATTGATATTTTTATTTGAGAATTATTTCACTTGGGAAGCCCTGAACACAATAAGCATGAATGAAACAATGGCAACATAGTGTAATAAAGGTCATTTTTGGAGAGGATGAACTAGAAAAGGTGTTCACTGACTGATGGTATCTTATGTGTCCCAGTATCATAGAAGTGGATCCTTCCAGCCGCGCCCCGCTGTGCTCCACTGAAAAAAGGAGTGTGAATGTTACTGAAATTCTCTAGATAGGCACTTCCTAAGTCTGTAATTTCTTTTCAATTCTTCTGTAGCTCAGTTCACTTATAACCTTGCAGTGGGGCAGAGTTGTTTGAATATTCATAAAGGCAGGTCAAGTTCATAATATACAGTTTATTTGAGGTTACTTTGAATCAAAAAATCACGGGATCAGTTAGGTTGGAAAAGATGTCTGAGATCATCAAGTCCAGCCTTTGACTGATCATCACCACCTTGTTAACTAGATCATGACACCAAATGCCTGATCCAGTTATATCTTAGACACTTCCAAGCATGGTGACTTTACCACTTTCCTGGCTATTCCAATGTCTGACACCTCTTCCGGTGAAGAAATTTCTCCTGTTGTCCACCTGAACCTTCCCTGGTGCAGCTTGAGGCTATGGCCTCTTGTCCTGTCACTGGTTGTCTGGAAGAGACCGACCCCCACCTGGCTACGGGCTCATTTCAGACAGTTGTAGAGAGTGATAAGCTCACCCCTGCACCTCCTCTTCTCCAGGTTAAACAACCTCAGCTCCCTCAGCCACTGCTTATAGTGGGGGAGACTACACCCTTCACCAATTCTGTTGACCTTCTCTGAAGACACTCCAGCACCTCAATGTCTTTCCCATTGTAAGGGGCCCAAAACTGAACACAGGATCTGAGGTGTGGCTTCCCCAGTGTCAAGGACAGGGAGACAATCCCTTTCCAAGTCTCACTGGCCACACTATTGCTGATAAAGCCCAGGGTGCCATTGGCCTTCTTGGCCACCCAGGCACAGCTGGCTCATGTTCAGCTGCTGTCACCAGCACCCTCCAAGTCCTTTTCTGCTGGGCAGCTTTCCAGCCACTCAGCTCCCAGACTGTGGTGCTGGTTGGGCTTGTTGTGCCCAAAGTGTAGCACCTGATACTTGACCTTGTTGAACCTAATGCTGTTGGCTTCAACCCATCGACCCAGCCTGTCCACATCCCTCTACAGAGCCTCCCTGCCCTTCAGCAGATCTACGCTGCATCCAGCTTGGTGTCACCCACGGATTTACTGACAGCACACTCAATCTCCCCATCCAGATCATCAATAAAGATATCAAACAGGACTGGCCCCAGCACTGATCCCTGGGGGACACCTCCAGTGACCAGCCACCAACTGGATGCAGCACCGTTCACCACTCTCTGGGCCTGGCCATCCAGACAATTCTTAACCCAACAAAGGGTACACCTGTCCAAGCTGTGGGCTGCCAGCTTCTCCAGGAGAGTGCTGGGGGAGACGGTGTCAAAGGCCTTGCTGAAGTCCAGGTAGAAAACTTCCACAGCCTTCCCCTCACCCACTGATTAGGTCACCTGATATAAAAGGAGACCAGGCTGGTCAGAAAGGATGAAATTCTATATTACATGTAGAGTCATAGAGTAGTGCTCCATGGACTCTCACCTTCCAGAGTCTGTGGCATGTTTTGCATTACAATCATAAAGTACGGGGAAATGTTGTCTATTTCCATTTAAAAAACAAGGATCTGAGATATGGAAAGACCATGGTTTGTCCAGAATACACAAGAAGTGGCTGGTGAGTCTAGGAATAAAGCTTCAGTTTCCTTGGGGATACCCACCTCCACCTCTTTCTTTGAGATTACCCTATGATAAGGCATTAAAAATGTAAAAATACTTGTTTCCTTTTCAGGTGACAAATGTTTGTAGGTTATGAGATTTCTGTTTGATGTTTTAGATCCTTTTTTTAAACCCTAAGACTAGGTATGGTTTGATTGCTCAGTTTGAATTTCCAAGCATTTGGGTCATTTGCACTGGTAGTTCAAATAGTAAATCTGGAGCTGCAAACTCACTAGAAAAAAAAATATTTTTTGCACAAGAACCGAGGTCACTTCTGTGCTAATGTCCACCGTATGATATCAGGCCCTTTGAATGGAAGAATGAGAGGGGTTGCACAGGCCTCAGCATGGCTCAAGTTGGAAGAATTTACTCAATCAGAATTTCCATTATGTTTTGAAAAAAGATGTTTTACATGAATACAGGTGTAGGCCAGCAAATGGCTCTTGTTCATCTCCACATTTAGCATTGTCTTGCTTATTCTTCCACTAAATCCACACTGTCAATATGCATAATTTCTTTCATTTTATGACAAGGTAACCCACGTAGTTGATCAAAAGAAGGCAACTGATGTAATCTTCTTGAATTTCACTAATGCTTTTGACAGCTTCTCTGCTATTAGCAAAGGTCAGAGGCCAAAGAAGCTTAAAATTCAAAGAGAAACATAATAATTTAGAAACATTTTTTTTCCAAAGAAGATTGAAAATAACATTCTTATTTTCCAAAGAAGAATGAAAATAACAGTATTCTGGGTCCTTAAACTTTTTAAACCATTTGCTGCACTTTACCATCTACCACATCATTGAGTTTTGTTTTTCTCCTTCAGCATAGAGAGAAAATAATATACTTAGAGGGAGGGTGGAGGGTTACTACAGCACTTCCATTTATTTCTGCAGTGGATACCCTGCTGAAAGTTGCATTGACTGAGCACAGGACAGACACAAAGATCAATCCTAGTGGGACCAAAACCCTTGAGGTAGTGCTTACTCAAAATCGATCAGTCTTTTCAGTTATCCCTGGCAGTGATGGCTGTTACATTTTCTTACCATTTCACTACAGCTTTTTCTTCCAAGTTAAACTGAGAGCATGGTCAAAGGTGCCGCCCTCATCTGTGTTCCATTCAAACCACTGTGATTTTCAGTAATATCAGTAATTTTGCTACATTTCAGTCTGTCCATTCTTTCTAGATGTGACGCTATCGTAATGCAACAAAAGAAATTTACACTTTACATTGATAAAAGGGTTTTCAGTGTTGGTATAACCTCCTGAATTGCAGTAAATAATCACCATATTTTGGAGAGTTCTGACACTTTCTTTTTCTTGTGCAGTGGCTTAAACTGTCTTATATTGCTGCCATTCAGGAATCCTAGTTCTGCTTCAATTTGCATCTTCCTTCAGATTTTTTTGTACCACATTGGTCAGAAGCTGGTGCTGAACATATTTTTTTACATGTATAGAATGAGAAGGTTTACTAAATGAGGAGATGTACAAAATATAAAGCGAAATCATATCAATTTTAAATATGTAACTGTGTAGCATTATGATACTTGTGAATGTATTGTATATGTGCATAGAGTGTAACCCCAAATATGATAACATACATTATGTGTAACCTCATTACTAACAGTGTGCAATTACTATGTTCGCCAACAATACAAAACCAGTACTAAAAGGCTTTCTCTGACTCAAGAAGGGACCGTCCTAAGACACAGTGGAACTTCACTGTCTTTGTTGTACTGTTTGCAAAAGACTGTGGTTCCTAGGACTATGAATCGGGTACCTGCCCAGGATCAATGTAGGAAAAGGCATTATTTTTAAAAGCATCTGTTGTTTTAATGTTCTTTACCATTAGCTGATTTTGTCTCCGAGCTCTGACTATGTAGGCACTTCTGGTTGGAGACATTGAGATGTCTTTGGTGAAAGAAAGAATCAAGGACAATAGCAACAAGTCAACCTTTTTTCTCAAAGCAGGACATATCTGACACAGTGATGTCCCACCAATAGAGTACTCTTAACTGTGACATTGAAGTTATCTCAAAAAACAGAATATACCAGGAAGCTGATATTTGCCAATTCTCCATTCCTCTCCTATGCAGATATTTTTCTGAAATGCATGCATTAAATTAGCATTGCTTGTGGTTTTACGAATGCTACTTCTCTTCCAAATTTATTTGGATTTTTCAGCTAAAAAGATATCCTGTGTGGCTGTGGTCAGAAACAATAGAAATAGAAACTGTGGAATTCAACACAGCCCTGAGTATGAGATTATTTGGAAAATATCTCTGGCTCATCTATCAACTATTAAATTAACAGAAGAGTTCTCAGGAGGTAATCATCAAATTACTAGTGTAGCTTTCTATAGTTCTTCTGTTTTAATGTCCTTAGACTTAGCACTTCAGAACCTTCTTCCACCACAGTGTCCCATCCATGTCTAAATATATCTCCTAAAACATTCAATATGTGTTTACTAATTGTGATCAGGGTAAAATTCAAGTGTTGTACTTGTGGGACATTTTTTTATCAGAAGCTGTATTTAAGTGATGATACACAGTAATTTGTTCATTCTTCTGTCAGTGTAATTTACAAGGCAACGACAGATAAACATAGCTATACAAGATTCATTTACAGTGACACAATGGCAGATACACAGAGCAGAACCCTGCCTATGAGATAAAGTGGACTGAGTGACTTATGCAGTAATTAGGGGATAATTGTCATTAACCTCGCAAACAGTAGTTTACCCATATTGTTTAAAAGGCTCCAGGATGCATAATGACAAGGTAATCTGTCAAAGCGCTAGGGGGAAATATTAATAAGATTTGTGCAAGCCTGGATAGAAAATATGCAGAAAGCAGCCACATTAAGCTAATTGGTGGATGAATATACACTTGTAAAAGTGCTTCTAATGGCACGTTTGCTGCTCTCCAAATGACTACTGTTAATGTGGAGAAGTGGGCTGCCTAGAAAGTCAGGACTGCTGGGACAAGAGGGTATTAAGACATGAAGGCACAGTTATTATTACTTTGTGCACTGTAATATAATTTCCCCACTTTCTCTTGCATTTCACTGCCTCTAATAGGTACAAACCGATAGCTCACTTTATGCCCTTTTATATTCCAGTGACCTTTGCCTTTTCGGTGTCACTTTTGCACCCTGCTGTCTCTCTTTTGCATCACATTGCCGCCTATGACACACTTGTGTTTTTTTGGTGCAAATTTTTTCAGTAAGCAATAAAAGAAAAAAAGCCTCATTAAGATCTTGTAGTATATATTGCAAGTAATAATGCATAGTCCCCTAATGAATAGTAAAGATGGAAATCAATCTCCTGATTCTGCTGTCATTCATATATCCTGCATATAGTACAGATGAATCCCCTTATTGAGACACAATTTGGGTTCAATCAGAAAACCTAGCATGTAGTGAAATCCAGTTTATGAGTGTAACTCACCGGCACTTTCATTCCAGTGTTAATGTCCTTGGGCAACTTCTCAATTCCTTACAATGCCCCTGGTTAGGCAAATTTCTTACTGACTTAGTTGGAAATTTTACTTACAAGCCCAGAAAGACTCAGTTTTTGTTGGTTGCATTTTCCGGTTAAGGTTATGGCTTTAGTCAGTTTAGATTCAAAGTGAGGGAAGGTCCATCTGACAATTTGATTTGATTTGACTGGTTAGATGTCTTGCCCTGCATTTGGTGCAGTCCATGTTAGTAGAGCAAGGATATCAGACAGGATTTGTTTATATTATCACATGGTGCATTGGGAAAGGTCTTTGCTTAAGAGAGTCTGGGTGTCTCTTGTGGCCATGTGTATTGCAAATACAATACCTCATCAGTGCAGTGAATATTTCCTGTTTCTCATAAAAATTATGTGTCATTCTTTCAGTGTTAGTGAAACTGAGGCTCAGAAAGAGCTTACTACACTTACTGAAAGACTGCCAGAGCACAGAAAACCAGAGAAAACATAACTTTACTCCTCAGTGAATTTTGCAGCACTAACACCAAAAAGTAAAAGTACAAGTGATTTTTGGTGACTGATAGTATCAAGGCAAATTTTTTTACATACTATACCAAAATGGGCAAATATATGTGCAAAAATTGCTGAAAGTGAGAATGAAACTCAATCATTGTTATTGTTATATGCATGATGGTTATTTCCAACCCACTTACATGCAAAATTGTGTTCCAAAGTTATTTTGTAGCTGAAATTATTTCAGTGGCTTACCTTGTTCACGTCTCTGTTTACATGCTATCTGAGAAGTGCCTGTGGCACCTCATGCACTCTAAATTTTACACACATACACCATGTGCTTGGTGACTTAATTGCCTCTTGTAGCCATGTTGGCCTAAGGACAAACATGCTGTTACATGCCACAAATTAGTGGCAAAGCTTCTTCAGATACTTCAATGAATTTTCCACTCCAGCAGGTTGTAGAGAAGCAAAAGTGTCAAAATATTCTTTGTACTTCAGGTCCAGGGTTGTGGATTTCAAAGGCGTTTAAGAAATTTGAGTAAACAATTTCAATGAAGTCTTCAATTTCAGGAATGTTGAGAACAAATTCTTCCCCTTTAGCATGCATTAAAAATATTTTTGTGAGCAGATACCATAAAGCATATGTTCACCTCACATTAATTTCTTATTTCAAAACGTCTTTGGGACGTCTCAATCAGAACGGATGGTAAAGGGAATAAATGTTTGCATTTGAAAATTTGTGCAGTTCTTGTGGTCCTAGTATCTCAAAATAAATGAGATAAAAAGAACTGTTGAAGAATTGCTTTAGATCTTCTTAAAGCTTAAAGAGTCAATTTGTATCCATGCTAACAGGAATTCTGCTGTCCTCAATTAGTGGCATCTTTTGCCTTTTAATAATTGTCACCAACATGATGGTTGTGAATCAAAGCAAATTTTGCTGACATCATCGTATTTTGTCCTGGCTTTGGCTGGAAGAGAGTTAATTGTCTTCTTAGTAGCTGGTGCAGTAGTGTGTTTTGGATTTGGTATGAGCATCCCGTTGATAACACCCTGATTTCTCATTGTTGCTAAGTAGTGCTTACCCTAAACCAAGAGCTTTCTCAGTGTCTCACGCATTGCCAGCAACCAGTTGCACAAGAAGCTATGAGGGAGCATGGCCAGGACAGGTGGCCTGAACTGGCCAAATATATGTTCCATATCCTTGAACATCATGCCCAATATATAAACTGGGGGGAGTTGGCTGGGAGGGGCCAGTCACTGCTCGGGGACAGTCTGGGTATCAGTCAGCAGGCGGTGAGAATTGTACTGTGCATCACTTCTTTCTCTTGGGTTTTATTCCTCTCTCCTTTTCATTACCAGTAATAGTAGTATATTTTATTTTAATTCAGTTATGAAACTGTTCTTGTCTCAACCCAGAAGGTTTACCTTTCCTCTCCAATTCTCCTGCCCACTGTGGGCAGAGGGAATAGTGAGTGCAGCTGTGTGGTGCTGTGGGCCAGTTGGGGTTAAACCACAGCAGTTATACCACTGTGAAAACTAGTAAATGCAAGAAGAGTATCAGACTCTTGTTGTGCTTAGATTTTTTCCTCTAAGTATGGACAGACATCTGCTGCAAAAAAAAACTTGTCTGGCACCCAAATACAAAGAGACTTGATGTAGTTGCTATGATTAAATAAAGCTCAAGCTGTTCTGATTAAATACACTGTAACCCCACAGTGATCTATTATAATTTTAAAAATAAAAATACTGTATGCAGTGTTATTCAGGAAAAAAAATAGTCACTGTCTTTTGAATTATACATTCTTATCTGGTCCATAATCAAGAGCATTCCATAACAAAGTGAATATTTTATCAAAAGTCAAACAATATGTTAAAAAATCAGACAAAGCATTTAAAACTAGTGCCCTTGCATCCTAATAGTTTCACTGGATTTGCAGAGGTGAATACACATTCATGAAGAGGGGAAAGAGTTCAGATTTCTGTTTCTTTTCTGAAATCAGTAAGAGAAATTACCCCCAATCCCCATGGATGCTTTATAGTTGGCAAATGACAGAGTGTCATCATCTTTCAGGGCAATGCTTTCAAGGGCATTTTAAGGTTGATGAACCTGAGAAATGAAAAAGCATGTTGCAACTGGGGTACACCATGAGGAAGTTCAGTCCCCAAAAAGAGTCGTGTGTTCAGGATCCAGTGTTTTCATACCGCTCCACGCAGCTTAGTCCAGGACCAGCACCCCAGCAGGTTGCTTGTGCAGGGAGGGGTCTGCACTCCTGGCACGCATCTTTGGGATAAGATATGAAACAGAAGACCTGCATACTTTTGGTCAATACAGATCCTGAAGGCCATTAAGCGAGAGTGTGGGTGGTTAACGGCGGTGTCCCGGCCAGGTTTCCGCTGCGGTTATTGCATTCCGCTGCCTTATGTTTCATCTGCAGTTTCAGTAGGACATGGTGTTCCTCACTTTCACTCCAAAACCGTTGAGCAATGCTCCTGTGCATTGTAACACAGCTGCTGTGCTCCACCATGGTGGTACACCCCCCATATATATTCCCACAGATTTGTCTCCACATCAGGTTTCAGGGCTAAGTTAGGTCAAAATTACTTTCCAGCGTGATCAGTGGAATTACTCCAGGTTTATGGGGCAATTATTCTTGATCTACAGTGCAGCCAGGTTTGCCCCAGTGTCTACAATATCAGTTCGTAAAGTTTGCAAAGGTCTTTGGGGGTCCTTTTGATCAAGACACAAAACTTTTTTGCTGCTGAATGCATGAGGAAATGTGGCGAATAAAGAGCAACCAGGGCCAATACTGTTACAAACCTGGCAGCAAAATAAGCATGTAAGCATATACATCTATATACATAAGTAAATAAAGTCTCCTTCATGCTACTCTTCGTTTGAATACACATTGCCAGTATCATTTTCAGTGATATTTTGGGGAGAGACAGCCACCTTCTCTTCTTCTGTAGCATGCAGGTGTCCTCATGCATACCCTGTGTCTTTGGGGCAAGGCAAACAACTGGTAAGAGGAAGGAGGTGCCAGAAGGAAAGAACATCTATCAGTTCTAGCAGAATGGAGGCTGCAGTGAAGTCAAAAGATAAAGGTTTTGCCTTATTAACTGAGAACTCAGTAGTGCTGTACTGTTTGTTCCTGCTGCAGCAGTGTAACACGAGGAAAGGACTGCTGACACTTAACATGCATTTTTTTCGTACGGTTTCCGTTGGTGAAGGGAGGCTGGTGGGAGGTGGATGAGAAGTGACAGCTGAGGGGAAAAAATTTCAACCATGCCTCTTTGCAGATTGAGTGTGTTAAATCTCGTATTAGTTGCACATGCAAAACCACAGTGAGCAAGTATGTACAACTTTTCTTCATATTTACAGGACCAAAGGTGAGTGAGATTCAGCATGGTAAAAACTCCATCAGGAAAATGAGTATCTGACTGCATGTGTGAGTGTATTTTTCTGTGGAAAACTAGATAGAGGGCTTACTTTGGTTCCACTGAGATCAGTGGGAGTTAGCCAAAATGAGTTAGAGATGTTGCACATTGTCCCATCTGTACTAATGTGTGTTGGTGTGCTGCTGCACAGTTCTGGTAACTTTTACCCCGGGAGTAGTAGGACTACCCATAGTGTAACAGTTTGAAATTCAATTGTGAAGCAAAGAGATGCTTCTGGGAAATTCAGCCAAACAAAAACAACAAACCCTAAATCATGGAAATTATGAAGGATTTTCTTTAGTAGAAACAAATGTTACTTTTTTTTCTGTCTACACCCTAATTAAAACCATCCTGTGCAATTATAGTGTGACCAAATTAATATATTTCAGTCTGCTTTTCAACTGTTACAGCTGCTTTCAAAATGTTTCTTTGAGATCAGCTAGAAAATACATAGCCCCTTAAGAAGAGCTTACAGAAGAAAGATTCGTGATAAGCTCTAGACTTGCCTAATTATTTAATCAAACATGTATCTATGCAATATTTTGTAACAAGGAAACTTCACTGATATGCATCAAAAGTCTCAGTTTAGGTGCATATGCAAACTTACTAAAATATGAAGCCTAGCCATGATTTTTTTTCTATATAACTTTGAGTGGTTCTCAGAAGTTATCACAGTAGTGCCTGAAAATAATCCTTGAGTGTTTCCTGCAACATAAGGCTAGTTTTAGAAGCAATCTAACTATTTTTTAACCTTTCTACTAATCTCAGCCTTGTATAGTCATCTCTCACTGCGTATCCAGACAGGTGCATATATACATTTTTCCTATGCTAAGAAGTGAATCAGTAAGATAGAATAGAACTGCAAAAAGTCTGTGTTGTGTATGTACACAAATGTGTCTCTCTGTGTGTATATAAAATTTTCTGCCTCTAATGAAGTCATAGCAGTCATGGGAACTTCTCACGCAAAATGAGAATTTAAAACAACTGATTTCATAACAAAAGTTCAAGGTTTAAGGTGTATGTTTACAGTGTATGCTTGTGTAGACTGCCCTTATTTTCTAAATAGGGACTTTTTAAATTGGGAGGTTTTAAAGCTGAATTGAAAGATTTAAAGGCTAAAGACCTTCAGGAAGCGAAGACTCACCTTCTCAATCATCCCTAGTTAAGCTTCTAAAAATTAGAGTGATCTTTGTGTCCATTTTCTGTTGTAGCCTGTTTGTGTCACTCAAGATAATCATCTTGATACCACCATGTGTTCTTCTAGACCCAGAAGTTTAAGACAAGATGTACCCTAACATATCCTGACACACACTTCTCTTCCTAACATACAGTCAGCAAAAATCAGGAGGCAGGTTTAGGGTGATTAACCGTGATATTACTTCACAGATTTAATGTAGTATGTGTGTATGTGGATCTGTATCTGTTCAAATAATAGGCTTGAGTGTGTGGTTAGAGTTTAAAAAGGTTCAGGGTTATGTCTTGTATCCTCAGAGGTCAATTTAATATAGCTTAAAGATTAAAAGATTTTCTCCATCTGAAATTGTGACAAAGAGATCCACAGAGTAAAATAAAATCTAATAAATAAATAAAACAAAATAAAATAAAATAAAACAAAATAGATTAAATTAAAAATCAAAGCAAGGTTGTATGGACAAAGAAGGAAGAGCATCAGTGTATGTTGTACAGATTGGGCTTACTTGTCTACTGCCTGGCTTAGAGCTGTACGCATGCACTGGTATCTCTGTACTCACTGACTTCCTTGTACACATTGTCACAGGAGGCTTGGCTTAATCAGTTGTGAGCTGAAAAAAGTAATATAAATTGGAACCTTTTGTCATGAAGCATTTAAATGTTGATATGCTTTAATGGCTTCAGGGAGAAAATTTAGCATGAGAGATTGTAAGAAACAAGAAATCGATTACATGTAAGAAAGGACTTGAACCTCTAATCAAGTATTACCATATACAGGAAGATCCCTAGCTAGTTATAGCTAAATTCAAATGGGATAATGGTTAGATTTTTGTTAATTTTAAGTTTTATCAAAAAATGACATTCCTATTCACTCTTTATCTAGTTTTGCATAATACACACTTACAATGATTTGTGGAAAGCTTTCACTGTGTAAATATTGAAGCATATGCTAGACAGTATCCATAAGCAGTGAGGGTTTTATGGAATATAGACATCTGTGCATTTCTGTTTACTGTTGTTGGGCAAAAAAGGCCAAACAACTTCTTGCTGAAAATTAACAAGTTAAAGCTTGATATAACTAGTAGGAGTAGACAAGGATTACTTAAGAGCAACTTTCTGATTCCCTGCTTTTTTTATGACAGCGAGGGTAACTCCGTGACTATCATACCCTTGACTGCCAGTTTCTCTGATCAGTGGGACTTACAGCTGCTGAAGGCCTGGTGCTCCTCATTGCAAATTCTTAAACAAAATGAAACAAAGGGTGGTAGTGTCTCATCAAGAGATAACTCATGTAGATAAGTGCCAGCTTTGCCCAGTCAAGATGTGGAATAATTCCCTCAAAGCACACAGGGAACCCCTTCATTTAGATGCTTGCCTGCCTGTTCTATGTATGCAGAGAGCTGGCTGTGCTGCCATCGAGGAGCGACTGTGTGACACCGCCTTCCCCTTACATGTGAGAGTCTGTTACAGGATCTTTACCTGCTATTCTCATCAGTTATTGTTGTGCTAGCTGTGACTAACTTTTATTTACTTACATATCCATTTTTGTAAAGCATCCATCTGTTATATAAGCTTGTGAGTGATTTACAAATTAAAACAAAAACAAAGTAAAATGTAACAGTAGTACATTACAAAGCAGCCTGCAGCTGGTGGCAGACAGGAATCGTAATTCAATGTATGTAAGCGGAGTTACAGTTAGAAGGAATTAATATTTGTGATTTGGGATGGGAAATGTGTGCATATAGATCAGGTCAGATGTGACAACGAAGGCCTGGAGATCAAAATCTGAACCAAGTCTGGTTTTGCAGTTCCGTGTAGGAATTGAAGTAGATGTAATAAACTTTACATCTTACCCAAGGGGAGAATAGCTAAAGTTATTTGGGTGGAAAAAAACAAATATAATATTGGAGCTTTAAAATATAGACCTGTCCTTTAATTTTTTTATGGCTTGGTGTTTTTTCCCTTCCACCCTTCATCCAACTTAGGTTTTGTTTTGTTTCACTTCTTTTTCTTGTTGGGAGGGAATTTTGATGTTCTGGATGATTTCCCTTAGATAATACTGACTGCCTGTAAAATACTGCTACATCAAGAACTGTAAAAACATAGAAATCAAAGATGTCCACTGTGCTTATGGGTGTTCAGAGGTGGGGACATTTCCTGAGTAGTGCGGCAAACCAAAACTGGCATCTGCATCATGATACTTCGTTCATCACTGTAAATACAGGCTGAACATTTTCTACGTATAGATGAGTTTTGGGGCTTTCCATCTGGGTTAACTGGGTAAGATTTTCCAAGTTATTTGCTGTTGAGGGTTTCACTGTCTTTAAGGGTTTGATTCTAAATGTTCATGTGTGGAGCATTTCTAAAGATTTTGTAGTTGTATCTGAGGTACCGAAACACACATGGCCTTAACCTTTGGCGTTGACTTTATACCCAGAGAGGTGAGCTGAACTGAACATGTCCAGACTGAAACAATAAAACCAATTTTAATTAATTAAATGCATGCTTTAGTATTTGACATTGCAAAATTATGTTTTTCAGTGCTCTAGGAAATGTGAGGGAAAAGAAGAATCAATCCTCTGAAGACTGAAAATAATTAATTAAATAAATAAATAAATAAATAAATAAATCCAGGGGGTAAAGGGGCTGTAGGGGAAGAAAGGTATTTTCAGACTTCATAATCAAACAAAAGTTAATGGTTTTTGCAATAATGTGTAGTCCAAAGTCTTTGGATAAGATTCGGAACCTGAGACTCAGATGTAAAAATATCAGAGGCGGTATGGTGGTGTGTCTTGTAAGGCTTTCAAACTGTTTAATGCATGAGGAAGCATTGGAATAAATCTGGTTTGATGGCCTTCCACATTTCTTGTTGGTTGTAGTTACTGTGCTAATGTTATGTCCAGCATTTGCCCAAAAGGAAAGATGCCAATAAAATGATGTATTCATTATATAAGTATTTTAATATGTTTTTATCAACACTTGCTGGAATGGATTGCCTGACATTACATTGCAGAATTTTTAAGTCCTACCTTCAGGCAAATCTCATGCTTACTAGCAAAAATGAAAGTGTGAAATGCTTTTTAATGTATATTTAACAACAGATAGTCTAGTGATTACTGATGTGTATTCTCTCTGGATTTTTCCCTTGCTATCAGAAGGCAATGTTAAGAGACAACATTTTTACACATTTATGCTATCTACATCCATCAGATCCTTACTTTTTACATATTTTTAACTGTCATTTATAACAAGGCTACAAAAAAAGTAATCTCTCAAGTCTAAACCGTACCAAGATTGCAAGCTTACAATCAATTGCCACTAATAGTCCAGGAAAAAAAGGATTAAGGTACAAGTGTTATGTGCTATTTTTAAGACATTTTGCCTACATCAAAGTTTTTTGTGAAATAGCCTATAAATTACTTCAATCTTATATCTGCTTGTATTTAAGGAGGAAATCTATCAAATGCATTTATTTAGCTCTTTCTAATAGTGTTACCATTTAATAGTGATTAAGGTACAATTTTTTGTATTTTACAGTGGTGTGCACAGCAGCAGTTCATGTTTTACGAATGTATTCTAAACAGTAGCATTCTACAGAGATCACTGTTGTTAAAATAAAAGTACTGAAAGCATTTTAGATGACAGAGTCCCAGGGTCTACATTTTGTTACTCTGACATTATTAAACTCAATCTGGTTTTCTAACTGTGACTCTAATTACAGTATTTGCATGGATGGAAAGTTTGTATTTGTTGGTCAGGTTCTATTAATACTGTTTGCATCTTGTTTTTTGAGCATAGTGTTTCATGTTCAGGCAGCAGAGCACCTTCTTCAGTAATTATGCAGAATCAATAAGTTTTTTCTTTGTGTTTGTCTTTGTTGTTTCTTTGATATGACCTCTAGGATGCTGCAGGCAAGGTGCTGGACCGCTGGGCCATCATGTCCAGGGAAGAAGAGATCATTACCCTTCAGCAGTTCCTGAGATTTGGAGAAACGAAATCTATCGTGGAGCTGATGGCAATTCAAGAAAAAGAAGGGCAGGCTGTGGCTGTGCCATCTTCAAAGACAGATTCAGATATAAGGACTTTTATTGAAAGCAATAATCGCACCAGGAGCCCAAGTCTCCTTGCTCACCTGGAGAATAGCAACCCTTCCAGCATTCATCATTTTGAAAACATCCCGAATAGCCTTGCATTTTTGCTTCCATTCCAGTACATAAATCCAGTCTCTGCTCCACTGCTGGGGCTGCCTCCAAACGGCCTCCTGCTGGAACAGCCAGCAATGAGGCTCCGTGAACCAAGCCTTACGACCCAAAATGAATATAATGAGAGCAGTGAATCTGAAGTTTCCCCTACGCCTTTCAAGAATGAGCAAGCATCCAGCAGGAATGCTTTGACCAGCATTACAAATGTGGAGCCCAAAACTGAGCCAGCCTGTGTCTCTCCTGTTCAAACGCCTACGCCAGTCAACGATTTATCGAAAACAGAACACACAAAAAGCTCATTCCGAATTCACAGAATGAGGAGAATGGGGTCAGCCTCCAGGAAAGGAAGAGTGTTTTGCAATGCATGTGGCAAAACTTTCTATGACAAAGGTACTCTTAAAATCCACTACAATGCTGTGCACCTGAAAATCAAGCATCGATGCACTATTGAAGGCTGCAATATGGTCTTCAGCTCTCTTAGAAGCCGCAATCGCCACAGTGCTAACCCAAATCCCCGCCTCCACATGCCTATGCTAAGGAATAACCGTGACAAAGATCTAATTCGTGCTACATCAGGTGCCGCCACTCCTGTCATAGCAAGTACAAAATCCAACCTTACTTTAACAAGCCCTGGGCGTCCACCGATGGGGTTTACCACTCCCCCTCTAGACCCGGTACTACAAAACCCTCTTCCCAGTCAGCTGGTCTTCCCGGCTTTAAAGACTGTCCAACCTGTTCCTCCTTTTTACAGAAATTTACTTACTCCTGGAGAGATGGTGAGTCCTCCCACCTCACTCCCAACCAGTCCCATAATACCAGCAGTGAGTGGCATGGAGCAGCATCCCCCTCCTCCTTCGGAGTCATCAGTACCTTCAGTGCTGATGCCCACCCCAGAGCCCAATGCAGACCTTGCCCCCAAGAAGAAGCCAAGGAAGTCAAGCATGCCGGTTAAAATTGAAAAGGAAGTTATTGACACTGCTGATGAGTTTGATGATGAAGACGAAGAGGTGAATGACAGGAGCACGATGGTGAATGACATTGGTCATGACAATCACTGCCATTCTCAGGAGGAAATGAGCCCAGGCCTGTCTGTGAAAGACTTTTCCAAAAGTGACAGAAGCAGATGTATGCCCAGACCAGACATAAGAAGGGCAGACAGCATGACATCAGAAGACCAGGAACATGAGAGAGACTATGAAAATGAGTCAGAGTCATCAGAGCCCAAATTGTGTGAAGAATCCCTGGAAGGTGATGATCGCCTCCACGAACCTGGTGAAAAATCTATGATGCACAGTGACAGACCAGATGAAAACCACAATGACTCTTCCAACCAGGATGTCATTAAGGTCAAGGAAGAGTATACAGACCCTACATATGATATGTTCTATATGAGCCAATATGGACTGTACAATGGAGGCAGTGCCAGTATGGCTGCTCTTCATGAAAGTTTTGCTTCTACATTCAACTACAGCAGCCCTCAGAAGTTCTCCCCAGAAGGTGAAATGTGCTCCAGCCCAGATCCCAAGATCTGCTATGTTTGCAAGAAAAGTTTCAAGAGTTCCTACAGTGTGAAGCTTCACTACCGAAATGTTCATTTAAAAGAGATGCATGTCTGCACGGTGGCTGGCTGTAACGCTGCATTCCCATCACGGAGAAGCAGAGACAGGTCAGTAAATATTAATTGATTTTCTGCATTATTAAATGTGTTGATTATGGAAGAATAGGCAGTTTAGGCTATATGAAGAAATAGAGAGATGCACAGTAATGACAAGTGACAATTGTGTTCCCATGACATTGAAAGAAATGTATTATTTTAAGATTTTCATTGTTCCTTGCCATTCAGAATGGTATATATTGTGCCATCCTCTTAAGTGACTGGCTAGATAATAAATGTCATTATGCTTTCTATATTCCTGTGAACACATGTACTTCTGTTTATAAGCTACAGACCTCATTACATTTATTTTCTTCTCTCTGTAACATTTAAAACAAGAAAACCTTCTATTAATTGTATAGTAAATTATATACAATACAAATATCTCCTTGCATGCATACCAAAACATGGAACTAGGAAGGAGAGCAATGGGGGATGGATGGTTGAATGAATGGATGGAGACAGGTAATGAAGAAATGAAATGATTTCCATCCTCATAGGGTCATACAAAAAAAAACAAGAAGCATTAGAAGGTTGTTCTTTATTATCTTTAATTTTTAAAACTAGGTGCTATGTTGTAGTGAGAACAAGTAAGTATTAAGAAAATCATTGTCTGTTTCTTTAGTAGAACCTACACACATCTCTACCAACTATGGTCATTTAGTCTACTTTATTTCTTTCTGCATGTGAACAACTCCCTTCTCCACCAGTGAAAACTGTGCACATTCAGAGAGGAGAGGCATCCCTACATATTTTTAAGATCAACTAGGGTATATTCTGCTGGCCCTTCAGATGACATCATGCCTGAGCCATGCTGCATCATTACAAAAGCAGTTGGGCTTAAACAGAAGCAGCTGGTCCATAAACTCTTTGGTTTAGGGGGTTCTTTTTTGGTTTTGGTTTTTTTTGTTTGGTTTTTTTATAGACTGTTCTTTTTGATTCCTGTGGAAAATGTAATATAAATGGAATTTGTCAAGGCGATAGGATAACATGGTTATTTCATACTTGTGGATAAAAGCGCTCTCATTTGATGATCATATTGTCACATAACAAAATCTCTCTGGTTCATGGAGTAATGGTGAAATTGGGTCACCTCTTTTCCTTTACTTGTGTTTCATATTTTTTCATTAGGCTGTAAAAATTCAGCAGACACAGGAAGGAAATTAAACCTAGCTAAACATTTCACACACAGCTCCTGATTTTTTTGTATTTTTTTCATTGAAATTGATGTGGTTTGAAAGGGAATGTATCACATCCTATAAAATGAAAGCAAGTTAGTGTGAAGGATACTGAGGAGCAAAAATTCATTCTTTTGATGAGGAGTACAGTCCCCAAATATCTCATGTCTTCTCTTACAATTTGTGAAATCCACTAAACAGAAAAATACAAACAAACATAAGAATACAAATTCAAAACATCTAAGAAGGACAGTCTAAGAAGTTTGCATTTCAATAGGTTGAAACTACTGGATGCAAAGCAGGTACATCTAAATTGAGACTCCTTTTCTTGCTGTATGCTGATAAATTTCATGAGCCTTGAAATTGACAAGGGAAGTATGTGAGTAAGTGGCATAATCTATGCTGTGTTTAGATGTGTGCAACCCCTTTCAGTTTCTGAAATCACAGTCTTTGTTAGTCAAGAATTTGGTTTGGTGAGTGCATTTCCTCAAATGAATTATGAAAATTCAGTCGTGTGCTACACAAAGCAGCTTTGCATTGAGCATGCGAAGAAAGAGCTGACCAGCTTTAGGATTTGGAACTTCATGCAGTGTATTAAATTTCAGCAGTAACACATTGAAAGATCAAGGTAGTAATAAAGTTAGCATAATAAAATTTTAAATGTTCTAAGAAAGAGTGACTATGATAACATATATAAAATATTTCTGGAACAAGAGCCTGAAAATAGGGCATATTTTGAAATTTTTTTGTGAACTACATAGGATACTCCTATTAAGATTATTGAAAGCAAGCATGAAATAACTAATTTAGCATCTTAAAATGCAGGCTGCATATTTAAAGATAAAATTATTATTTGCATATCATTTTGAGTTGTGTAAGGCACAAGGCCATCTTTTTACATCATTCCATTAGTAACATTCAGAATATGATTCAGTTACGTGTTACACCTGAGACAAAAGGCATTTGTAGGCATGTTATATCCTTTAATTGCGAAGATTTAAGAATGGTTCTGTAATTCAAAAAATTGAAAGGTGTGGTACAATTTGTGTGCCCTTTTAGTTTTTGTTAGTTGTTTTTCACTTTTGTTTTGCAACAGTGGTCAGGAAATGCCTTGAAAGAACCAGGAAATTCTCTCATGGTTCATTATAATTCTTTTAGATACTTGAGCAAGAAACATATATAAAACTTCCCTGGGCTTCCTATTTTTTTTTCAGAAGTGCAGTGTCTAGAAATGTGCAGAAATGAAAGCATATGTACAGCATGTCAGAGAAAGCAGATGAACAATTTAAGTAACATTTTCTAATACTTTGTCAAAAATAAGGCAGTTTTGTTAAAAATAAGTTAGAAAGTAAAATTTAAATTAATACGTTCTCTCCCCCTTTTTTTTTTTTTTTTTGTGGTATGGGGAAGATTGTGTTTGTTGGGGGTGGTTTTTTATTTGTTTTTGTTTCTTTGCTTTGTTTGTTTGTTTGGGGGTCTTTTGCAAACTCTTTAATTATCCCCAAAATTTTCCCATTCAATTTGTTTTAGGTTTTTTTCTGATCTTCCTTTTGAATATATATATTTTTTTTAAGATAGACAGTAGATACAATTCCTAGGTTTTCAGATTATGGAGAGTACCAAAAAGATAACTGGATAACTAGATTAATAGCATTGCAAAGTGAGTATTTCTTCCAGCCACTTAAATCAATTTCACTTAAAAACTCAGGAGCGTTTTGCTAACAATTGCTGTATGAGAACTAAGGGTTAGCTACCTACAGCACACAGTAATAACTCCTGGATAATATTTGATAGGGATATGTGTCCCATTTTGTCTCTGCAAAAGTCTCTGTGATTTGCTTCTGTTGTGAGTCACTCACATAAGCTTTGATTAGCTAGAGGGTCTTTACTTTGAAAATTAAAATGAAATTTTTTTCAGTACTTTCAGTACTATCTCCTTAATGAAATCAGAGTTCTAACTATTCCATACCTTACAGTCTTGTGAAGTTTTTATCCTTTTTTTGTCATTTTATTAAGCCTATTAATAGCATTGAATTAATTATATTATTAATCCTATTATAACTAGTTAGATAGGACTCTTACTATGTTCTGTAACAAAATACAAGTTTAAGTGGAAATAGATAACATTGGCTGACCCTTTTTGTTTCCTTTAGAGGCATCTAATTTGGCTTAAGTCCTTTTCCAATGCAACTCTAGTTAATCAAAGGTTAATCAAATATTCTCCCTGCCCTGTACATACACAAAACTCCAAATTGTTGACAGCGGGTGGAGCTACTGTAAAATGGGCTTTGGAAAGGAGGGGTTGTGACACAGACTGCTTGTTACCAGGGGCAGCAGATCACATCAGAAGCAAAAGCAGTGCTGCTTTGATGAAGGAGGGGTTTTATCTGTGTCGCTGCAACCTCCCCTTTGTAGAGAGCATCCTGTAGCAATTTGTGCTAAGGTTGGTCAAACCTAGCTTTACCATTCCTACATCATTTGTGCCAAGGTCAACACCTGCATAAATATCCTTCTGCCTGAAATGTTGGAATATCCTCTGAGATCTTTGGCTAACCACTGCTAGTCCTTGCAAATTAGGGTCAAGATAACCAGAAGATTTCAGAGTCCCATTTAACTTGTGTTTTTTTCAATTCAGGAGCAAGGAAAGCAAAGTAAGGTCCTGTTTCTTATTATCAATGACACAGTAATTTTGTTATCCCTTCTAAAAATTAAACATTATTGCTTTCAAATAGCCAAGTTCTACTGAGCCTAGATTTTTTTTAAAAGCACCTATTTTCATCATTCTTCTGAGCTACAAGTAACATCACACATTAAATCAGCTTTAATACCTAGAACTTTGGTCTTTCCTTCAGAGAAGCCTTTCTGACTTTCTTTTCCTAGACGCACTAGACTTGAGTAAACCTCTCTTCCATACTTCAACAACCACTTCCTGAATTAGCTGTTCGTCCGTTTCTGTTCTTGTATTTACTTCAGATGTACTTTCTTCTAAAGAAATGATGTTCAGGCTATGTCTTGTTGCAGAAAGACAATGGAGATTAAATAGGGAAAGAGACCATATTAAAAATTTTGTCAGAAACAGTGTCCTAAGCCTCCTTTTGAACAGAAAGACATCGTTTCAAGTAACTTTTTAGATGCAAAAGAGAGAGATGGGAAGAAGATAAGCTCCCTTGAGAAATGAGCACTTGAACAGAAAGATTTGTCCTTGAGGAATGAATTCTCTCTGGAGCCAAAGAAGGTCTTTCCTGCAAGTGAGAAGAAAGGGCCAGTGGCCACAGTGGTTAGATTGCCCTCTGATCTCTTTCCCAGCCTCATCTGTGAGTCTTGTCCCAGCAGACACTGAGTTTGCCTTACAAAGAGATAGGTGTGGTTAATCCTTGAAGTCAGCACTGAGGTACAGCTGCTCAGGGAATGATCCTGAACTGTGAATGAGATGTGTGGATGGGAGCAGGGAAGAATTATTTCCTGACCAAAGGGGACAGTAATGCCAAAGTTTCATCTAAGTCTGTGTTGAAGAGCACATCCAGAGGTAAAGGTCTGAATGGTGCAGCTTAGAGCAGTTGGCTTCATTTTGATCTCTCACGTGTAAGAGCCAAGGATTTTGTGGTCAAAACCGGTGATGAAAGAGGTGACAGGTGGGCCTTTTGCCTTCATTAGGTCTCATTGAGAAACTGCTGGTTTTTTGAGGAGACATAGAGCCACCTTCTCAGTTAGACTTAGTGCATCCTAAATCCCCATTTCACCTCAATATTGAGACTATTAAAATCCGTGGGTTTTAAACTAGGACACAACATTAATAACGATAGGTCACCATGTTTTCCTTTCTCTCAAAGCATGGAAAATAAATTAATTCTCAGTGTACCTGTCCAGAGGAACAAAGCAAAAACTTTTCATTTTGTCTGTGTGCTACCTCGGTAGAGCTATTCATTGGTCAGGTTTTTCTTTTAGGTTTAAGTTTTCTCAAAAAGTGAACATGCATGCATATGTGTGTGCATGTGTGTGCGTGCGTGTGTGTTCCACATGATGGGAAAGGTAATTGAGCCCTGTGAATAAATTTAAAAACAAAATAATATCTGCTCAGGGTGACTTATAAATAAATATGAGGCAACTGTTGGTGCCAAGTGTGATCATGCCATTTGATTGCAAGTTAAATCAGTCCAGATTTAAAAATGTAAACTCCTTGATTTGTATGGAGCAAGACATCTGTAGGTGGTTTATTAAAACCTGCTGATGTTTCCAGAACTAAATTTGTGCAGATATGGGCCTCTGGGTAGCTGTATTGAAAAAGCAGAGGCATACTTTTTGTCTGGTTACCTGACTTCCGGCCCTGTACAGGTGTGCTTGAATAAATTAACATCAGTTACCTATGATGAGCCACTGCACACATTATCAAGGGAGGTGAAGATGTGAGAAAGCTGTTACCTGCCTCCTGATATCACCTCCTTGACACAACAGTACCCATTTTTTCATCGTCCTACCAGGCTTGGAATCTTCTACAGATAACTTTTTAGAGAATTATTTTCTATAAATGCACTCAACTCCAGCTCCAAGAAATAAAATACTTTGCATCTGTCCCTGGTAATTATTCCTGTAATTCCCCACATATAATTAGCTGTCATATACAACTTGAATTTCCTCCAATAAGAACAAGGAGATCTGGTTTTAAGACATTAGGTGTTTGATGAACCATTTGTCAAGAGACAAAAGTAATACCTGATAAATTTTAAAAATATAAACACATTTTACACCTGTACTATTGTTTCTGGATGTGATGCAGTTCATGAAGAGACTAGCTGCATATCCAATACAATTGAATGAACCATTAGGTTTTCTCTTGCAGAGACACTAAGATGTGTGTCATTGCTAATGTTCACATAACTCTTCCTCACCCAGGAGAAGCTGTATCATAAAGAAACATTTTGTGCCACCCCTAACACAGATCTACTGATCTAACCTCTTCCATGAGTAGTCATGTTGAACACAGACTGCCTGTCATATTGCATACTCACCAATGTGAACAGGAGAAGCAGAATTAAAACTAGAATGCATAGAAAAAATGTCTTCATAAGATTTTTAAATAGTATTTAAAAGAAAATAGATAAATTGAAGCACGAGGCTATTTGTTTAAGTAAATATTGAAGGATCATTTCTGGTGTGGAGGGAGTTTTTTTCCAACTACACGCATTCATTTGTTTGGGGTCTGAATTGGAGGTAGTGGTCGTTTTTTAAAACAAGCTGCTGTCTACATTATCTTGTTCTGCTTTATAAAAAAATATATCACTTAGGGAGGGAGAATACAGAATACAGTTTTTTGTGCAGTTCAAGAAGTCTCATTTTTATGTGAACTTGCAAATAAGCCAAGGTATTTTCAGTGACCTGAAAAGCTTATTTAAACAAACTGCTACACCAGAATTAACATAGGTGGGAAGAATAAGTAAAACATTGAAAAGACTAGCCAAAAGTAAAACATGTATTGAGCAATATTTTCCCCTGGTATGTGTTGTGACAAACAGTGTAAGTGTTTAATGTGTTTTGTCCAAGTTTCCTACATAAGTTCTGTGTGTTTTCTGTTTGGTGAACGAGGTTATTCGGGAAGACAGGACTGGGAACCTGAAGGCCTATCATAATATCCTGGTTGCCCCTAGGTTCCCAGGAAATAACTGGAAGAATCACCAATGTTTCAGAGAGTGGGAGACAATTATTTTCCAGTCATCTGACTAAATGTAAAGCTGCACCCCACATATGAAGATGTCCCGTCTTCCCTAGGGTCTTTTAGAAGTGGGTTAAATAAAACATCTACTCACATTAGTTCCCACAAGGAAAGGCTCTAGCTGTTCTTTTAAACTTAGCAGCAGAAGGCTATAAGATTTCTGCTACAGAGAAGGAAGTTGTACTTTACAGATAGAAGATAACACCAGGACACAACTTCCAAAGGTCTGGGTGGAACAAGACACTGCAACTTGAGAGATGTGGTCTTCTAGGGTGTAGGAGTCTGGGGAAAAATAGTGAAGGGTGAGGGAAACGCATTTGTGGCAGGAATTTGTGGCAGTGTATTTACTGGTCTTTGGATTTACAGCTCCCAGTGAAGGACAGAGACACTCAGGCAGGTAAATGCTGTCGTACATACATTCATGATCCATTCATTTGCCAGCTGTGCATGTCTGTTTGAAAAGAGAAACTTTCAATTCAAGAAGCAAACTTTTCATAGATCTTATACCCTGATCAAAGATTATTAATAGCTGCGACCATTTGCTTTTCCCCATAATGACAATGCTGCTCTTTCCCCTAGATTTGAGCTGTTTCATTCATTGGAACATGAACTGAGTGACTGTGTTGGGACATATACGAATTAATGTGAGTAAGAAAATTGGTGAGGCAAGTCCTATAAGCAAAAACAAACAAACAAGCAAACCCAAAACCAACCAACCAGCCAACCAAAAAATAAAACTACACCAAAAATACCCCAACAAATACCCTCCCCAAAAACTGAAAGAGGGAAAATTTACCAGGTGTAGATGACTCCAAATAGCTACAACATTTTTTGGATGATAGTGTGCCAGTCCTATCAGTATATCTAGACAGAGGCTGACATTTCAAAATATATTTTGAGGTAGAATTATGTAGTAGGTGATCAGTATAGTAAAACAAAGATCATTTGGATCTCTGTTCCACTGATTTTTGACAAAGTAGGTCTTTCCTAGTGAGACAGGTGAGATGGGAGAGTTTTCCACTGAAATATGTCTTAGTAAAAAATGTTATTCCAAAATAGTTGGCAATTTTTGGGCTCTGCGTAAAAAAACCCACAAAATCCAACTTCTCTAAATCTGGGACATTTTTTTATGATTATACAAGCTGCTAGTCATTAGCAAATATGACAGGGAGTAAAAGCAAATCTGTGAAGTAGAGCCTATAATTTCAGAAATATACCATTCAGTTAGAAAGTATTAGGGGTGAAGTTAACATACTGCTCACTACTTATCTCAGGGTGATCCTGAAGGAAGACACATGGAGTTATGAATGAGATTTAAGTGCTTCACAGTGTCAAGTAAGAGACCACTGTATTGGCACTGCAAGTGCACTGCAAGACACTGTGCACAGCTTCTCACTGCCCCTTAATCCTGACCTGCAGGACTTGCAGTTTGCTGTCCTTTGTCTCTTCAGGCAAGCAGTGCCACACATCATGTACCAGAATTTGTGGTGTTATGCTGTAGTACTTCAGTAGCAGCCACTCATTCACGTCCAGCACGTACACATAAAACGTTCTCTAATGGTACCTCTAGAGGTACCTCAGATGGTCTTTTGGGGCCTGAGGTAACACAGGAATACCTCAGGTGAGATACCACTGATGGCCCATCACAAGTTGACTTTTTAATGGCAAACACTGGATATTTCCTGACAACAGTTTTAGGCTGACTACTTCTAAAGAAAATCTAAGGCTTTTTGTAGTGCTTCCTGCTTTCCAGCAACATCTTTTAAATGAGCAGTTTGCCATGTGCTAGGCAAACTTTTTTTTATTATTATTTTTTTAATTAAGAGTTTATTTCACATTTAAGCTTGCCCTAAATAGCTTTGCTTTAAAAGATCTGTCTAAGAAATAATTTAACATTTTTGCCATGAGGCACCTTCAAGCTTCATATAAATGGACCTGGAAGAGAAATGAAAGAGTTTTAGATTTGCCAGAAATGTACGCTCTCATAAAAGAGAAAGAATTGCAGGACTTTGTTGGCATTGTGCATAAATGTGAAATGGTTTGTTTTGTATGGGGAAAGCAGGGGGAGAGAAAGAAAGGATAAGATTGCAATAAGAAGATATTTTTTGCTGTCATTTTGGTTTTCCTTTTCTTTTTCTTTTTTTTTTTTTTTGAGTAAAAAGGGGGAAGAAAGCCCCAAGCTGTATGTCTGTGTCAAACTATATGAGTCTGAAACACAAGATGTAAATTATAGGGTTTATAAGTTGTTATTTCCAATGTTACTGATTTTGATTCTAGTGCTTTACAAACTTTATTGCTTATTTTATTAACTAGGGAAAAGTGTTTTGCATTTCCAGTTCAATACATTTTTTTTTCCTTTCTTTCCCTCTTCCTCATTCTCTCTCCTTTTCTTTGTTATGCCAGAATAAAGAAAGCAATTACAGTTCAGCCACTTGCAACTGAAAATACAAATGGGACATAGTTAATTTTGCTGCCTGTAAACCTTAGGTTGTACTTTTGTGTTTTACACACAATATGTGGAAATAAAAATAGACCAAACATGTATATGTGTGACTGTGGATGCGTGTACTGAAAGAAAGACATACATTATGTTACTAGATAAGGATGTAAAAATACAATGGATAGAAAGAGAACTTGGATTCCCTCTCAGAAGGTAAATGAGCCCTGTTTCAAGAAGAAGATGCAGGCAGATTACATATTATGCAAGACTGAGAACCAGGATTTTATGAGGAGGGACCCTGGAAGGAAGGATAACAGGTCCTGCACTGGATGTCTCTCAGGTCTGGTAGCCAGATAGGGGAACAGCACTAATTCTGCAGCCTTTTTAGTCTGTTCTGTCACAGAAGGGGCACTGCTGGGTCAGTCAGCTCACTAGTAATTGTGTTTTACAGACTTCTAAAGCAATTGGCTCAGTCAGTCCCAATTCAATAAAAGTGTAGAGCGAGAGTGAGAGCACTTTTGTTCTATTTTTTACTTGAAATTATTTCATTCAGCAGTCTGTCTTTTTTATTACCAGGATTTGACATTAGCACTCCAAGCTATATTAGCATCCATTTCAGCAGTTCAGTAATGGTATTAAAAAAACACTTAACTTCAACGGTGAATGGTTGTATGACAGTACCATAAAAATCCACATTAAAAAAAAACTTATGTATTTGTCCCTGCAAATTAATTTTCATTCGTTTAACCACTTCAAAACTACACTCTCTTGACTGGTGTTTGCAAGAGCTTTAGCAGCAAGGAAGCCTTGTAAAGGCAACTGCAACAACAATGGCATAAAGAGAAAAATGAAGACATTTAAAGGTGAAAAATGTGATAGGAACATGCAAGTACACATACATGTACAACAAAGACCTTCATTTTGAGTGGGTGCCTGTCATTCATCAACTGAAGTAAGATTTTTAAACTCAAATCACTTGAGGTAAAATCTTTGGCATCTTCCGGATTTCTGGGATTTAATTTTGAACCCAGCACTCTCCAAGCTTGGGACGGCAGCCTAACTATCTTGGCACTGCAGCACATTCATAAATGACTGCATTAGGTTCTAAATTTTGATTAAACATTCTGTAATTAATCAATGGTAGACATGAAGCAGTTGGCAAGGTCCAGAGCTGCAAAATGTTTAAGACATAAAACATTACAAAGTAATTAGAATGTGCTCCTTCAAGAGAAGGATTGCCTTCAATAAAGAGGTAAATGATAGCATCATGTTTATTGTGGACGTAGGCAGCCAGTGCAATATGATAAACTGCAGGAGATACACATATCAGTAATCATCCACATTATTAGTGTCATTAATCATAATTCTAAAAATATGACAGCAGCAGCCAACTTTTTGACCAATTTTGCCTTTGCCTGTTGGCCGTTATAACTTCACTAATAGACTGCAGAGCTCCTGTGCGTGGCAGTTTGCATTGAGAATGGAAGGTTAATTATATTTGAGCTGCTGATTCCTTCTCTCCTCGGAAAAGACTGAGCACTTTGACAATCCCAGGAGCTCACTGCTGTTAAACCAGTAAAAGTACTTTATTGAAATTTTCTTTGTTGGTCAGGAATGAGTAGATGTTTCAAATGAGATATAAGCGCCAGGCTGGGACGGCCGTTAATGTTTCTTCCAAAATAATCCTTGGACAGCAAGCTGAACTTAGATATCTTTGCACATTCTCTTGTGGATGAGTAAAAAGTTGAGAATTTAATAAATGCTGACAATAGCATGTATGGAAAAATCTCAGAGGATAGAAATTACTGAGGAGTCGGGGCATCAATGAAGGGAGGTTGTAGGATAATCAGCTATCAGTTGACCTGATAGGGGTACTTATTTAGTAATGTAAAATTACCAATAAAGGAACCCTGTTGAAATGCCACATCATATTTGGTTTTATATTTCCTCTGGTATTATATAAATAAACCAGAGTTTTTAGACAAACAAATATTAGGAATGAGAATTACTATTGCATTTTGACCAAAATAAATGGTTTACAGATGAACATTAGGAATGAGAATTACTATTGCATTTTGACCAAAATAAATGGTTTACAGATTTGCTGTGGAACCTGAAATCATGCAAAACTATCACTGGATCTCAGATTTTATTGTTATTTTGAACTTGAGGTTCAATCAGTAAAGAGTCTGTAAATCTTCTAAGCAAAGCATAAGATAATGTGTTGCTGTGCATCAACATCTGAGAGAAAAGATTTGCTCTGAAAGCAGAATGGGGGAAAGATTGAAGTTCTGCCTGAATTTTATTTTTATTTTTGTATTTACTGAAGCTTGTAGGTCAGTAAAATTCATGAGTGGGATGCTGAACTGGAGGGTCTGTTTGTGTAAAAACTTGCAAAATTATCACATTTGGCTGTAATAGTAAAATGAAATTAAGGATGAAAACTTCTGATTACAAAATTTGGATCATATAATATTTAGATTGTTTAGGTTTGAAAATAAATGTTGATCCATGTATTCTTCATTCCCTTCAGTATTTCTTAAGGGAAAATATACCTTGTGTCAAGGACCAGGAAATACTTCAACATAGTGGATATAAGGACTTAATGCATGAATGCAGTGCACTGCACCAGCTAAACTTTTCTGTAGAGCTTGTGTAAGTTGTAGAAACAGCTTTGGAGTGATAGTCAGTGGTGCTGAGCACCTGTTATGCCCATCAAAGGACTTTGTCATACGTATAATGACCTTCTTGTGCATGTAACATTGCGACACTGTATTAGTTCACTCAGAAAATATTCTGTCAGACAAATCCTCTTATTCTAAACTTTCTCAACCAGTCTGCATATTAGACAAGAGTGCTGGCTATTTTGTAATGAGTCTGTTTTGCTTCCAGGCAGCTAGTAAAGTGAGAGGTTGAAATGTTGTAACACAGTTTTGATTGTTTCTGAGTAACTTTGGCAAGTACACAAGTCGTTGTGCTTTTTGTTTGTAAAATGTTTTGATCTTTAATGGACAACAAGAGTAATATTTTAAGAGTGTGACATAACCTCAATGGTTCTGAGCACACACAACAGTCGTGAAAGCGTAATGCTGTTCACACCATGAGGACTGTTTCACTAAACACCTCAACAGGTATGTACTGAATTATTGGACCTTTCAAGTACCCCAAACCTGACAGATTTTTTTTTAAATTATTTGGTAGCAAACATTCCCATCAAATATCAGTTTCATATTTAGCCTGAGTATTTGCCCACACAGTCAACTATCCTGCCTTCCTAAATGCTATCACTGCATTAACATTTTTTATGCATTCCATGGTGATGATAAATTGTTTTCTGACTCTAGCTGTGGATTAAGTATGCAAAAGGCATGTTTGCCACTGCCAACAAACCAATAATTCTCACTAACATCTTCAGAGTTACAACATTTATAAAGTTGCAAAGTGGAGTAAACAAACCATCTGTTTGGCTTTACCATATATGTCATGCTCTCTTATTAGCATATTACGATTCATTTAGTAAACAAATTTGGTGATTTTGTTCATGTCAAAGTTAGAGGGAGCTTGAAGATGATTAACATTCCTGGGACAGGCACATTAATACATTGCTTCCTCTGCAAAGTTAAATGGCTTCTCAGGAGAATCACCCCTTGTTGACAAGATGAGACTGTCAATTTTGTTTGCCTGCCACATTAGGGGCCGTAAGGGGATGGGAAGCTCTGAGAAAGAGGAGCAGTGTAGGCAGCATAATTCACTGTGAATTGAAAAAAGAAGTCTAATTCTGATAAATGGTCGACCCCAATACATCCTACCTGTTATTACAACAGACGTGCCGTATCTGTGCAGTAAATTAGTTAAACCCCTAAAGAGTTTGATGGGAGCTTATCTTCAAGTGAATAATTTGAGTGTAGAGGGAGCTGTCTTCGTGACCAGTGTGAGTGATTTGTTTCATATTGAAAGGGATTGAAATGACTGGGCTCCACATCTTTAATTTGCAAGAACTTGCTTGTCCTTTACTTCCTGTATTTAATAAGCACTGGGGTTTTTTTAGCTTTTTTTAATAGATGCTGAACTGTATTTTACCTTTTGGTTTTCTTCCTATGAAAGGTTAATATTTTTCAGATTCTATGCAATTTCAGGCCTCAAGAACTCATGCTACTACCCTGTTCATGTAGAAATGCCATGGTTTTATCGGGTAGCATAATATTTTTTCCTTGACTCCTTCTAAAGTCTAGCCCCTATACCTACTTTTCCCCTTACATTTAGAGGCAAACTAAATATGATCAAATACATGGAAGCACTAGTGTACAGACTTAAACCTTGTCCCTGTTCTGATAAACGTGGATTTTATAATTTAGGTCAGATCAGGATTTCGAACCATTATTATCTTTGCTTAGATTTATGGATTTTTTTTTTCCTTTTAATTGAAGAAAATCCCAAAACAAAACAAAACTTGTATCAAAGACTGCTGATAGAGTGGCAAAATTAGAACAGTAAGTGAGAAAATAATTTCTTTAACAGTTTCCATTACTAATTAAATTCCAGGAACTGTTTTATTGTTGATTCTCTTAAGCAAATGGGGGAAATTATTGCTGTTTCTTTCTTGAAGAAATATCAGAATTGAGGCCATATCTTTCTCATAAATATGTACACTGTTATATTTAGCCAGAGTCTTACTTTCTGGTTCTTTGATTTTAGCTGCATGAAACTCAGCACTTTCAGTCTGCAGAGATTCTGAGAAAGCATAAAATTCTGGGTTTACTTTCTGTAATGTTCGCATATTCTGGGCCTTTCTATGAGTTTCAGGCTTAAACAAGCACGAAAGGGGCATGAAAGTGAGTTAAGACCACAATACTTTGCCATATTACCAAATTGTATTAGCAACTAAAATCATGTGAAAATTTAAAACAAAACCGTTAAATCCTAATTCTCTTTGAGGTGAAGAGAAACAAAGAAAACTTTCCTTTAACATTTAATTATAGGTAAAAATGTAGGCTGAATACTGAGCTGAAAATGTGTGTGGAAAAAGTCTCATAGGAGGTATAATGAAAGTTTCATTGTTTATGATATTTTAAACCAGGTTGATAGAGCTCAGTTTTAAACTAAGTATAGCAGAAGGATAGCTTTTATGGCCCTGTACAACCAGAGAAGTTACTTCCATATCCAACTTTAATAAGAGATTTGTCAATTCGTACATAAACCAGCAGACAGTTGTGTTCTGACCTTTGATTTTCTAACAAAACTTTCTTCAAACTACTGAAGATGGTGTGGTTTTAGGTTTTGTAACCCAATAGTGGCTTCTGTCTTCTTTAAAAACAAAAAAATCCCAAACCTACTATCACTTGAAAAAAATAAAATTTGACAGAAAATAATTTTATGTTGTCTTTACATGCATTAAGTCTCAAAATATAATTTTATTGTGTTACTTAATGCTGGGATCACTTATTGATCTTAAAACAAAACTGACCACAGACTGATGGCCTCCTGCTGTCATATTCTGTTTGTGATTTCTTTGCAGTGTTAGAGTGCTAGGGCTAGGGGGTATTAGTTTATCAAATCATGTGTGTGCCAGAAAAGGCATTTTCAGAATATCTGAAATGTCCAAAACTGGGATGGTGGCTTTCTTGGAAATATAGGAAGAACAGTTGTGGCTGGGTACAACTGGAAATGTTGAAATGGATCATTTCAGAATTTTAATGAACAATGCAGTATACTTTGATGGTTGAGTGAGATCTTTGTCAGGGAACTTTGTTGCTTATGGTCAGCCAAGGAGAAGCAAGGGGCCAGTAGCTAGGACATTTAACTGGGACATCAGTTGTCTTGGCTTTTCTGTCTCACTGCATCAAGCAGTGGAAAGTGGGTTTCCATAGTCCCTAACTGACTGCCCTAACAACTGTGTTCGTCTTTCATTCTCACTCTCTTTTTCTCTGTCATCCCATAATATTTACGTACAATCATACATTTTTTTCTTGCCAAAATAATTAAGAAAATAATGCTATATGTTTAATTTTCAACAATCTGTCCTGTCCTGACTGTGAACACATTCAACCTAATTTTTCATGCAGTTGGTTTTGTGCCCTCTATAATACTTGAATCTAAATAAACAGTGCTCTTTATAATCCAAATTCTCTAACTCTGCTCTGTGCATCAGAGAAGAGGTTTGCCCCAGTGCAGACAGGACTGCAGCTATGGGTGCATCCAAATTTCGCCTTGAGTCATCCATAGAATTCGTGCCAATTTCTATACCAGGACAAATTCTACTCTACTCTCTACTTCTTCTCACTCACTTCAAAATGAAATTAAAAGACCGACTAAATAAAAATAAACTAAACTAAAGTGGCCATTAAATATTTTCTTTCCAACAAATGGACAGTAAATTAACAAAATCAGATTCATTGTCAAGTGTAGAAAGAAACTGCTGAAGGGATCCCAGTCTGGATTTATGATCTGTGTAAATAGAATGTACATTTAATTGACCATATTTCCTAGGCTTATAATCCCCTTCCTTCTGTTGGTGCATAGTGCATCTGTCACTAAGAAGCTTGCTAGTAGTAGGTGGGGTGGAATCAACAATGAATTCTAGTTAAGGAAGGATGCTTCCGTGAACTTCACGAGAGAAGGAAAATACTACCACCAGTGGGATCATGCCCAGAGTCAGGGAGCTGCTGTATCTGCTGTAGGATTCTGTAGTGCACTGCTGCCAAAATTCCTGTCTGAAAGGGCAGTGGTGAACTCAGAGGTTGACACTTCACCACAACCAGAGATTTCTTATGTGCCATCATTATCATCCTCACGGCAGCACTGCTCAATTCTTACGGCCAAATTCACTCTAGCATGGACTTTGCACACACTTTCGCCTTCCATATATACAATTAATTAATAGTAATCTGAAAAAAAGAGTGGTATTTATGTCAAAAAAATCAGTTATTCTGCATCCTAGAATTTGCTCAAACTTCCTCACCACAAAAAGCTACATTTCAAAACATCTTTGAAAAATACTCTTCTCATTTTTAAGGGTATCTGACATGTAGTACAGAGCTAAACAGGTGTTTGGACATTATTTGGCACAGATAGTATTTTCAGAACTAAACTTCTTCACCATTCCCTGTTGCCTAGGAGTGGGTAGGTATAGTAACAGAAGTAGAATGAGATATGCCTTTAGTTAAACTCATTTGATGTTGTATTTCTGTCTGGAAGACTTCAATCACCAGTTGTCTTTATACAACATTTCCAGTGTGAGGATCAAATGCCATTCTGGTAGTTGATGCACAACTAAGCAATGTAGGAAGTCCAGAGGCATTCAAAGGATTTAATTAGGCCAAATATTTTGTTTCATACACACATATATATACTTCTGCCAATCATTTATGTTCTTTAAGTTCTTTTCCCTGCAGATACAGCAGCAATTGCAGCGCAAAGGACACCAGAGATGGCCTTAAATTAGCTAGCTCAGGTTTGAGGGATAATGAAGCCATGGCAAGCTGAAGCTCAGCAGGTTTTGGCATATTTTGCTTCAGGATTTTCTGTCTGTTTGATGGCAGTGTTCATGCATTGGCACAACTCACTCTGCCCAAGCTGTGCCTCAGCTTACTCAGGGACCATTGTTTACACATACCTGGGAGCAGTATCTGGAGGAGGAAGAGGTAAGCAGCTTTGTAAATCACATCAGAGAGCAGAATAGCTGAAGCAAGAAACTGCAGGTGTCATGGGGAGGAGCAGATGAACAAGATGACAGGTGGTTAACTTTGGCTGAGGGCTCATAGGGGACTTCCTAGGGTTTGGGGGTGACAAGGCAGAGGAGAAAGAGCTGGATTAGGATGGAAAAATCTCTGCTTGGTATGGAGAAGGGGGTCCGAGACCTTGGGGTTTTTAATAAGGTTTCAAAACTTCAGTGTCTAAATAAATGAATTTTTTTCACAATTCATTCCTCCTTCTCCACCAGAATGTTTTTGCATATGATACTTAGGGACAGTATTAAACACAAGTGAAATAGATTAAGAAATGAATGTAAAGGAATCAATTCTTTTGAACTGTGGTTGCATAATGGAAATCGACTGCTATGAATGAACCTATGTTCAGAAGTTATGAACAGCAGAGCTAATGCACTGCCATGAGTTCATCTTTATTATTGCATTACACCTGAATCAATTGATAAAGTAGCTTCTTTTTAAGGCTAGGAATGGCACTTAATTGAATAAAAGTCAATGTAATTATATTAGGAGAATCCAACAGTACTGCTGACAGCGGAAAAGGGACACTACTGAGCAGAGTGCCAGAACTGGTCCGCACATTTCTGCACATCGTTTGCCTGACAGATATTGTGGGCTGGTACATACTTTAACTAGATTACTGATTGCTACTGCTGTAAGTGAGAATTGAATAAGGGAGGCATCTCTTCTTATCAGAGCATCAGCAGAGTTTGCATCCTTACACTGGTTTTTCTCAGAATGGCCTCTGTCTATCTGGGGCTTGGTGGCCCCTCTTTAACTTGGCAATTTGTTCTTATCTCTTCATTTAGTGAGTGCTGAAGTTATTTTCACTGCATGCCTGACTGTTGTTTTTCTCAGCAGCAAACCAAGGAAATCGTAAGCATGGATGCATAGAAGCAACACTTACAGTTATCCTGACTAGCTTGTATGCTGAAACAAATTCCCATAACACAGGAGTGAGGAGGGGAGAGAAGGGGAGAAATTATAAGTATACACCTGAGAACTTTATGAATAGTTTGCAGTTAGCCTTATGATGATAAGCACGAATGTGCTTTTACGGTCATTTAATAACTCTGGTCAGTGTGGACAGGCCTTCACAGTAAGCGTTTCCTGTACTGCACTTAGCAACTTTACATGGAGCTACATTCCGTCTGAAACCAGGAAGGCAAGGGACCATCAGGAATACTGTCTATCATTAATGTATGTGCACACTGCATGCATATGTTCAGAACTCATTTGTGGATAATAATGGGGATGGTGTGAATATGCATTGATTAATTTGCTTTATGTTTTCTGTATTGTGTGATTGAGTCAGTATCCATCAGGACAACAGTATAAGTGACATTACAGCTGACAAAAACCAGTTTCACAGTCAAGACTTTTTTAAAGTCTGTGTTTTATTGGTTTTAGATTTTTTTTTTTTTTTTACCCAGATATGTCTGGATTGGAATGTGAATTTGTTCTCTCTCTCTCTCCTCCCCCTCCCCCTTTCTTTCTCTTTTCTCTTTTCTCCTCTCCTCTCTCTCTCTTTTGTGATCTCAATTTAGCAAAAGATTAGAAAGCTGATCTTATCACAAGGTAAGCTCAGCCTTCCTAAGTGCAGTGTGGGGATATGCATAATTACACTTCTACGCCTCAAAAAAGCAATGGTGCTATACTTGCTTGTGTGAAAGGACTATTTCCCATGTGGGACAAAAGCAAGAAATACTCTCCACTTTTTCCCCCCTTGCCCATACCTCTCAACTGTCTCTCATTTATGAGAGAAATCCTCTATTCTAGACCGACCCCTTATTGGAATATTTGCATCCCAAGGACACACAATTCAATTAAACTGCATTTCAGTATCAGCTTTATGTCAGAAAAGAGTTACCTGCATTTGCAGGTGAGTGGGACAGATCAGTTCTATTGCTGTTTGTTTATTCCCTTAAGTTATGTGCAACAGATAAATGAATCACAAAGTATGTGTGAGAAAATTACAGAGAATACTCCACATCAATTTAATCTTCCTACTTTTGCATTTGCTTTATTTATTTGCATTTTATTGCTGTACCATGTTTTGGACTTCAGCTGGTTGAGAGGTATGTTTCAAAGGGTTTCTTAAAATAAAAGCTTCCAGTAAGGAAATATTGCTAATAGCTATTGTTCCTCTTCTCCCTTTTTTGTTAATGTAGGACCTGAATGTCTGTAAAATATTTGATCATTGTTATGTCTTCCCATGCCGATTTTATACCTAGTGCTTTTTTGCAAATTAAGCTATTCCTATGTTAAAATCCTCTCTTTCTCTCTCTCTCTTTCCCCACCCTTCTCCCGCTCCCCACCCCCACCTTCTTTTCCCTCCTACATTTGGGCTCTGATCTGCAATTTATAATGGGCAGACAGACTGGTGAGTCTGCATGTTGTAAATTGCGGGTTTGGGTCCTTAGCTTGCAAAGAATGTTATGCAGTAGAACTTCGCTAATTCTATTTTGCTGACTCAAAAATCAAGTCACCCTCCAAAGAAACTGGATAAATATTTGTCATTTCCTCAGCAATGCTGCACATTCTGCAAACTGAACCCTAAAGTTTTCTGTTACTGAAAACTTTACACTGATTTCTTATACTTAAGCACTTCAGCAAAACGAGCATGTTCTGTGGTCAGAGGTCTTTGATGTCTGTCATGTTTGTTGGTTGCATCATTAATTCAGAAAATGCAGTTTTTCAAAGAGGGTTTCCTGACACTACTGCAAATCAGTGAGGTTCTACTGCAATGGATGAATAAAGCCAAAAGTGGAGAGTAGAATGCCGTATTTCAAATAATAGGCTATTTTACACATTTATTAACCCAAAGGCTTACATTGTTTGCAAATGTAGAGCTTTATTTCTTGAGAGTAAAGACCCAGATCCTGTAAAACACTTGAGAATATTTTAATTTGCATCTCTCGGGATCTGGTCCAAAACCCACTTCCATCAGTGACAGTTTTCCATTGTCTTGAATATCTGCAGTAACTTCAGCAAATACCTAAACCAAACCCACACTTGAGTTTTTTTATTTATTTGGGGCAAATTTCTCACTGCCATTAATAGGGTTTTTTTACTGGACACTACACCGCATGAGTCAATCAGCACTGCATACAGACAGTACAGGGAAAAGGACAGGGAAGAGTGGCAGTGACAACCTAGAAGGATAAAACCACTGACTTTGTCTAAGATTTTCAGAAACTTACATGTGGATTTCAAAGACTTGTTCTCTTAAACCCTTCAAGTCTTCTCCATTTTGGTTTGGCCTGATTCTGACTCCCTTTAAGCGAGAATTAAATTACCAGAATCAGGACCCCTGACAATGCGTTACTCAGTTACTTTTATTTTACTCTCCTCCTATATTTCACTGACAGAGTTATGTGAGTACATATATATATAAATATAAACATATTTTTATGGATGGATGGATAAATAGCTAAAGACACGGATCCAGAGTAAGACGTAGATAGACACACATACATATATTTCATATATTAATATTTTTGCTTCTTGAAGAGTAGGAAAGTCAGCAGGGATTCAGGAATCAAGAAGAGCATTTTGCATTTTCTGCTTGTGCAATTTATTATTTTGTAAATTTCAAATAAAAGGGTTGTAGCTGCTGTTGGGAACTAATGTTGAGGAGCAGCAGCCAACAAGAAAAACAGTAAGGGGGGAATTTGCTTGTTTCATTTAGTTTTTATGTTGCACTTTGTCCACTTATAGAAAGAATGAAATTTCCAAGCAACATGGATAGGGGATATTTTTATGAAAAATTATCAATAAATCAGAATTTGGATTTGGTGCTTGATGACTGTATGTTTAATCAAAAATACTGTACATTTTTCCTTTTCTCCCTTCCCTCTTCCTTTCCCAGACACAGTGCTAACATAAACCTGCACCGTAAACTGTTGACCAAAGAACTGGATGACATGGGCTTGGACACTTCACAGCCTTCTCTTAGTAAGGACCTCCGCGATGAGTTTTTGGTGAAGATATATGGCGCTCAGCATCAGATGGGGCTTGACATAAGGGAAGACACATCCTCGCCTGCTGGTACTGAGGATTCCCATATGAATGGGTATGGCAGGGGCATGGCAGAAGACTATATGGTACTAGACCTGAGCACCACCTCCAGCATCCAGTCCAGCAGCAGTATCCATTCCTCAAGAGAATCTGATGCAGGAAGCGATGAGGGTATTCTCCTGGACGACGTCGATGGGGCAAGTGACAGCGGGGAATCTGCCCACAAAGCAGATGCCCCTGCCTTAGCTGTAGGTATGGGCACCGATGTCCCAGGATCCCTCATGTTCAACAGTGTTTCGGTGAGCAACGGTGGGATAATGTGTAACATTTGCCACAAAATGTACAGCAACAAGGGAACCCTGAGAGTGCACTATAAAACGGTGCACTTGCGAGAAATGCACAAGTGCAAAGTTCCTGGGTGCAACATGATGTTCTCCTCTGTCCGTAGCCGAAATCGGCACAGCCAGAACCCCAATCTGCATAAAAACATTCCTTTCACTTCAGTAGATTAGGTCAAGGATGGACACAGCATAATGCCAGCTCTCAGAGAGGGCCCACTACATCTGAACTGCCATATACAGTCTCCCTTTATATATATATATGTATAT